>VZRU01005453.1:3718-33338 GCA_013398155.1 Pedionomus torquatus | reverse complement strand
CCCAGTACTGACCCTTGTGGGACACCACTTGTCACCAGCCGCCACTTGGACATTGAGCTGTTGACCACAACCCTTTGAGTGCAGCCATCCAGCCAGTTCCTTATCCACCGAGTAGTCCACCCATCGAACCTATGACTTTCCAATTTGGAGACTAGGATGTCATGCGTGACAGTGTCAAATGCTTTGCTTAAGTCCGGGTAGATGACATCCATTGCTCTGCCTTTATCCACCAAGTGTGTGGCAGTATCACAGAAACACTTTTGTGGCAGTATCCTTTTGAACACTTTTATCTTGGACTTGTATTTGCATTTCATCTTTTGACTTAGTGTGCTGATTGGCCTTTCACAGTGTCAGGCTCACCAAAGTAGCCGTTTATGAACTTTTTTATTGCTGTGCTTTGTGACCATCTGGTCAGTAAACTTTTTAATATCCCCTATTGACAGAAATAACCTCTTAGCCCTGGATAAATCTCTGTACTGTTTTCCCTTTGTTCCATCTTGTCACCTTGAGCACTTCCCTGGTAAATGACATTTTTTGCAGGAATATACGACCCTCTGGCTCTTCCACAAAATGCCGTGCCTTTGCCCCCTGCCACCTTCACGCAGCGTGATGGCTTTACCTCACACTTCTGGGTCTGCACTGATGAGCAATCTTTTCTACTCCACCAGTTTAATTGCCCAAGTAACTTTTAATTTCCATTTGGCACTTTTTCAGATGTCTTTAGTGTGACATCTGATTCTCAAGGCTGCACAGGCTCAGTAGCAGCTTTCAATAGTACCTCTCTTTCCAGATCTCTCACATTTTGTACTGCTGTTTACTTGAAGACAGGTTTGATGACAAATGAAAAATATGTATGAAATAAATTAAAAAATAATAATAATCTGTTCTTCCTCAGATGTAGGCTGTAACTGTACACTGTCCCTGTGATCTTTTGTTTAACATTTAGCAGCCTGATGTGCTGAGAGACACACTGCACCAAACACTTCTTGAAGCCTGCCCATATGCCACAACTGGATCTCTGCACAACATTTTATCAAACACCTGCATCTCATTAAGTTTCAGGTTGCAGTGCAAATCCACAGCTTCACTAGGTCTGCTGAAACCTGCCCACATTCAGAAGTTTTGGATGAGGCTTGACCGGAATGGGGTGATTTTAGGTGAAAGTCATGAAAAATTTGAAAGTTTTGCTTGGATTCACCCACAGTTTGACCCCAAAAGTGTGCTGCTAAACAGAATCTGAAAGGATTTTAGACTTTTTTTCTTTTTTTACTCTCTCCAGGATGAATTATTTAAAGCACAGTAATCCAAATTAATGTGACATTCAGAATTTCCAGTAATGGAATATCATTTGAAAGTTCATAAATGCCATCTTAATTCTGCTCTCCACATGTAACTCCAGATTGCTGCATAACCAAATACAACCATACGCACTTTTCAGCAATATTTCATAAAGACATTCTAGGCTCACATGTTCACAGTGCAGGAAACTGTTACTATTGAATGTCTGTGAACTTACCTTTTCAGACCGACTATTTGGACTTTGCAAAATTGTGCTGGGCCAGCTCATCTTACTGAAACAAATCTGCATTCACTCAGTGGCACATTTATACATTTTGGACCCTTTACAGACAAGAGAGAAGAAAAAAACATTTCAGCGTTGGGACATTTCTCTGCCTTTGTTGTATCAAATAGATGTGTGTGGCAGAGGATCCCATGAATAAAACCTTCATTTGGTGTCATTCTGCCCTCTGCTTAGAGTCAATATCCAAATGCTCATGGCTGAGGGCTCCAGGAAGAATTGCTGCCCTCCTGAACACAGTTTACAACATCATAAGATTTCTGCATGGCTGAAAATTTTCTCTGCTCCAGGAATTTCATCATAACACAAGCATGGATCTGTCAAAACAGCTCTGCCTCTCCTTTAGCATATTAGCATCCAAACACCAATCACGGAAAAATACAAGCCAGTGTCAACAAAACTCAGACCTGAAGAACTAGCCTGCCTTCCCTTGTTCCTGGCCTGCAGCCCTGCTACAGCTGGCTGCCATCTCATCATACAGCACCCTGTAACTCCAGGAAGGTCAGCTGGTGTGCTAGCTTACATGAAACTCAATTGCTGAGGAGCCAGAGGGGGTTTAAGGCAACTGGTTATTTTGGGGGTTCAGCCTGTGTTTCCATTCCATCATGTGGAAAAGGTTGGTTAGCTCTGGGGTGTGATCAGGCCACTCCGGATGATGGCTTCTGCTTCCTGCTGCCTCACCTGCTTTGACAGTTTCAGTTCTCCATTTACAAACCCATGTATAACACCAAGGGTCCAAAGAACACTGCTGCATGTGTAAATATGTAAATAAGGGGGATGGAGCACTTCCAGTGTGCAAAGACCTTCTAGATCAGATAAGTCTGTGGCAAATAAGATGTAAAGGTAGCCCTACATATACACATACACACACATATGTATGTGCACATATACACATGCAAAGGTCCATACCCTCTCATTTATATAGCTACTTTAATCTTCAGACTATCTCACAGAAATAAGAACACTCTTCTGAGACAAGATAAAGGAGTATCTTCCCTTTCTAATATGAAGTAGAACATAGAGGTGAGAGCTGTATCTACAAGAATGAGTTTCCCCAGCCTAATTTGTATTCATAAGGATTTTAGACTTAAAACCACTGTAGCAACTTTATAGAGGCAAGTTTATGGACTCAGATGAGCAAACTGCCCTTCCTCAGGTGAGCAAACAAATTCTCCCTGGGGCAGATTAAGATAACACTGTCCTTAGGTTTCTGCTAGCCTGCTGTAACAGTAGCACGCCTTGCAGCACAGTTGGCAGCAAGGGAGAAGTTGCTGGATGCTCCAGTTCAAAGACTAATACCATCTTAGTTCAACCGCCCCTTTACTAGCAACTGAAGCTGGAATGCTGGTCTATGAACCAGATGCACACTTCATGCATTTTGGGCCACGACTAGTCCCATCCAGCAGTCACACACTCAGAGTTAGTGCCATGTTTAACCTGTGAAGACAAACATGAATCAGAACCTCATGTGGGACATCCATGATGGGCCAAGAGTTGACGCTGGAGCTACTCTGATAGCAGGGTGTTCCCAGGCAACAGATCGCACTGTGATCCATTAGCACCCCCAACAGATATCATTCAGGGCAGGGCTCGTTTTCACCAGGCAGGATTACTAACCTCTCTGATATCAGAGAAGCAGCACACTGGGAAACTAGACAACTGGACTTTTGTACTGACCAGCTGTGTGGCTTAAGACAAGTTGTTCTGCACCCCTCTGCCATGGTTTCCTTACGTCTAAACTGAGCATGCACTGCCAAGCATACAAATACATGCCACTCCTCATTCACAGCTCAAAGCAAAGAATGAACCACATTGTAGGGGTTGTGTCCAAATGAAGACATCAATAAAAGCAAGAAAGCATACCCAGTCTTCATTCTCTCCCTTCCCATCCATCTTACTCTGCTCAGTGGTAAAATTTACGGTCTCAATATTTGGAAGTGCCCCAAACGCCTTTCCCTTAGATATCCCATGCAAATTGAATGAGGTCTTAGCTTAAGAATGCTGTTAAGAAATTTAACAGCTCTGCAGAAACAAGTGCAAATCACCCATTCCTCTATCTCCTTTCCCCAGCAAGTGAGACAGTCACAGAAACGACTACTGTAGAACCAAATCTGTTGTAGTCCTTCTGGATGGAATTTAGTTCTGGAGACAGGATTTCCGAAATGTAAAGACTTCATTAGCCAAGGAAGACTCAACCACCACTAGCAGCAGAATGGGGAGGAGGCGCAATAAGATACACACATCAAATTGTAAGATTTGTGTTACTGGTAGAGGCCATTGATATAAAACGGAGCCCAAAGCACATGCTAATTGCTCTTCTTAGTGCACTCCCCTCACCTGAAAGCAGAAAGGGGTCAAACTATGTCAGTCTGGTTTTCCACCTTGGATTTCCACTTGGTTGCTGGAAATTCAGAATCTGTGGCCAACAAGTGTTATGATTGAGGTTACTCCCTGTTCCCTGAGAGACTGTTTTATTGGCAGCCTTCTGGACTAGGGAAATGAGTCTGTGATTCATCTCTCTTTCTGTTAATGATGTGAAGGGACAGAGCCAATCCATGGCTTCAAATTCAAACTCTTTTAAGACGAAGTTTTTAAGGCCTGAGTGGAAAACTGAGAGTGCCTTAGACTGCCATGCAAACCCAACAACTTGTCAGCTCAGGAAGGATCACTGCTACTGCATGGAGGATGATTCCATATCCTGTGAACCTGAGCTAAAGCCCCGATCACATCTTGGGTGTTGGCACAGTCTAATATGAACCTCTCAAGACCAGCTCATCAGCATCCTTTCTAGCCCTGCCAGGAGTTGTTATTCAAGTTGTGAGGGTTCGCAGTCCCCTCCACTCTCCACCAATGAGGGAAAGAATAAGCTTCCCCAAAAAGGTGTATACTGCCTGGCAACAGGTAGCTCACATTCTGGGGGCCAGCCAGTCCTCTACTTCTTGCCACCATAAGAATGGGCTGCATTTCAAGGAGTGCTGAAGAAAGCACGTATTTCCCAGCTCAGCCCTAAGCTTACTGAAGTCACTGAGCTTTGGTACAAACCCCAGCATTCCCAGGAGTCATGACGTGTAAGGGGAGTTTATCAACTTTTCCCCTGTGGTATTAATAAGGAACACCTCTTTGCAAAGGTCATTATAATGTAAGCTGAATATTTTGTGTCTGAGGGCCCTAAAAAAAGGGAGTGAGTCACACATCCCGTTCCATCATGCTTTGCAAGATGATGTGAAATGATTTTGACCAGTCACAAAGAAATAGTGTTCTTTTCCCTCTTAAAGAAAAATGTTTATTTTATTTTTCTTCCATAAAAGAGGCTCAAGCTTTGGGTCATGCTGCATTAAGCTCCTTGTGAAAAGAAAGGGGCTGGCATTGCTGGTTTTCACAAGGCAAAACTAAGCCTGTTGTTAAATGGAGAAGTTCATTGCTAGCCTTAAAAAAATAAATTATGTTGTTCAAAGCTTTGATTTTGTCAGAAGATACTGCTTCCCTAGAAAGGTTTTCCAGATTAGATTGATTGTATAATTGAAAATAAAGTGATGCAGAGAAAGGTCAGTTAGCTTTCTACAAGAGCCTAGAACTATTACCACCCTCTGTGTCAGCCAACTGCTCTTTGGCATCACAGTTCAGTTAAAACTGGGTTCCCAGCAGCAGAGCTTGTGTTGTCTAGGAACATGACTACGTGATTATATTTCTGATATTATGCATGGGAAGCAGAAGGCTGGTTTATGCCTCTGGGCCAAATTTGGTTCAATAATTTGCCCTTCAAGCATGGTAAATATTCTTCACCCCAAGTGAAACTGCATATGCTTGTACTTGGGAAGAATTTGATCTTGCACACACCTTTGAACTAAACTGCAAAAGACTATGTTGCAATCAAGTTATATGCCATAAGAAATCTTAAGTAGAGTTTAGAATTCCTAATGTTCGGAGCATGCGTTGAGATTCTTGAAAGAATAATGCTTTTCCATTTCAAATCTTAAAATAGAAGCTCAGACTTTATCACCAACACAATGCCAAGTGGTGAGGAGGGGCCTTGGATACTTGACAAGTGTAATGCAGGCTGTTGTGCATGTCCTTGCTGGAAACTATGGAATCGCAGATGCAGAATACCCTAGATGGGAAAAGGAGCAAAAACACCTTAGTTACACCTTTCAAGAGAGTGAGTGGTTACAAAGTAGGCCAGATGTTGTGGATGAGTCTGCACAAAGTAAGCATAGATAATAGTGTGTACACTGGCCTGATGGACACTTGCAATATCCAGATTTCTGTATGGACATCTTTATGCAGCACTATTCCTCTTTCTTGTCAAGAGACACCCAGTGTCAGAATTCAAAAGGATTAGGGTCAATACCCTACCTACAAATCTGTAATTAAAAACATCATTTACAGCTTCTGTTTGCCTTTAAAATGTTAAGTATTTTAGCACCCCTAAGAAAATAAGACTCCAGGGTAAGCCAACTGCTGATCTGATCCAGAATTTGCTCTGCTGTCCTCTCTTGGTTGGTGGAGATAGGTTCCTAGGCAATTCTCTCCTTCAGCCACATGTTACAAGACCCAATTCAAGACTTAGAGAAAGAAGCTTCCCTCTGTTAGATGGGAAGGATGCAGCTAGGCAATACTAGCGATACCTTCTCGTTTAAGTTTGTGACTGCATTTCTGCATTGGCCTCATGGGAGCAATCACACAGATCTCTGAAGCAGCAGATCTTATAAAAGAAGTAGTGGGAAGGCATGATGATCTTCATGGTAGAGCTGACAGTGGTGGTGGCTGTTGCTTAGGAATGTGCATAGGAGCAGAATCACATGGTGTCTGGGGGTACTTTCAAGAAAGCAATGGCTGGGGTTTTGCCATAAAGACTTAAAAGCTGAATCCCAAGGGAAGAGAAAAGCAAAGTTATAGCAATGCAGAAGATGACTGAATTGTCAAGCAAAGCTTACAGAACTAAAGGACTCTGACATAAACAAATGTTACAAGATAGACAGACAATTTATTGTGTTGAATGAAGTCAAAGAAGTCATTGTCTCCTCAGCAATCTGATAATTTAGAAGCAGGTCAGGTACAAGCTCCTAAAGCTCTGATGCATTTCAGAACCACTCTGCTCCAGGCCCACCAGTACCTTAAGTGAAAATCAGTGGACAAGGAGGGAAATAGTAAGGTACACAAGAGAAGGAAAGAAGAAAGTTTTGGCAGAGAAGAGGGAGGAAACAACAAGAGAAGTTTGGCTTAAAGATTGTGGAATCCATAGGGTACTTCTGGTTAGTGTGTTTCTCTGGGCACTGCAATCAGCCTGAGTGGAGATTTCCAGCCACCTTCCCTCCTGGCGTGTCCCCCTCCACGTGAGAACGGGAGGAAATATGATTTGAAGTCAAAAAAATTAGTGGGAAATTGGTTAGACTGTGGGGTCTAAGATACTCCTCCCTTCTTCTTATTCTAGGCTAAGTGTTCTTCAACACATTACAGTAACAGAGTATAACCCAAGCACAAAATTTTATTGACATTTTCTGTACATCTCTGTGGTTTGGGAGAAGCCATAGCTTTCAGTTCTTTATCATCTATGCTGGATTGCTAACATTTGCTGAATGCCAAATTGTATAACGTGTTTTATATATTACATGTAATGTAATTCTACTTAAGTTCCTAGCTTGGCCTGGCTGCTGATGTATCTGAGTGATTCCAGCACTGCATTAAATTAGTTGATTAATGTCTACCACATGCTCAACATTCTCTCATCTTCTTTTCAAGAAGTATGTGCCGTAGAGTGTCTTTTATCATGCAGGCACTTTCACGTCTGTTGTTGGGGGTTCTGTCATGTTTTTTTTGAAGAGAAGTGGCTTTTTTCCTTGCTGTACATGCTGCTTTCTGTCAGGGTAAAGAAGTAGGTTTTGCTCTTTGTGGAGAGTCTTGCAATAGTGCTTAGACCTTGCTGGCCTTTATGCTGGCTCCTGGCAAGGTTCTCTCTCTGATTTGGGAGAGCTCCTTCTTTTGTGAATAGTCCCCAATAAAGGTAAAAGAGCTGATGAATCACACACAACTACAGTCACAGACAGCTGCTGATGACAACAGTCAAAGCATATTTCTGCCATGGAAAACACCCAATGAAAAAGATGCAGATTCTGAATCTCCATTAAGGAGAGTCCATGGGCCCCATCTCCTATGCCTCCTGCCCTATCTCCTCCATAGCAGTTCCACTGGAAAGTCCATCAATTTCCCCTGGACACACGGGCAGACAAAGAGATGGAAAGGGATGCTCCCCATATGTAAGAGGAAGAGCATTACAGACATGGGGTCCCTGGGCTGAAATGCTTTCTGACAGAGTCTGAGTGCTGCCAGAGGAAGTCTCCAGATCTTCCTGCAGGCTAATACAGCTTCCCATTGCTTTCTCCATGACCTGGCACTAGCATTGCCATCAAGTGATACATGCCAGATTTCCCCGATACATGAGCCTAGGCCTAGAATCTCCTCCACTGAGAAAGAAAGCCCAAGTACAGGCAGGAAATGTTGATCCTCTTCTGGGAATGCTTGGGCCAGAGTTCCAAAATCAAATCAGTGCTGTTCAAAACTCAGTGACCATATTTTCAGTCTCCAGCCTGCAGAAGGACTTCAGGGTTCAGTGGGGTGTGAGAATATAATCCAGTGAGCAGTAGAGCAGGGCTGCTAGCAAGTTCTACTGCACATGCAGGAATAGTAACTTTCAGAGTCTTATAATACAACCACATTGGGCAGGGTTTCTGCAGGGATGGCAAAAACCACCTCTTTGACTCCAGGAATGTTTCTTTGCCAAACCTCAAAGTCCTATGCCAAATCCCTAAGGTACTGATACTTCTTTATTTTTTCTTCAATTAAATGTTAACATTGGCATAACTACCTACATTTTCCCAGCTAAAATAGTTCTCCAAATTAGTCTGAAAGTGTATGAAGAAGTTACCCTGAACCTAAGCATGCTTTATCTCAAGAAGTTTAAAGCTTGAGACATTCTTTTGTGATTGAAAAGGAGGGGTCTGCCCTGGGAAGGTGTTTGGCATCTTAAATATAAGCCCTAGACCCCACCTTTGCCCAAAATGGAATCTCAAAAAGTGCTGGGGCAGGTATATGAAAGGCTCCAATTTTCAAAATCATTTGTACTGAAATTTTTGTGAAGGAGAGGGTTCGCTGCAATGCTGACGCTGCAGCTATCTGACATCATTTCTGTGGGAACCTGGACAGGGATGTCCACTGACTCCCTTGTTCCTCCTCGGTCAAGATAGCATTAGCTGGGCTTCCTCACATAGTGGCCCCCCAACTAGCAATATTAAAATTTTTCTCATTCTTGGGAGACAGACAGTGAGAAAAGGGTGAAAGCTTGGAGAAGGGGTCTGACTATTAAGTTTCCAGAAAGAGCTGGCTTTGGAGTTTCCTCTTCTAAGAAAGATTAAACAAAAAGCACACTGATAACTAAGCAGAGGTGTTGTTCCACTAGCACAAATTCCTGACAACAGATTAAATAAGCCCTGAATCGTCTGAGTTTTGGAGAAGGTTGTATTTGTGCCTGTGAAATGTGCAAGGAGGGAGTTGCTCCATCTGCAGCTCAGACCAAGCAGGACTGCTGGGGTAGAGCAACAACATAGGAATGGAGAGAATATAGAGGGGAGGAGGCACAGTCTGCACAGAGATTAACTCCTTCCCTCCATTTCCCAACTCTCTGCAAAACTGTGCCAGAGGGAGAGGAGAAAACTCTATTAATATCACTACCCTTCCTGTAGCTGGCCAGGAGCAGGTCATGCTGTGACTGAGATGGGACCTACTGAGGTGGGACCTGCTTGTTGCCTCCTCCCCTCCTGGCATCCTGCGATGGAGAGGGTCACTTGAAGTGGAGGCAAACACACAGAACTCAGAAGCACCAGCCGGGTTTTTCTTTCAGCTCTCATCAGATGCTGTGCTATTCCCTTAACTCTTTGGGTTAGTTCCCGTTTTCATTCTCTCTGCCTTTGTCTTGCTGATGCTGGCTGCATCTCATTCCTGCTGAATCCGGGCTGGCTGCGCTGAGCATGGTGCCATCCCCAGCCACAGAGTTTGGGGCCATCCGCTACCATGGTTTTAAACTTGCTTCCTTACAAAGGGGACAGGAAACCCTTCCTTATTGTAAGGCACAACCTTGGGAGGTGAAAAGAAGATCAGCAGATTCTGACGATTAACTCTTTCCTAGGTGGCTGGTGCAGTGTAAATTTAAACAATAGTGTTCACCCACCACCCCCACCGCCTCTACCCCGAGTCTGCACTTCTTGTTTGCTCTTTCTAAGCACTCTGCTGTGAAGGATTTTGTTTAGTCGGGATGCTCAGGGAATAGCTGCTTTTCATACCAATAGCTGCATACGTGCAAACCAGGCATAAACAAAGAAAAAGCCTCTTACTCATTTATTACAGTCTTCCCAGATTAAAAAAAACAACAGCCATCCAAGACACCAAGAAGAGGAACAAAACCCCAGTTGATTGTAACTAATCTCCACACCTCAGATTGCTTATTCACAAACAAACCATGGGGTGAAAATAAGTCAACAAATGTTTTGGTTTATTGGCTAGAATGGGTCATGGAAAGAGTCTACCTCCTCTCTTTGTTGGAGTTCCCGAGGCATTTGGGAAGGGACACAAGGAATTTCCCTCTGCTGCTGAATCACAGCATCACCACTAAACATTCTGCTTATCCATCTCCTACACCGTAACTGGCAGCTAATTCAAATCCACAATTCTGGACACACCTGTGGGTTGACCACCTGTGACCAGCTGGCATCCAGTGGCCTCCCAGTCCAACAAGCCAAGATCTAGGTCCTGGATCTGGAGTCTGGGTCTGGCTCTGATGATAAGTTGTCTGGGTCATTAGGGCAAGTAACTTCTCAGCCTCCCTTTCTTCTGTCATTCTGTGTGTTGCATCTTGCAATAGCAAGTTTACAAGAATAAAGCACTGCAGAAAAACAGTATATAGTAATATGTATATATATATACATATACTATATATACACTATATACATATAGTAATATGTATATATAGTGCCTTCCACTATTGCACCTTAACCCAAAGTTTTTCTCCAGGCTGTAATGTAACAATTATAATGCACAGAGATTAACCAAGCTAGGATACCAAAAGCAACCTGAACATGCTAAAACAACTTCTGAGAGACTAAAGTAAAAGGAAAGTTAAAATTACATGTTTTCCTTAACAGCCACAGCAACGACATCATGTCCATCAGCAAGAAGGAGATTTAATAGCCAGGGTGTTGTCTCTTTCAATAAGCAGTATAAATATGTATTAATTGGCAAGCTCAGAATACAATTCCTCGAGTTGGGGCAGCAGGGGTCCAAACTAGAGGAAGGTCAGTGCTTGAGCTTTCTCCAGTTACCTCTCTTTATTCAAAGTGTAGCAATTCCTTACTCTGTGCAAGTCATCTTTAGATTCCAGTGAGACCTCGGGTTTATGCAGAGCTGCAAACTATGCATTCCTGCCAATGTTTTGATAGGATTGCTGCTGCTAAGTGACAGTCCCCACAGAATGCTTCTGTCTGCCATTTCATGCATCATATCACTGAATATAATCTGACTGCACAAGGCACAATTAAAACACGGTATGAATCTTGAGTACTGGACATCCAGTTTTGGATTTCAACCTGTGCATCTGTGCAAGTATAGACTGATTCCTGAAATAAATAGAAAAAGCAAGAAAGTGTGAATATTTAACCTCCATTTCCATGCTCCTCTATAAGAAAAGTGATGCAGAACTAGGATTGCACAGCTTTTCAATTTTTCTGTACAAAAATTGCCAAAGTCACAGTGTAACGTAAGAGAATACGGGCTGGGTGGTGAATGCACTGCAAGCATCCCTGAGGAAAAGGACTTGGAGGTGTTGATTGATGAGAAGCTCAACAGGAGCAGACAATGTGCACTTGGAACCCAGAAAGAAAACTGCATCCTGGGCTGCATGAAAAGGAGCGTGGCCAGCAGGTCAAGGGAGGTAATTCTACCCCTCTACTCTGCTCTGGAGAGACTCTGCCTGGAGTACTGTGTCCAGCTTTGGAGACATCAGCACAAGATCGATGTGGACCTGTTGGAGCGGGTCCAGAGGAGGGCCACAAGGATGATCGGTGGTGTGAGAACCTCTGCTATGAAGACAGGCTGAGAGAAATGGGGCTGTTCAGCCTGGTGAAGGGAAGGCTCCAGGGAAACCTTATAGCAGCCTTCTTTCCAGCCTACTTAAAGGGGGGCTACAGGAAAAGTAGAGCATAGTGGTAGGAAGGGTAATGATTTTAAACTGAAAGAGTGCAAATTTTGATTAGATATTAGGAAGAAATTCTTTCCTGTGAGGGTGCTGAGGCACTGGAACAGGTTGCCCGAGGAAGTTGTGAATGCTCCATCCCTGGAAGTGTTCAACGCCAGGCTGGATGGGGCTTTGAGCAACCTGCTCTAGTGGGAAGTGTTGCCACCTCTGGCAGGGAGGTTGAAACTCGGTGATCTTTAAGGTCCCTTCCAACTCTAACCATTCTGTGATTCTATGATAGTACAAAAGCTGAGAAAGCTAGGGAAAAACAGTTCAATTAGCATGTAGATATCATGAGAAAGCAAGACCTTTTCTGTCCTGCCTCTGTGGTCTCACAGGAGCCTCTGCTATTCAAGTTGACATCAGCAGCCATAGAATCACAGGGACGGGCTAAAAAGAAATGCCTCCTGGATGCCTCCTGGCCCTTACAGCTTCTTATGTGTTGCATCAAATGCTGTCAGTTCGAATTCAGCGATGCTGTTTTCACACTGCATCCTGCCTGCTGCCTGACTTGTTGCACTCCTACATGCAGCAGCATCCCACCCTGGCAGGGGCTGGTCCTGCCCTGCTCCCCGGGTAGTCTGAGGAAGCAGCGGGGCCAAGTCAGCAAAGCACGGGAGAAAGGATCAGACTTGCCCAGCTCTGCAGCTCTTTGGAATTAGTTCCTTCACTCCCTGTTTTTCTCCAGCTTTTCGTTTAGGCAGAATGACAGAACCGAACCCTGGCGCTTGCGCAGCCCACAATGAATAGATTTCCAGGGTCAGCTAAGTATGTGGTCCCAAATGAGTAGCAGCAGCGCTGAGAACAAGTGGAGCGCCCAATTTCTGCTACACTATATATTTAAGAGTGTTCCATGTCCAGACTCTAAAAATAGATACTATACCGTAGCAAGGATTTTTGGAATGGATTAAAAAAATCTCAGACTGTCAAGGTGTAAAATTATATCCTTTTGAAAATGGGAATAGACAAAACCCATGCATATCTCTGGCCTCTGTAGCTTGCCCTCATAACTCTTACAGTCAATATCTTCTGGGATCTAAGATCAAACATTCTTAATTTCCTCTCAGCTGTTATATGAAGTCACTGAGCTGCTGAGCATAAGAGATTAGATCACAGCAAATATAAATTCTCCCTCAGCACACTGAGAATCATCGTTTTCACCATGCCAGACTCTTAAGTGCTACCAAATTAGTGTTCCTTTTGATATCCTCAAATCAGCTGACACTGAGTTTCCAGGGCTTTTAGAAGCTATATGCACAAGGTTTCAGACTGGCTACTTTAGGAAGACAAGTGTGGGTCAGAAAAAAATCTTTTATCTCTGCTGATTTTAGAGACTGTCATAATTTTCCAGATGCACCAATAATACTTTAGGGCTTCATCTGTTGGTCAAAATGAGGTCTACTTTGCGCAGCTCAAGCTTTCTTGAGTCAGATTCCTGTGTCCACCTGTGAGACGTCACTCATTCAAAGTCTTGCCTTGTGTAGCCATTGACTTCAGCTGCAATTATGCTCTCATGTACACATGGCAACGGGAATTTCTTCACAGTACATGTATTGTTTTATGGACCACTACATCCATCTTGTGGAAGGAATTCCTTGCCAGATCACGTTTTATTTCTTCTTTGTCAAGACACACACTTCACTGCAAAACAGTCCTTTGTGAAATAGCAAAGAACCTTCTCTTGTAAGTACAAAACAAGTGTCTAAGGAGACATGTCTTCTCACAATTTATTCACAAAGCCCAGGGGGAAGGGGAAGGGGAAGGGAAGCCAAATTACAGCCTTAGGTCCCTTAAAAAGTCCTGGGGATTATATACACTATCCATTTCAATAGACTCTAGTGTGATACAATGGGAAATACCACTTAAGTCCATAACCATAGTAAGACCATAGGACGTCCTAGCAAGTTTCAGGCCTAAATATGGAACCACAGTCTCTTGACTACTTAATTTCTTTTTCCCCTTGCATTTCTCCTCTGGTTCCCAGTGCATTAATTTATCTTGTCTACAGACCTGAAGCTCTCCTGCCTGCTTTCTCTCAGGTAGGGCATTGTCTTACTCTTGAAAACTTCAAGAGGGTGCCCAATCAACTAAAGAAGCGCAACTTGCACTTGCTGGGACTTGCACATACAACCACACCCTTTCAAACCACTTGGAAGGAGTGTTTCAGAGCAGGTTTTCCCACTGAGAGATGTGATATTCCACCTGTTGACCTCTGGCATGGAAATTAAGAAGGAATCTGTCTCAGTAGACTGTGCAAGTGTTGTGAGAAATCCTGTTCCTCCTGCTGCTGAGAAAATCCACTTCAACTCTTTTCCTTCAACCCTTCTTCCCAAATTGAAGAAAAACTTCTTGTTTGACACGTCTAATACATTTTAAGACACCCTGCTGCATAAGAAAGGGTGACACATTGAAAGATCTCTGCTCTCTTTCCAGGTGCTAATATCAGTAACATATTTGTCATGGACAGAGAAAAGCTGGGAACAACCCAGCTCAAACTGCCATGCCATAGGAAAAACCTCACAGCAAAATGGAGGCTGAAGACTTGTGGATTTCCAATGTCATCAAAGCATGGAGTATTACAATAGCTACCTCAGATCCTGAAAGCCATAAAGCATAAACAGCATAAAGATTTGTACAGGCTAATTTACACCTTCTACTCTGCAGTTAGCTCAAGGATCTCCATGGAGTTTCACTGAAGACAAAGACTAAGAAGACTGCAAAAAACTAATAGACTTTGTAGAGTTTATTATAAGGACACCCAACCAAGATCTTTCTGTGATCATTATTCCAGATAAACTAATTGGAAAGAGCGGGCAAGAGTTTGTTAAGGCAAAGAAGGCTTGGACTTTAATCACCTCTCTGATTTTTGCATAGTTTTACCACTTTATAACAACTTGGCACTATTTAACAACTCTGTTCTAGCGCCTCTTGCAAGCAGCAAGGTGTTACAGTAAGCCCATGTCTGTAAGTCTAACTAAATACCTGTGATCCTGAGTGGGTGGAGAAATACAGCTGAGTGGAATCACATGCATTTTCCTTGTTTCTCGCTTCCTAGTCTCCACTATCAAAATAAAGATTGCTGAATCCACTGAGTCCTTCCCCATTTAAGGCCAATACCAAATTGCTTCTGTAACATTTTCTAGTGCTTTATTGGTCCAGTCTTACATGACTCAATAAAGCTCTCATCACTTTCTTCATTAAATAATTTGACAGTCTTCTAGACAACATGACAGCAGTACATAGGTCCTAAAATTAAGCAAGAGATGCTGCATTCTAATTCCTCTGAAAAGACATCCTATGAACTAACCTGGTTCCACAACTTCTCGCTTTGAATTTTTCAACTACCACCAGATAGTTATCAAACCTCTGTAGTATAGCCAAGTTCTTTATCTAGTTCTTTTTTCTCATTGTCTTGTTTGAATGTAAATATGACTCCTGGTTAGAATCAGAAGCTGAAGGTTCACAGTGCTGTCACTAGGTAGTTATTAGTCTTGTTCCACAACTACTAAAGTGACCAATCATTGCAATTTGATCCAGATGCTGCCAGTTCTGTGTTGAAAGTTGCTAAGGCATATTAGAGACATTTTCTAACCACTCCAAGTTGCTGTCATGTTTTCTCTCAGTTTTGCATCTAGGTTTAGGTCTTTCTCATTCAGTAAAGCCCCACCCCTGGGCAGAGTCAAGTCTGTTGGATCAGATTTTTTTAAGATGCATGGAAGTTGTTCTTGTTAGATCAGAAATCCAACAAACCCAGGCAGAGAGGATTCATAGCTGTGTAATAAATGGTCCTTGTTTAAGACAAGATTGTAAGTATGATGAAAGGCGTCTATGGACCTGAAGTTGCAACATTTCTTGGTTTACCAGTAACCACACATTGACTAGAAGTCTTCGGTGGAGTGGCTCGATGTTGAAGTAGAGAACAGTAATGAGTGGTACACCTCAGGGGTCGGTACTGTGTCTGGTGCTGTTGAACATCTCTGTTGGCAACATGGACAGTAGGATTGAGTAAACACTCAGCAGGTTTGCTGACGACACTATGCTGTGAAAAGCAGTTGGACTAAAGGAGGGCAGGGATGCCATCCAGAGGGACCTCAACAGGCTTGAGAGTCTGCGTGAACCTCATGAAATTCAAGCAGGTCAAGTGCAAGGTCCTGCACCAGGGTCAAGGCAAACCCAAGCACAAATACAGGCTGAGCACAGAATGGACAACAGCCCTGAGGAAAAGGACTTGGAGGTGTTGGTTGATGAGAAGCTCAACAAGAGCTGGTAATGCATGCTTGCAGCCCAGAAAGGCAACCATACCCTGGGTGGCATCAAAAGAAACATGGCCAGCAGGTCGAGGGAGGTGATTCTACCCCTCTACTCTGCTCTCGTGAGACCCCGCCTGGAGTACTGCATCCAGCTTTGGAGTCCTCAGCACAAGAAGGACATGGGCCTGTTGGAGTGGGTCCAGAGGAAGGCCATGAGGATGATCAGATGTGTGAGCACCTCTTCTATGAAGACAGGCTGAGAGAGTTGAGGTTGTTCAGACTGGAGAAGGCTCTGGGGAGACCTAATTGCAACCTTTCAGTACTTAAAAAGGCGAGCCTAGAGGGGGCTAGAGGAAAGAAGGGGAGGGATTCTTTATCAGGCAGTGTAGTGACAGGATGAGGGGGTTTTAAACTGAAAGAGGGCAGATTTTGATCAGTTGTTAGGAAGAAATTCTTTCGTATGAGGGTGGTGAGGCACTGGAACAGGTTGCTCAGAGAAATTGTTGATGCCCCATCCCTGGAAATGTTCAAGGCCAGGCTGGATGGGGCTTTGAGCAACCTGATCCAGTGGCAGGTATCCCTGCCCATGGCAGGGGGGTTGGAACTACATAATCTTTAAGGTCCCCTCCAACCCAAACCATTCTACGATTCTATGACATACTCAGAGGGTCAAATCCTAAGAAGTTGCTTAATCAAGCAACTTCCACTAAGTGGAAATTAGAGATTTTGTCACTAATGGATATGTGTTGAAGTAAAATATTCAAAGTGATGACTAGAGTGTGCATTTAACATCTCTGAAATTAAGCTATGCTCAGGAATTTTAGCTCAAACTCTTAGAAAACAAGGTGAGTTACAAAGACCACAATCACCATGAAGGTCCCTCAGTCACAGATCACTGGGAGCTTAGCATACGTATGCCAAGATATAGTGAAAAGTAGATTCAACATTGTCAAGATTTGATCTGCATCTTTCTCAAATAAAGCTTAGAGCTACTTGATAATTATTTATGTAGATAAGCAGTAATGTGCACTACAAATAAATGTTTATAATATAGGGACTCAATTCAATACAATAGGAAGAAGGTAGCAACTAGAAAGAAAAATCAGCAGATAATTTTGACAGGATAGCATCTCTTCTTTGTATCTTATTACTGAAAGAAATTGTCCCAAACAGACAAATATGAATACAGACATGTCATTCCTGATCTAGAGAAATTTAGATTCAGTGCTATAACACAAATCTGTAACACAAAATGCTTTTTAGGTAGAATCTACTGAACTGCTTTGCTAAATCTGGAAGATGACTACCCACACTATAGACTTTGAACCACTCCCATTGCCTTTTAAAAGAGAAAACTTATTGTTTCCCCCTATTGTTGAAATACTAGTCTTTAAGTGAGGCTGTCACTGGGAATTGCACAGAGATGCACAAGAATACACAAGCAAGAAGTCGTGTAATGGAAGCATCTACTTCCCCCCGCCCCCTTTAAAACATGCTACATATTAAAAGACAGACAACACACCTATCTTTGTTTGTAAACTTATTTTAGCTCCAGATCATTAGTATTTTACCCAGTTCATTCAGAGATTCAGGATTAGTTCATCTACAAGAGAGGAGATCAAAATCATGCAGATGAAGGGAAGAAAGGAGGGGAACATTAGATATGAAACATAATATCCCTCAGACTATTATGAAAACAATTGTATTTTCATTAACATTCAGTGTATCTTCTTTTAACTTGCAATTTCTGTGCCCTGTATTTTAAGGCATCAAATTATATTGCCATATTGAGGATTATTTAAGCAATCCCAGTAAGTAGGTCAGCCGGTAATTTCCTCTTGGTTTATCAGAGGGTGCTAAAAGAAAAGAGCAACACCATTATTTGTTAAATAAACAGCTGGACCCAAATTGTTGGGGGAGAAAACCCCATCAGTTGAGAAAATGTTTTGTTAAGATTTCTAGCATAAAGAAAAGTATGGCAAAATCTGTCTGCCACACACATTTGTGTAGTGAACAAATGCAATTAGAGCAGCCCCTTTTGCACTGCAGGTTAGATGAAACATCAGGAGGAACAATGCTGAGAAGAGCTCCGTATGATGCAGGGGATCAAGATAGACGATGCATTTGGTCTTGTGTAGCCTGATTAGACTAGGTCTGCTTTCCCCAACTACATTAATAGTCCAGAAGCTCCCATTGGCAGAAAGAAAACGTTCCTAGTCAGATTTCTTTACAATCACAAAGAAGATTCTTTCAGTTATGATTTTGATATACATAAAAGTAAAAATTATGAAGTTGTCCTTACAGAACTAGAATAGCCTTCTGGCATCAGACCACAGATGTTTCCTTGTGAAGTGATCTTCAGTTTCCCAGTGCTCCCACTGGAAATTCTCTCCAGTACTGTAACACATCAAATTAATTTTAAAGAGAAGGTATTGATTTTGGTGCATAGCTGTAGGTAAATATGTAAGGCTCACATAAAGCTTTTAAAAGACACTAACTGAATGGCATAGAAGGGGTGAAAAGGACAAATATCTAGTCTTAAAGCTGTCAGATCAAAGCCCTGACACTTGTCCTTCCTTCTGAAAGCAATATTAGCGGCTCCTCCATGTGAATACTCTGTGGTGAGGGATTTTCATGGGTTTGGATAAAGATGAGGATGATGTCCTGTCTCTGCATCATCACCCCGAAACAAACTGTCACAGTCGCCCATAATAAGCAATTTCACGTGTTTCTACTTAGCATTCATAAAGCAGGCAAATGGTAATGTTCTTCTGCCTCAGTCCTTTTACGACAATGCAACTCTGCCTGGGCCATGGTAGTGAACCAGAAGTTTTGTTAATGTTGGCCTCAAGAGCTATCTCAATTGCAGGCAACTGTCTTTTCCTTCACTTAGAAACTTTGCTCCTTAAAAACAAGTTTTATTCATGAACCTAGCTCTGGCTGGCCTTCCTCAGTTCAGGAGAGTGATTTCAAAAGTTTGGCTTCCCTTCCCCTTCTCTTTCCTTCACAAAGAAATATTTTTTCATAACCTCTGAAGCAAAAATATCACTCAATTTCAAAATGACAGCTAGAGGCTTATCTCTCCAAGAGAGCAAGAAATCAGAAAGAGTTTTTTTCTTAACAGCTAATTAAAAAATATCCCGGTAATTTTTTGTGTTTATAAAAATGCAGAGGGCAAGTAAGATGATCACGCTGCTCTGCTATAGAAAAGAGAGAATCTGGGACAATAAGCAAGAAGAAATGGGTATTCAGAAGGTCAGTATTGGGACAGTCCCTGGTCTCTGCTCAGTTCTGTTTTCCAAGTTCAGAGCTTCTGGTGGATAACAGGATGCTCCTGTTAAATACTGGAGAATATTAAGCAGTTACAGAATACATTTTGGAACATATTACAGGGACCAGTTTTCCACAGGAGGCAGCATGTACAAGTCCCTGATGTTCAGAGATATTCATTAGGAAACTCTGGGCAAACACATGTGCAATGGCATCCCCATTTTAAGGGTTCAGGAAAATAAGTATAGACTCAAAATATGAACTGAAAGTCAATACATTAGGGTTGTACCAACCTGATGGAGGAAACACGTTTCATCAGAAATTGTTCAAAGAAATTTTCAAAGAAAAGTCCTAAATCCATCTCTGGCAACCATGTTGTGACTGAAGATTTATTAGCCCAGATACCCCTGACAGTCCTGCCAGCTGCAGGTTACTCAACTCCTGGTTTGGGTCAACCTGGGTCAACCCATTTAGGATATCCTGCATCACGCTCCATCTGACAATCCAGAAGCCAGTAGAGACTGCACAGCATAAAAAGTTGTTTACAGGGGAAAACACTCAGCAGTCAAAGGGTAATCATATGAGCTAAAGCTCACGGCTAGTCCGAAGTCACAGCTATATGTCAATGTGACATACAATCACAGAATGGTTTGGGTTGGAAGGGACCTTAAAGATTATGTAGTTCCAAGCCCCCTGCCATGGGCAGGGACACCTCCCACTAGACCAGGTTGCTCAAAGCCCCATCCAGCCTGGCCTTGAACACTTCCAGGGATGAGGCATCCACAACTTCTCTGAGCAACCTGTTCCAACCCCTCACCACCCTCACAGGAAAGAATTTCTTCCTAACAACTGATCAAAATCTACCCTCTTTCAGTTAAAAACCCCCTCATCCTGTCACTGCACTCCCTGATAACAAGTCCCTCCCCATCTTTCCTCTAGTGGCCCCCTCCCTTTTTTAAGTACTGGAAGGCTACAATAACGTCTCCCTGGAGCCTTCTCTTCTCCCCACTGAACAAACTCGACTCTCTCAGCCTGTCTTCATAGAAGAGGTGCTCACAACTGATCATCCTCATGGCCCTCCTCTGGACCCACTTCAACAGGTCCTTGTCCTTGTGCTGAGGACTCCAAAGCTGGATGCAGTACTCCAGGCAGGGTCACATTAGAGTAGAGATCCTTCAGGTAGCACAAGCTTGGACTGCTGCTCCATCATTTTCTCCGTATTACAAACCTAACTTCATTGTTAACAGCTGGGGCCACCCTATCTGCCATATCTGCATCCAGGCCCTGCTGCCAGCAGGATAATAACTAACCACACAAACCAGATCAAGAAATATGGCTGCCTTCAACATGTTGGAGACAGCATGACCTACATGGCCTCACTGTTGCCTTGAAATGGCTCCAGCACTGAGAAGGGGCTAACAGAGAAACTTAAAATTCTTAGTTCACTTTGAGATAGTAGAGGAAGGTGACAGTCAAAACAGGTAAGCAATGCTCACTAGTCTCTTTGGCCCAAAAGTAAAGAATAAAGCCATTAAAGAACATGTATGTCCCTGCTATGATGTCTAAGCATGTCAGTACTTCCATGGTCAGGAGAATTAGAGAGATGACCCAAAAATATCAGTGTTGACAACAGGCAGCCACAAAAATTATGCAATCACTCAACTTTGTACAGGGTACACAAACTATCCAGGCTCCAGAGAGTCAGAAGGTGTCAGGTATTGTGAGGGATGAATCACCTTTCCTCACAATTCTCTCCTAAAATAGGAGGAGTAGAATCATAAATAAATTTGCAAACTGCAAAAGAGTAAGCAAGGATCCAATAATCCCTTCTTTGAAAACAAGCTTGGCTCTGTGATGCCCCCCTCCAAAAAAGAGCTCTGTCAGTCTGTCCTGTGTACCTACTGTCTCACCACAAGATGTTACAGAGACACATGTAGTCCATTAATAGATTCCCTCTGCAAAACTGCACTTCAGAAAACCTTTTGCTTCCAAGAAACTGAAAATTCAAATAAAAATCAAATAAGCTTACCCACAAGATATGATAAAACTTCCCACATCAAGAAACAGAGAAAGGAACTGCTAGACAAAGCCAGCAGGATTTTACAAAACGTCTGATATCATGAATTACTAAATTACTGGGTTATGACCTGTGGAGTTTCCATTCCCTAACATAGCAGAGAGGAATGTGGGCTAGAACATGCTCTAGCAGAAGAACTCAGCAGTATGGCACTTAGACACTAGCTACAAAATGCTGCTGAAAAGTACACCAAAAGTAGAACCACTCCTGCTAGACCTGCAAACACCACTTACGTGTACTTTAACCAAACACATTTTTCCACCTTGAGTAAACAAACATATGAGCAAAATATGAACAGCTAAGAGAGTTTTGTTCTTTTTTTCCCCTTTTGTTTTAATGTCTAGTCTAAGTAATAAGTAGATTCCTTCTAGGCTGGCAACTTCTCAGTCAGGAGGAACCATTTGACTTTTAAGATCTTACAAAGACTGTATCTAGACCACTGCTCCTTGCTTGTCAAATACGGCCATCCCCAAAAGTTTCATCCCCATCTGCATTTCTATGGGAACTCAGAAGGTATCACCTGAAATCCACACAGGAAGCTTAAGTTCAAAGACGCAACATTATGCGTATCACCCAACCTCAGGAGCACCAGATGGTCAGAGTAGCTCTGAGAAGACAATGGCTGGAAGGAGAGAGCATTCCGTGTGAAGTGGCTTCTTTGGGGCAAGGATGCATGAGACTGGCCAGCCCTGTCCTACCAGCCCTGCCTGCTACACCTAATGGATACTGGATGAAAAGGGAAAAAGGCTAGAGAACAGGTTAGCTGTTATTATGGGCTGCAAGAGGCCTGCCAGACTGGGGACTATATACAAACTGTAGCCTCATGAAGAAGCTGATACAGGGAAGGATCTTGTGAGCTGGAATTTTGGAGTTCAGCATTAAGCTTAATTTGTAACCCAAGTATCACTTTAAGCAGGTTTAAAACTTTGGGATTTTTTTTCTTTAAGCATCTAACTTTCAACTGAAATCACTGATCTTTTCTGTGTATCTGTACTGTCTGGACAAAAAAGGATGGCAGAGGCCAAAAGTGAACCTATATCAAATATTAGGTGTTACTATAAAAAAATGAAAATAAATGTATATTATTTGGCTGTAAGAGAAAGTAAGCCCACACTTATCAGGGAGCTATAATAAAGAACAATTTCTGGTTTCAATCGTGCAGTCTTTTAAAGGGGTTGCTCTTACATACAAGCTCTTCTGCTTTCTTGTGGAGATGAACACACTACCAAAAGCAAAGCTGTAGTGGGAAAAGGATGATTATTCTTCTGTGCTCCCCAGTTTCAGCACAGAAGCTGTTTCAAAGTGAAGAATAAACTCGCTGTATTTTTTGAGGCAGCAGAGGAAAACCTTCATGGTTTGCTGTCAAGGTACACTAATCCCTCTGCATTCAGCACAACACTGCACATGCAGCAACATCTTTGGCAGCTGGGGCTTACACACAGTGCCCTTTATGCACAGGAACACAAGGCAGTCCTTAATGCCCCATCTCAAGCATGGAATTCTGTTGTGGGTACATAAGGCAGAGTCTATCAACCTAATTAGACATTTAATAAGGCATTGCTCTTACCCTCAAGGTCTTCAGTGAAACCAGGGCCTTCCCACTGACTTCAGCTTTCCCTAAAAAAGTCACAAGCTGTGTGCATTCTGCAACCACCTAGCTGGCTCTTCCCTGCCAACTCCCCTGCCATGTCGCCTACAGATTTGAACCTAGTGGCCTTTTCTTGGGACTAAGCATTTATTAGCTGCCTGGCAGCCAGCAAGTAGTTATTTTTTTCCAGCATAATTGGGTTGTGAAGAAGGCATTGATAAACTGGGCTCTGAGAGAGAGCAGTCTCTCTGGTCATGGCAGGTCAGGCTGATACGACCTTCCATGTTGGCAGGCATCTGCTGGAGAAGCAGTTCTCTGGCAGGATGCACTTCTGAAGGCAGAAGAGAAACAAAGTTCCTTTTCATGTGAAAAACTACTGATCAGAAAACCCAGGATCGCCTTAAAAGAAAAAGGGGCTTCCCATCGGAAGTTTCAAAGAAATTCAGAAGTTTCAAGGAAAGTTTCCCCTGTCGTCAAACGTTCTCTTGCTAATAGGAATGAGGAAGGACAACAAAGCATAGAAAGGAGAAGCAAGATTTGTTTGCTTTCTGTATGTAGATGTGCAAGCATCTACTCTGATCACTCCATCCATGTTCTCACCAACCCTGGAAAATCCATGGAAACTTCTTGTTTATCCTGGTGCATCACTGAAGAAGTTTCTCTGTGCCGAGCTCTCCACCTCCCCTCAGAGGCATCTTGGAGTTCTTCAAAGAAGTAAATGGGTTTGGCATTTAAGTGGCTGGCCTTCAGCTAGACTCAGAGCCCTGAATCATGTAAGCCTGCCTGCCTGCCCTCAGTCTCAGAGCACAGGCTACTTCTTTGTCAACCCTTCATTAATGCAGTATCTTCACACTGAGCTTCCCTTCTCCTGATGGTAAAACTATACCCTTCTATAAACCTGATTCAGGGCTTCAAAATGCGCAGAGATTTCAACAACAACAAAAAAATTACCAAATCAGCCTTCATCTTGCAAGATCTATCATCTGCAGTGCCACCACTGTGATTACTTCTCTCTGAGACTGAGAAGGACTGTCAGAAAGTCATGGCAAATCAAATAACATAAGCAGGTACAATCTGCATTTGCAATTCAAAAGCAACAGTCCCCAGACTTTGATACTTTTCCTTCTAGATTGTCTGAGCAAGAATGACAAATTTTGTCTTCTAATAATACTAAACAACTTTTTTTCCCAGCTCAGCTAGAAAGCTGGATGAAAGTTAATTCTTCCTCTAAATAAAGGGAGAGGAGGAGAATGTGAAAGGCTGAACTTCAGGAGGACCTTTTACTGCATTGCAATTCACTTTTTAAATACTGTTAAGTCACATAGCAAACCTCTGGAGTAGATTTCATTAACTTACTGATAGGTATAAAAAGGAAAATTAGAGACAATGAACTAAGAGAGGGAGATGGGAGATTAGTGAAAAGTCACACGCCAAACTGGAACCGCATTGAGGAATTTGTCATCCCAATCCTTCTCTAACCTCTAATGGCACCATTTTCAGCAGAAGGATTTTGCGTTTTCATAATGCTTCCTCTGTAAGATGCCAACAAAATGTTACAACTAAGCAGAGAAGCAGACACAGCTTTTGATATTGACCAAGAAGATGTCTTCCGCAGAAATACAAAGTCAGAAGACCAGGTAGACACACCCAGAACACACTATATCCTTTTTTTTTTCTTTTTCTTCCCCAGTTTTTCTGATCCCATCCTTCTGCCATTAAAAGTATTAGCCCCAGTTACCAAGTTCAGAGCTTGCAATTCTGCCTCTCATACCTGCCATTTTGCAGTTTCACAAAAAGGCCAAAGTCAGGAGGATAGAGACCATGAAGGAGAAAAAAAAAACCTTTCAGGCAAAAAAAAACCCACCTTGTTTCCAAGGCAAAGCCCAGTCCAGATGTGTTTGTAATTTCTCACTTGCCTGCATAAATAAATGTATACCGCCAAAATTTCCACCTCTTGCTTTCCATTCAGCCTTGATAAATAACACAGTCTTTCCAAAGCTTAGAACAAAGATATCAAGCCACCTCCATGTACACCCATGACAGTAGCCAGATGTTTTTTTCCAAACTTCAGTTCTAGACAAAGCTGAGAGTTAAAAGGCTATTTCCAGTGACATATTTCAATGTACTTTACAGTCACGAGGAAGTAGGTCAATTATGACTGCTCCTGAAGTAATAATAACTGAGGCAGATTTATTGCATTGCTCTTTGGAGTCCAGCAAGACTTTCTATCATATTTAAGGAAGGGACATTATCAAAGCTGTAATTCCATTGCACTGAGATATACATTCTTATCACAAGCACACTGAGTGAAAGCCTCAACAGCAAGCAGAGACAAATGATCTATCTTTCTTTCCACTCTCAGTAATGAAAGGAACTCATTATTTATCCCAGAGACTCTAACAGAACCCACCATTGCACAGACAAAATAGCCAACTGGACATTATGACCACAATTTTCAAAAGTGGCTGGAGACAGAGTGCCCACTCTGTGACATGTTACAGCTATCTCTAATTACAGAAAGAGAAGAGTAACAATCTCTCTGAATCAGCTGAAGCTTAGGACCTCAAATGGTTAGTGACTGGAAAAGCCAAAGGGAAAGTCACAGAAAATCCCATCTCTACAGGGTGAATTTAGCTTGGACCCTCATGAACCTCTCCTGAATAAAGTGCTCTTTATGGGCCAGTGTCCTGTAAAACCATGTGACACTCTCATCTGCAGAATTCTAAGGGTGGTACAGCAAAGCAGATACTTTGGATCTGTAAAGTTGTATTACCAGAGAAACACCAGAATTGGTGTCTTTCACCTCAAATAAAACCAAAGTGGTTTTGCCCACATAACTGATATCTGGTATATATTCAAATGCCTAAAAAAAATTGCCTGGCTTTTAAAGAGAATTTTCTCTGGCTTTCTTCCAACCTGGTCTCAAAGCTACCTCTGTAAGATGTTAGCCTCCATCATAACAGAGACACAAGAAAAAGAGATGCTCAATAGTTGCACATATTAAATCCTGAGCCATTTTCCTTTGTTGCAGGTGTTGATACATCATCTGTACAAACTTGCTTCAGCTCATACTTTTTGTTATTCCTAAAACCAGGTGAATGAAGCAGACAAGGGCAAAATTTGCTTAATTCCTCATCTTTCCTTCCCTTAAATTAACCTCTTGAATGCTTCCAAAATGCATGATCATGTGGTGTAAGGAAACCTTTTCCCTTTCCGAGCAAGTCATCATGACAGTAAACTCCATTTTGCATGACAGGAATACTGCAGAGATGCATTAAATTTAATTTTTGTCACTTGACATAAATGCTCCATTTTTTCTAATTCCGTCCCCCACCCCCACCCCCCCAGATAGGAAAAAGTCTTATGTGAGCCCTTGAGACATGGAGTTAAAATTACAAGCACACAAATTATCCTCCTCACTGCAGTACTGCTGGGTAAAGCATCCTCTCTGGAAACAATAGCTGGAGCTTGAGGTATCCACAGGGAAAACAGAACATCATGCTTGATTTAATGCCCTTCTCATGGGATTTATTCTTGGCAAAGTGCCTGCGTGGTTTATGTCAGAAGGGATACATGATTTGCATGTGGACCCAATGCTCACTCTGAGGTAACTCTTTAGTACTGACGGAGCATAAAAGGGGTGAACATCCCATGAATTAAAAAAAGAAAGCACCTCAGAACCAGCCTCTGTCAGGAGAAAATAAAAGGCCTGCCAGACTCCAGTAGAAGAAGAAAAAAGATGAATATCCACATATTTCTCTGATATAATCAAAAGCAGCGACGAGAAGAAATTATTAGGTTCTATAACTGGCTAATGAGCAGAACAGTGTCAGTGCATGAAAATCTACCAACAGAAATACAAAACAAGCACATTTTTGGGTCCTTTTTTTTTTAGCCCTTTTCTGCCCTTTGGATTATTTCAGACACTATCTTTTCTAGCTGTGAGATAATTAATACAGGTAATATACATGGACAAGTAACACCTCAGTCAGCATGATCTTTTGAAATCCAATCAGCGCCCATCAGAAATTTTCCATGATCCAGTAGTTTAAAAAAAAAAACAACCAAACCCCAATCAAACAAACNCCCCCAAAAAAAAAACAAAAAAAACCACACAATAACCAAACAAACTTTCACAGTAGCAAAGCTTGCAAGGTGAAAAAAACGTGTTGGTTTGGGGTTTTTTTTGCCACTTGAAAGAAAGCATGACATTTCTCTACATGTGGCCAGAGACTCTGCTCAGTGACAAAACCATAAATACCATCACCATGGATTTAGAAATCTCTAGTGGGTGAATGAAATTCCTTCCTCCCTTATAGGAGGTGCAGTCTAGGCAACCCAAAGACTGCATAGCAGAACACGATCCACTGCCATTTATCATGGATCTATAGATAATAAAGAGTACATTGTGTATTTCAGTGGCCATGCAGGAATAGATCAGCTGTGACAACTACCTCTATTTCACCACTGAGGAAAAACAGGAGGACTGAGAGCATTAGGTTTATGAAGCAAAATAGTCTCAGAACTTGCAGGAACAGGGAGAAATGCTGTACATCATAAATCCTTGGGTCCCCACAGTCTCGCTCTCTGTCTGTACGGGGAGGAAAACCCTGGCTATAAAAGGGAGACAAGTAAGAGATGTTGAAGGATAGTACTCATACAGAACTAGTAGCCTTCATTCTTGGAATGACAAAAGAAAATGAAAACTCCCTGCCCACACAATGGATCTCTGAATGGCAATGGAGCTCTGAGAAGACAGTCACAACTCCTCCTCCTCCTCCTCCCAAGCATGAAAACAATGGAGATCAAGACAACTTAAGCGTGATACTTGCCAAGTTGTCAATTTTTTTCTTTCACAGAGCATCCTTCATATAAGTTGTGTCCAAAGTAAGCAAGTAGACATGTAGATAGAAGCAAAAAAGAACAAAACCCAACCAACCTAACTTCAGTTTGAAAAGGAAAAAGATGGATTCAGATACAAGTTGAGAGAAAATGTAGAAGCTTGTTTCAGAACGGACCTGGAAGCTGCAAATCATGGTCAGACTGCAGCCCAGCTGGTCATCTGCTCTATGTATAGTTCCCACACAGTTACAGATAAGGAAGGAGAGTCAAGTTTTTCCATATATGCTACTACAAATCTAGAAGCAATTTTAAAAGTATCCAAAGGAGAGCATTTCATTCCAGAAAACAAAACAAGAAAAACAAACAAAAAAAGAGGCTATTTTTTTTCCCTGATACCCTTCTGTGCTTTTGTATAATATCTAACACAGTGGGATCCTGATGTGGTTGGGCTTTGTCCGTGACACTGTAAGAGCAATAACAGGCTTACTGAAATTAGTTAACTCATAATGACTTCAAATGGCTTTCCCTCAGGGGAGCAAAAAATTCTGAAGCCTGTTTTTCTTCAAATTCTAACCTTTGTTTTCTGTACAAATATCACCTTCCTTCTGTTCTTACCTGTTACGTTAAGACAGATCACTCAGACAGAGGGAGTCTGGTGAAGGAAAGCAAGAGTAAAGCAGTATTTGTTTGGTACCAAAGCAGTATCGCTCGCTGAGGCCAGCAACTGCAGCGCCCTCCCAAGAACTGGGAAAATCTAACTATCAACAAACAAAACTAATCTCAGAGAGTAGAGAAGGCTGGAAAGGTTTTCTCTGGAATCTAGCTGGCGTCCAAACACTCACTGTGAGTTCTGTTGAGAAATTCTGCTTCATTAGCAAAAATAATACGCAGAGTTATTTGCAAATGAATTCTGAGTGTTCCTTCCCGCTGTGCAACACTTCATCATTTGTTCTCATCTCCTTTCCCCTCTCTCTCTACAACTTGCATTTACTTTTTGGAAATGTATCCCTTGTTTGAGAAACACAATTTAATATCAACCTAACTTTCTTTTTTTTTTTTTTTGGGAGGGGAGGGAAGGAATGGAAATTAATATTATTACATTTGTTTGTGTATGCTCACATTTTAGAATGGTGCAATTAATCTGGGATCCATACTGAGAAAATTTTCCCTTTCACCACGCAGGAATTCTATGGAGGAATGAAAGGGTTTTCTCCCTGAAGGAGGATAGTGTTAGGAGATGGGACAGTCTCTTCCCTGTACACAAAGAATTTTGGTTTCCAGGTGCCTTTTATAGCCTTCTGGATCTGTTGCCTTCTTTCAAAACAGAAAAACTCAGTTATTATTAGAGGTAGCACTTATTCCTGTTTAGCACCCAGCCCTCTTCTGTATTTTTGTTTTGGACATAGCTGAACATGTATAGAGGCAGTGACTACAACATTGAGCAACAGAGGTTCCTCGATCAGAAGACCCTGACATGTATTTGTATTTGATGGTAAGAGGGAAAAAAAAACAAACCAGGACTTATGTAAACCCCTGCAGATATTGATTAGCTTATTTGAAAAATAAAGGGAAAGGTTTTTGTTGATAGGCATTAGTGGAGAAAATCTGCCTTTACTGCAGGCAGGGAGGCAGGGAGATGAGCTTTTGTACTCATCATTTGTGCACCTCGCCCCTGTATTAGAGTCACAGAAAAGAGCCCTATAATAATGAAGAAATACAAATCTCCATATTTAAA
>VZRU01005451.1:76328-90214 GCA_013398155.1 Pedionomus torquatus | reverse complement strand
TTTTAAGCACGCCTTCATGGCATACTTAGTAGTTTAACTCCTGGAAAATTACTGTTAATCAGCCACATGGGACTGGCCATGGTCTGAAGACTGGGATGAATTATGAAGTACACAGATCCTGGATCTCTACCAAACATTACTTCAGCAGAGTTTTCAGTACAGTTTTGAGTCAGACACTGGGTAAACCCTACCCAGTATAAACTTGGCCAGAAGATACCTTTGTGTATCAGCCTGGCAGGCCCATATTCAGATGTCTGCCTGCTACTAGATCTCAGAGTTACAAAGACAGGTGATAAATTAGAGGCACTTTACAAAGACAGGTGATAAATTAGAGGCACTTCTGGTGGGCCAAAGACCTCTGTTCACAGTCCAGTGGTATTTGATGAGTTTTCCTCCAAATGATGACAAACATATGGCTGGAAAAGTTTAACAGAGAGGCAGAACTGGTGGAATGTTGAAGAGATTGTGTCATGAATGCAGCCAGGTCTGCATCCCAATGGTAAGACAACTTCATATTAATATGTAGCATTAGGTCTATATATATACATGTAGGAGGAAAGGGTATAGGGCACAAAAATACAGTCTTGGTTTGGAAAGCCAGGTTCAGAGGCAATCAGGTTAACCCACTGACCCTGCCCTGTCAGCACGCCAAAACAAAAGTCAGTAAAAAGCACAGGACTATCACTAGAAGTAGGGAGGTGTTATCCTGTACTTGTATGTGCCATTTTTACTGCCAGTGCGGCATCCCACTCCTCTGCTGGCAGACTCCACGATGGACACATTGCAGCACTGGAAAGAGCTTGGAGGAAAACAAAGAAAAAGGAAAAGCTATTTACCAAAGCACAGTCTAGTCAATTTAGCCAGGGAAGGTTAAGAGGTGACTTGCTCCCTGTCCAGGAGCAGCAATATGTGGAATGATTACTCCTAGCAGAGAGCTGTTCAGCAGACAGACTTAACAATATCAACTGGCTAGAAGCAGAAGCCAGCTGAATTCTTAGTAAAAAAAGGGCTCCATTTTAAAAAGCAGTAAATGTAATTAACCGATAGAGCAATTTTCTAGAAAATCCTCTAATGTCAATGTTTTAAATCAAAACTCCCTGTCTTTCTCTACAGGTGTCAGGAATTAAGCTCTTGAGGTAGGAATAACTTGGTTAAGTCCTATGGCCTTGTTACAAATCTATGACGGTAGCCACTGCAGATGTGACTTAAAGGTCCATGTAACCAATGTTTCTACTAGACAGACCAGTGCTGGTGCCAAGGAAGGGCTATGAGAGGGGCCAGGTACAGCACAGTGCTTCCACAAGACAGGGTCCCCAGTCCCTGTGGTTATCGGTGCCAGGAACCAGCCTCAGGAGAGCTGCACACCCTTGAGGCAAGCAGCCAGCCTCTGTTGCACCGCAAGAAGAGGTGTGGTGACCAACCCGCTGGAAACCAGGGCAGACAAACACAAATTAAAAAAAAAATATCACCAGGGGAAAGACCAAACCAGCAAGTGTGGAAAGGCATCCAAAGGCAGTAAGAAGTCTGGGGAAGAGCACCCTCCCCACTGGGACCTTGAGTCAAAGGCATTGCACAGCTCAGCCACTTTCCTTCTCCCCTGTGGCCACCAGTCAGCAGCTGCTGTCATGATCCCTCGGGTTCTGTTTGCCCACTGGCAGCACTAGCATCACTCCAGACACACAGCTGCTGCTGAAAAGACATCAGACCACCTCCAGATGCTCCCTCATTTCTTACTTCTTCCCTTGTTCATGCTCTAATGCTGTAGTCATTATCACCTATCAGCGCTGCTTTATCAGGCCTCCACCTGCTCATTATCACCATCCTTTTCCATCTTCTCAGTTCTCCTCCTTTTCCGTACACCCACACCCTTAGTGATGTGCAGTGTGATGAAGGCTCCAGTATGCAAATCCTTAAGCACTTGTACCTATAGTCTGGCTACCAGGAGTAAGTGGACATCTGTTGGGAAAAGCCACATTCCTTCAAGGAGCTAGACTGTTTCCAATAGGAGTCTTCCCAGCAGGGACTTCAGGCAAGGTGAGCACTTAACATAGAGCTTTTAATAAAAGTAACAAAATCCATGAAACATAACAAACTCCTTGAAAATACATAAAAAAGAAAATACAGTCAATGCTTGGGATAAGAAAGTAGAAATTACCCAGTGCTGTTAAAACAAACAAACAAACAAAAAAGCACAGGAAAAAAAAGAAGAGTTTCAAAGGAAGAGTTACATGAAAATAAAGATAAGGTTTAGCAAATATACAAAAGGGGAAAACATGGACTTGGAATAAAAATCAAAAATGGATGTTGTAGATAACCAAAAGACTGTAGCAGCCACCAAAACTACAGACCTAGTCACACAACACACCTGGAAAATGCTCCAGCTGAGTGTTTGCACTGTCCATATGTAAATGTATGTCCATATGTAAACCCCTCAGCTCTTCAGGGCAAAGATTGCTTGCATGTAAACGGGAAACACTATTGGGATGCAGTAATTAACTAGAGTAACAAAACGTTCTGCACAGCTATGGGAAGAGCAGGCAACTGCACCAAAGGGTTGTCTAGAACACTTCTGTTCGTGCAACACTATTTATTGCAAAATGTTATCAGAAGTATATTCCACCTCCATTAGCAAGAAGGGCATTTCCCCTTTCTTTTGCAATTGGCATCTATCTGTCTTTGGTTCATGTCAAACCATAAATCCCAGTAACTACACCATAGCTTTGTGCTTCTCTGGACAGCTAGCCACCAGCTCTTGCAGTAGCAGCGAATCCTGCCATCTGTCACCAAGATTTTTGTCACTGATCTGCACATTCAAACCTGGGTGGCGTTTGCAGGAGACTCTTTCAGAGATAATGTTACTGCAGTAATTCCCAGGGGGTTTGTTAGCTGGGCTCCTAGCCCGTCTCTGCCTGCTCAAGTCACCTGTGCTACAGTCAGCATGGGATGAACTCCCAGTGGAGCCTACCCCACGTGAGTGAGAAATAACAGCCTTGGCTGTTCACATCTCTGCAGTTAAAAGCCATGCAGTATCCCACAGCAATTATAAGATGGGTGGCCCAGCTTCTTGTAATCTGTGAAAGTCAGATGCCATCTACAGAGGGATGACAGGAGTCATTTTATGGTGCAATTTCTGTTCCCCTTCACCAGTCACAGAGGCTTTTAATTGCAGGCTGTACTCCTCAGGGGTTGCCTTGCCCATCCCCTTGGTGAGGCAGGTGATGTTTACCCTGTTCACTCTCCCTCAGGAGTTTTCCTAAAGGAAAATAACTCATAGCAGCTTCCTTGTTCAAAGCCAGTAGGCAACATGTTGATGGGGATATGAACATGTGATCCTGTCTGTCTTCTCTCTTACCAGTTTGAGAGATGCTTTAGCTGAACCTAGCAAGTTGCAGTTTATAGATATCCACAGCTGCTTCCAACAGGCTTCCATAACTGCACTGCATGTCAAGTTCTGAGCTGTGGCCATTGCCACAAAGGCAGCCTGATGCGTTTATGAGGCTGCACCTTTGATAGTTTCATTAATATACTTTATAGTAAACCCTCTTCACCCCACTGTAACAGCAGTTAGAGCCTTCCCTCTTATGTGTATACCGGGTTTGAGAAAAAGTTTTGATTCTACAGGGAATACAGGATTTCCAGCCTTGGCAGATTTGTATCTTTTCCTTCCTAAAAGCAATCAGTGCAAAATTCTTGACAGGTACCTTGTAAGTTCAACTTTTTGAGAAGCTGAGGAAATCTTGTATCCTCCAATCTACCCAATTTCTGGTTTGATATTTTGTATGTTCTATATTTGCATGCTTGAGAGGCAGTTCAGCTAGTGGCAAATCCTGGCACTGTGTATGTAGGAAAAGGTGTGTGCATTGATAAAGCCGGGCTCTTTAAAAGGAGAATTGCTTCCATTTCCTATTGAAGCAAATTACAGTCCTTTACGCAGAAATCTCTCTTACTGAAAAGTCTTCAAAAATTTCTTTATAGACTTCCAAAACATAAGTGTTTAGGAATTGGGAAACCTCCAACATGCATCTTCACAGCCCTGCTCAGTTGGATTACAAAGCACCTTCTTGAAACTGAGGAAAAATGTGCAAAGAACAATTTCTAGGCACTTCATTCAGATATCAGCTATTGCTTACTTTTGTCCTTTGAAAATGTCTTGTTCTTTGAAACAAAAGCTTTCTCTCTGGAAAACTTAAGCTTTCTGCTGAGGAAGCATCAAAATAAAGCGCATTAGGAATTCCAAAAAGTTATTGTCATATTGTCAAGATTAGTCCAAATCTTCACCTCACCCTGTGTCCTATCACTGGCAGCTTTCAAAAGCCAGTGCCGGGCAGAACAAGTATGTCAAAAAGCAGCCAGCAGCCCAGGACCTCCTCAGCTGGGGCAGCTGGGTTTGTAATTAGCAGCTCCGTGCCTTTTACATCTCTGTGGGATTTTTTTCACAGAGGGTAGACCTACCTCTGTGGGATTTTTTTCACAGTAGACCTACTCTACCCCGTGCTCAAGAGTTCCCTGGCTCAGTTGCAGGTTGCACAAAGATCCCTGTCCCTGTGGTACAGCACATGATGGAAAAGGCATTGAGCTGTTGTTCCTCTCCCCATGCACTCACTGCTCTTGGGTGTCTACAGGACCCTCTCACCTCCACGGTCAGCTCCTCTCCAAGGTAAAACGCTTTAATTCCTTGGGCAGTGGCTGTGCCTTGCCTCTGGTCACACCATGCCTGTAGCTGGGCTTTTTTGGCTTCTGCCATATCCCCTTTGAGATTCAGGAACAGAATTCCACAGAACATGCAGCACACCAGGGATTTACACAGCATCGCAAGTATATTCTTCCTGCCCTCTTTCCTAGTAATTAAATTTGTATTCAGGACTGCTCCTCGGTTTTTATGCTTTCACAGCGCTAGTAGAATGTCACCATCTCATTTCCAAGTGGACACAACAGTAGTGTCTTCAAGCCAGAAATTAGCAGAAACTGCTGGTTCACCAGGGAAAGCTTCAGTTTTGACAGTACCTCAGATGTTCATAAAAAATGGACGGCTCTGCAGGAAAAAAATCCCCAGCTTGTTCAGGGAAGAAAACTCTATCTCCCACAGGCATCAGGCCAAACTGTGAGGCTTGCTGTCATCTGATCTTTCACAAGGCTAGTTTCTACCCTGAGCAAAGATGCGTCAAAGAGCCATGCTCCTCCCAGCATCACAGGAAAAAGTGGGTTCACTGTGCAGGGGCACAGCTCCTGTCTCTCCCACCATGCCCTTGCTAGCGCTGTGCCCATTATGGTGCTAATTAGCCCACAGCGTGATTAGCCAGGTCAGACAGATCAGCATATTGTAAATTGAGTTCTCGAGGCTGTTAAACCCTGATACTTGAGTTAACCTTTAATTAAAATCTTTACAAGAACAAAACATCCTCTCTCAATGAACTGCACCAGAGAAGACACAGAAAACTAATTGGCCTAGTAAAAGTTAAGGATTAAGAAACAGTGATAAACAGAAGCAAGGACAGCAGATGTTGTTCCTAATGTAGCCTACCCTTAGTTTATAGTCAGGAGACATCAAAAGGAATGCTGCAGTTTCTCCACAAGTTGATAATTTTTGCTGTAAAAGGTTAAAACAGCGGCTACAGTTCAGACAATAGGTCAAGAGAAGACAAAGGTATTTGAATGGGTAAGTGAAAAGAGTAACATGGAGCACTTCTAAAAATACTACCGACATTAATAGAAAAACATGAGCTAGCAGTTTTAGCAACAGACAAGGGAGTCAGCGGCTCCTCACTTCCAGCCCCAGCATCCTTTATGGACTTTAGCAAGCCAAGCTTGGTATTGATTGGAGGTATTTAAAAGACTCTACAATTTCAGTGCTTGCCACATAAATCAACAAGTTTTAGCAAAGTACCTCATGCGTTTTCAAGAGTTTCTGGCACATCTGCATTTTGTGTAAAAATAGCAGACCACTTGCACTGGGCATTTTTTGAATTTTTGTTTGTTTCAGTTCTGGTACTTAGCAGCATTATTAGTTCCTTGGCATTTTTGCTGCAATTATGAGAGAAATATAAAAGGAAATGAACAAATACTAAGCTGTCATTATCTGGGGACTGTGTCATACTCAAGAGATAACATTGTTTATTACCTTGACAGACACATGCTTATGAAAATTGGTGCATGTTTCTAAGTCAGAACAGAGATGACAAATACAGTTCAGTTTGTGACTTATTTGACCTCTGCTGTAAAGAAGACATCACAGAGCAGAGGACAAATGTAGCCCGTGTGCATCCCCTAGACTTTCCTGTTGTTTTTGCATGGGTGGGGGCACTACAGACCTGAACCCTCTTGGCCTGGTGGATTTAACTCCCACCAGCTCACCAGCTGGGCTGACATGATGGATCTCAGTTTGAAGCTGCCTTCATGCCATCTTCCACTGGAAGCTCGTAGCTGTATTTAATTCAAAAGATTCAGACCAGATATCCAGACAAACAAAACTGAGTAAAAGACTGAACATGCGGCTGGCTCATCAGTGGTCATCCATCACCCAGCTGCACATTCTTAATTCTTGCTCTAAGTGCAAGGTGGCTTACATCTACCACAGGGCAAGCCATTACATGTGTCTGCAACCACTAAAATCTCTCTGAGGTTTGTATTAATTTCTCAAAGTATCTATTTATAGCTGAAAAATAATCTCCATATTTTTAGAGACACATTTGCTGGACCCTTTTTGTGACAGCAGTCAGAGCTAAAATAGCCATCCACTTAAAAAGACAAGGAGTTTTTTCCATTACCCCTCAACCAAGACAGTAAATTTGCTCATATTTAAATACCATCTTAAAAACACACACAATGCAGAAACTGCAGGTGTTTCACTTCAATCACATCCCTGCAAAGACTATGCCAACCCACTCTGAAGGTAGCTGTGGACGAGAAGTGTAATCAAAAGCTGGAGAGAAGAATAACTGAGTTCAGAACAACTTAGAGTAAAAGAAAGATCAAAGTTGAGATGTCCTTATGGTCACATCTGGGATGTGATACTTCTTACTTTGCAATGGGATGTTCCAATATATTTTGTAGCTAAAGCCTGATGCTCTGAATCCATGTGTGACAGCTTGCCAAAGGTGACGGGACAATTGTTCTGAGAAAGCTCTGAGTGAAACTCTAGAATTTTCTCACACTTTATGTCAGAGCTAATAACAAGGATGAAAAAGGCAAGAGAAATGGATGATTATATTAGCAGAGATGGGAAAAGGATTTTTTTCTTTATTCTGGAGTTTCTTGCATAAATGGCTAAAATTTGTGATGACTGTTTATGTACTTAAATGGAGGTGGAGTTGCAAAATTCCACATGTGTTATGCATGAAAAAAAATGAATAAATTTTAATCATGATGGGCTATCATGCCTTCCATTGCGAGGTATTTGTAAATTTCAAGGTTAAGTCCTACAGAAAAAGTATTGGATTTTAATTGACTCCCACAGGAGATGGAAGTTCTCAGTTACTCAGATCTAATTTGAAACATTAATGTTTACTGACAATTATCAATTAAAAAAAAAAAAAGCACAATAAAAACAGGTGGGCTGGAAATACTGGCAAACAATAAGGTCAGCAACCAGCGGCATCAGCTTAGGAAGTAACAGAAAAGCAGCACCAAAAATAGAAGCTAAGTAAGTTGGGAGACTCTTAAGTGATTATAAATGGCTATAGAAGGATACACAGCAGCAATCTTTAAGGTAGGTCAGTCCCAAATACTTGTCTGAAGGGATGCCTTTTACTTTCTATGTCTTTGTCATAGCTTTTTCTCCCCTAATCCTACCACCACTATGCCAATAAAAGGCTAGCTCCTGTCACTTTGTTCCTGTCACTGACCCTGACCCCTATTCTTGTATGCCATATATTTAATGTAATTGAATTAACCCCTTTTTACAGCAAGAGCTGAAATATTGCCCATTGGGGATTACTTTTGCTTGCTTGCTCTCTCTCTTGTAAGCTTACCTAACGTGTCTTCACAGAGGACTCTTCCATGACAAAAAGGCCATAAAAATTATGAAAGTAAATGAACAAATGCCTGGATGGAGAGCTTCACAAGTGGATAACCACCTGGCTCATCTTCATTAAGTGGTTCATGCCAGTGGCAGTTGCAAAAGCTGACTGATTGAAGTGAGAGTGGCTGTTAGCAGCCGAGGTGCAGGCATTAGATGGACTGATTCAGAGGTAATTCTGGTGTTACTCTGAAAGTATATCATTCTTAGATAATTGATAGATAGATGGACAAATATAAATAGAAATACAGATACTCTTTTTGTGCTTGTATTTGAGATATTTCCATATATGGGTCAGTGTGATCTTGGTTCATCATTTTCCCTGTAGATTCATTTGGATATTGCTCTGAGAGTATCATTTTTAGATGACTGATAGATAAGTAGGCATGCAGATACTCTTTCTGAAGCATTTCCATATGTGGATCAGTGTGATCCCATTTCATCACTATACCCATAGATTAATTTCTACATCTCAGAAAATTTGAGCAAACAGGTTTTTGTGAAGTCGTGTTTCTCCACTATTTCAGAAACACTACATGTTTCTCCACTATTTCAGAATATCCTCTTTCCTTGCTCTCCAGGAGAACTCCTCTTCCCTAATACACACAAAAGATTTGGTCCTGCTTCATAAACTCACCCCCATTGCCCTTGTCTCAAAGCCTAACGAACTCCCAACTGAAAAATCAGAAGTAAAACCTGCTGCTAAGATTTCTGCTGCTAAGAATCTAACCTCCCACTTGAGACAGGACTTTCTCCAGGTCTCTGACATGTTGCTGAAGGTTTGCCTAGTCGAGTCTTTAAAGCCTCTAAGAATGGAGACCCCTCTGTGGGTCACTTGTGCCAGTGCTGCACTACCTCCTAGTGAGTTAATCTCTGAGCTCCCAAGCTGCAATGCTGCATCCTCATCTCACCAGCTGCCACTATTGAGATGGTCTCTGCCTCAGCACTTCAGCAGCCACCCTTTGCACAAATGCAGGCAACATTTAGGCTGTACTTTAGACCCCTCCTTGCATACCAAAAAAGCTCATCTCCCTTAGCCTCTCCATGTGCCTTAGGATCTGAAGTCTCAGAGGGCCTCTTCTGGACCCTCACCAAGTTCTTCACATTCCTCTCAAACAGGCTGCTAAACCCATCTGCAGAGTGCCCCAGGTGCAGTCTCACCCAGGGCCATGGAGAGGGAGGTCATAACTCTCCATGGTGCACTGGTTATGCTACCCAGTATGTGGCAGTACATGGTGTGCCTTCACTATTTAGTGACCAGTGAAAAGCACAGTAGGGAAAACCTGAGAGAAAGGAAAATATTTAGCAGAATTAAGAGTTAACTGTATTTGCTGACAAAGAATGTTTTATGCTGTTAACTATTTTAGAATCATAGAATGGCTAGAGTTGGAAGGGACCTTACAGATCACCTACTTTCACAATCACCCCTGCCACAGGCAGGGACATCTCCCACTAGACCAGGATGTTCAAAGCCCCATCAAACCTGGCTTTGAACGCTTTGAGGGATAGGCATTCTTCCCAAAGTTCACCAAAGACAAAGACAACAAACTGCCTTTATGTAAGTGATTAGGAGTGTGGTAATATACACAGTCCTCTAAGACTTAGGAGAATTACAGAAAAAAAACCATTCACAGCTATCTTTCTGCTGTATTTTTAAATCATTGTCAAACACACATTGATATGACTACTAAAAACCAAAATCCTCAACCAGGCAGTGCTCAGGGGAGTCCAAGTTACAAGCGCGTGAGAATTACAATCCACATCTGAAGCAAAAATACTACCTACAGTTGTTTTCAAAGATTTGGTTTAGAAAAGGAATTTGTATATTTCTATAGTGAATGATCACTAACTAGCGAATTCCTTCAATCACAGAGACTGGGAGCTTCAGAGCAGAAAAGAGGGAGCTTGAAAGCACCTTTTGAAACATTTAATTGCTGAACATGCAAGAGGCTGGTGTTCTCAAAGGCAAAGCTAGGCGTTCTCACACATGCATTGGCATTGGACATGCTCACAAGATTTCAAAATCCTGGCACCTCTCCAAATAATGTGGTAGACGTGCTAGGAAAATATCATGGTATTTCATTATCTTCAACAAGACCTCATGGAGATTCCTCTGATAATTGTGCAATTCCTGTGCGGTGCTGACTGACCTTTGTGGTTGCCTGGCAAAACCAGCAGCCCTGACTGAAGTACAGGTGCTATTAAAATGAGATGTTATCATAGTATTTGTGTTTATGGAAGGCCTAAGCACCAGCAGCAAGATGTAAAACTTTTGGTAGTATTTTTCAGGCATGCATTCATGCTAGATGTTACAGACTATGCACACAACCCTGCTGGAGAAAAGCCTCCCCATCAAAAATGATTCATCAAGACAGAAAAAAACCACTTCATTCCTCACTTCAGTTGAATGTGGATGTGATGTCAGCATGTCAGCTGCCTAGACCCACATGCCAGATGTGTGAGCGTGTCACAATGGCTCCATATCCAGTTTGCTATTACCTGTCAAAAATGAGAGGTTGTTGGGTAAGTCTTTGAGCAAGTGTGTGTGGTGCGTGTGTGCACATATGCAAACTCACTATATACATGCACGCCTCAAGATTATTAGTCCACCAGAAATGTTTTCAGGGCAGAAAGAAAGGTGTTTTCACTTGAAACCTTCATCTTTATGTGTTTGCGACTTTCTGAACGAAATGTAATATTCAGGATGAACATTTTGCATTCAGAACCTCAGTGGTTTCTTTCCCTCCAGACATGTCAGTAAGATTTCACACTGTTCAGAAAATGAGTTTGCAGCATTTAAGGAAGTTCTTCAGATTATTTTTCCTGTTGACTTCAGCTAAATTTAGATTGTGTCTTCCTTTCTAAAAGACCAATGTACCTAGATCATAGAGGATGAATTATGGCTTATTGCCACCTATTACAGGAAACAGGGAAACATCTGATGGCAGCATGGGCTTGCCTTGCTGCAGGCACACCAAGAGCTGCTCGCAAAAAGCAGTCATCCCAACAGACTGAATCCCTGTTCTCTGCTTCATGGAAGTACACATGCTTGAAAGAAGTACACATTTCGTGTAGAATAAAATATCTTGGAGCTTTTAAAAATAGTTTTAGGCTGAGGTTTTCATGACCCGAAAGAAATGTATAAGTGCATTTAAAATTTTGTGATTCTGATATGGTAAAACCAATTGTAGAGCTTGTCACTTTCTCTAAAAGAGAGAGAGACCACACAGGCCCTCGATATTTTTGTAAAATCTTCATCCTTAATTCACAGGACTTTCAAGTCAGAAGATGCAACATGCTGATGCAAAGTTGTTACTCAGTCTGTCACCAGCATCATTTATGTATCAGGTATGCGCTGTACACAATGCCCGTTACCTCTTGGAAATCAAGGTTTTACCAAACTACATGGATGATCACAGTGTTTTCATTCCTATGACAGCCAACATGTTGCTGGGCCAGAGAGCATCTTGCTGAGGGATTCATAAAAGAGCAACAAGCATGCAGTGTCTCACACGGCCATAGCATCCAGCCCCACCTCATGCATTTCCAAGCATTAATCCATAGACTGTTAAACACATTTTGAATTAAGCCTAGAATAAGGATTTTAATTTTATTTTACTAGTACACTTTTGTTGATAGACTGTCAACTAGAAGCTTCAATTCTTGTTTTATCGAAGAAAGAGCCAGGTGTCCCGTCCAGGGCTGTTCCTGAAGAAAAGTGTACCAAAGTGCAAGAGGCATGTTTAGGGTGACCTGCTTCAATGAGGACAGAAGAGCCACATGACCCCAAAAATAATTCCAGTGGATGGAAAGACTGAGGCCTGACACGTGGTAAAGAGCAAAGGACACCTAGTAAGGAACAGGAATACCTGCAGGTGCTGACCTTCACACAGAATTTTCCCCAGAAAAGCATTCACCTTGCTAGAAGCAAGTACCCAACAGGCACATCATGACTCCAGACAGGAACTGAAGGGTCACATCTGGGCTCTGACTTCTATAAAACTAATAAAATATTTTCCCTGGTCTACTCTAAACATTTACATTGGTAAAATACAGATGATGAAAGTGGTTGTAAGCTCCCTAACACAAATGACCTAACACAAATATCCTTCTCTGTGCAAAGCCAATCATCGCTGTTACACTGCAGTTATGTAGGTTTTACCTCAAAGTGTGGGGAGGAGAGAGAGAGAGAGAGAGCTATCACTGCAAAAAACATCTTTTTGTCAGAGTCCAAGAAATCACAGCTCAATTCAATAGAACAAAGTAGACCTAACAAGCTACCAGAATACTACTTAAAAATAAAAAGCCATGTAAATAGTACCATGTTTCACAACACCAAATACTGGATAAACCTGGTTTTGTTTTAATAATAAAGGATATTTCTGAATAACACCCTTTTTAGATGCTGCTGTGCCAATGCACGCTCAGACCAGTGATTATGAAGCTATTTTCCCAGCAGGTGACTTTTCAGTAAGTCATTCCTGTGTGAAATCTCACTTGTAAATGAAGAAGTGGGTCTATATTGCTGTAAATTTGATGGGAGACAAATCGCTGGTAGTGTTATTCCAGTGTTTGCTCTCTTTATGGAGCCCCAGTATGAGACAAAGTGTGACACATGGTTTATAGATTCGGTGCAATAAAGTGTAAATAATTGAAAGCTTTTTGATATTATCCTGTCTTCTTTTAGCATGTGTCTTCAATAATTAATTCATTTGTATCTTAAAGGTGTCTTGCTCCATATCTTCAGTCATTTTCACATTTTTGCTTATTAACTGTGGGACAGCATGATCTGATTTGTACATGCCTTTTCTCTGTTGTGTTACTGTATGTATATTCCAGCACTTCTCCTCTCTTGTACTGATCACTTTCCACATCACATGTGAATCACCATGTCTATTGTCTCCAACAATAAGGAACAGGATTGTAGTATTTTAATTAGGATTAGAATTCAAGACCTGCAATTTCTTCTTTCCTCTTACTGATTGTACACTTGCTGTCCCTGGAGAATTCAACTCATCCCTCTGGGTGATGCAGAGCACCACAGCCCTGATGCCCAGGTGACATGACATAAGTAGCATCCTTCATGAGAACAGATTAGTCCCCAATTTGTTAACCTCACCTTATGTTCTATGGCTTATTACAAAAATATTTTTAAAAGGTTCATTAGTTTTCTTGCAAAATGTTATAATTTTTAAACGTACAGATTTTCTGGGAGAGCTTTTCCATTTCAGGCTAAAAATGTGCTGCCTACGATGTGTAGAACTAAATATTTCCTTCGTTTACCATTGTGATTTGATTTACTGGGCCTGTTCCTGCTCCTAGTTCAGTCACCAAAACCTGCTGCCTAACTGAATCAGGATAGGCTCAATCCCTGAAAGCGTATCTTAAAACTTTTTTTTTAGGCTGTCTTTGCTATGCTTTTCATTCCCTATTGATTGATTCAATTGTGTGTTTCTTTGAACAAAAATGTTACACTTTTTAGAACTTCAAAAATACCCATTCTCCGAACAGGTTCCTTTTGCTAAAGCTTTTCTAGCTCATAAAAGACTATTTTCAAAAAACCCATGAAAGAACAAGACTGAACAAGGTAAATTGTGGAGTGTCCTGGTTTGAGGTAAAATTAACCAATTCTCTGTTTTATAATTTTACTTTCTTAGCTGAGCCTCTTCTAACTAACTAAGCTCTGAAATTAACAGCACATTGTTCAGAACTGTTTCGACTTGCAGTGATAAGACCTGATTATACCAAGGAATGGTCTGCAGAGAGGCCCTTGGTATAATCAGGTCTTATCACNTTGATATGGTCTTGTATATACTGTATCTATTTCATGATTTTTCGTATTTTAATTTTAGTACTAATATTTTCATTGAAG
>VZRU01005451.1:49981-76249 GCA_013398155.1 Pedionomus torquatus | reverse complement strand
CTAAACTCCTGAATCTCTTTAATCTCTTCCTCTCCTTTTTTTCCTCAAAGGGGAGAGGAAGGGCCATCTGTCAATCTGTTTTTGGTAAATTTGGCTGAAACCACAACATGGAGACAGTGGATAGGAGACTCAGACTAAAAAATGGTTTTAAAATAAATTCTGTTCGGAAATGGATTGCTCTTCACACTTTGTAATTAGCACTTTCATAACCTTTGGGAAAAACATACCCAGAGCAAGGCAATGTTCAGTTTCCAGAGGCAGAAATAGAAGGCACTCATTATTTTCCTGAAATGTCTCATTTACATTTTTGCTTCATTTCATATTGTGCATTGGATATTTCTGTAATAGTTTGCCATTGTGGTCATTCTGCTACGATATTGTATATGTGTTTGTATAAGGTGGGTGTGTGGGTGTGTGGGTGTGTGTGTGATCCAGCTTGCACAGGCTTTCACATGTCTAAGCACATTTCTTAAATACACCATATCAGAGACAAAATATCCCGCTAATTAAGTAAGAACATATCACACACTCTGAATATAAAAATTCTACCAATTCTTATGAATATATGTAATACATAGATTTTTGACATATATTTTCCTGGATTTGGCACCTTTGTCCAAGCCAATCTACAGGAGCAGACAGCAGTATCTCTCATGATCTCTTTGAGGCTGAAAGAATAAATATTTTAATATTTATCCCATAACTGTAGTGTTTGATATATTGTTCACCAAAATAGACACATTTTTATGGGTAGAGCAGGAATTCTACTCACCATTACTAGTTTTCCCCCAGGCTAGTGCTTTATTTACTAAATCCAGACTGAAATGCACTCATTTTCAGTAAGATCTCTCTGACTGAGAATTGTAAGACTCTTCAAAACGTACACTTTTGTGCCTGTGCCAATGAGTATATGTTGTTCAGCACACACAGGTATTTCTATACGGCAACATGTTCATGAAATATGCCAGATCAAACACTACATTCATGTTCCGTTGTTCATCACTTGCCTGGTGTCATAGACTCAACTTTCTTCCCTTATCCTGGCAGCTTTTCTAGATCAGAGGTGTTCCCTGCTAGATGTCTCAAATGCCTACTGTTTCTAGAATACAATTATAAATGAATATTACTAGTGTCACCAAGTAAAATGCTTCCTGACGTATATCGCTGCAAAAAATCAGGTGTGCTAAAGTCATAATAGCGAAACAATGAGGATGAAGAAAATCAGTACACATCAACATTGAAATTAGACCTGAGAAACAGGCACTTTTGTAAAAGATAGCTTCATCTTGGATCCAAAGGAACTTGCTCATATGTCATATAATCCTCTACAGAGTTGAGGTGAACTGCAACAGGGGTTTTGAAGTGATCCATTTTTTTGGACTTATCACCTAAATTATTTTTTTTTTAGTCTTACAGACATGGTGATCCTGAATTAAAAATGGAAGCAACATCCACACCAGTTGGAATACGACCATTTATCACTTTTCTTTAAGTAACACATGGTGAAGGGGAGAAAAGTTATTAATTTCCCTTTGTAGACAATTATGTTGACGGGTAACATGGGCATCGTCTATTGAACATCCAGAATAAAGCAGTTAATCCTGAAGAGAAGTCATCAAGAGGAGTGAGAGAGAAAGCAACTGTGCTAGCAACACACTCCACTCCCTAGAAGACCAAGGTTCTTAGGGGTTACATGGTTTAGATAGCGTTGCCTTTGAGTTTATGCCATTTTGGAAAAGATAACCAAGCTGTACCATCATTGGTCCAAGCTTTGCTGCATCTTTGCTATACAGACACATTTGTGGCAGCAGGTCTGCAGGCTTGATGAGAAGAAAGATGGATATTAGCCTCACAGGTCAGGATGCTATAGAGAGGCTTCAGAAGTAGCCTTTCACAGCCAACAGAAATGTTTCCATAAAAAATTTGTTACCATGTATAACCTGTGTGCTGGGGCAGGGGGCCAGAAGAAGCCTCCCTGTAAAATGAGCCCCATGCATGCAGCAGCTACCCAAACTCACCATCATTTATTTCACATTACATCTTCACGTGAAGCTTGTATAAGAATAAAACTTGCAGAGTTTATAAAAGAAATTACAAATCATATCTCTACCGTCAGAGATAGAAGAGGCCAAGAAGCAATAAGAAGCACTAAGCAAAGCTAAAGACACAAAGCACGGATACCTGTCCCAGCACCCAGACAGCACAACCAGTGGGAAGGAAAATAGGAATGAGAAATACCATTGTGAGGGAAGGGAGCTGGTCTGGAGGCAGCACAGCATGAACAATGTCGTGCTACTCCTGTCTGTCCCTTGAGTATGCCAGCCCCCTGGATTTCTTCAGCAGGGAGCCACCTATAGACAGGACAATGGGAAGGCTCTTCTTAGTAGCTGCAATCCTAATGAAGTGTTTTGTTTTCAAACCTGCTTCTGTGATCTTATCAATGCTTATAGATACTTAATGAGTGGGTGTCAGGAAGATGGGGCCAGTCAGTGGTGGCCAGTGACAGGACGAGTTAACATGTACAAACTTGAACATAGAAAGGGCTTTGAGCAACCTGGTCTAGTGGGAGGTGTCCCTGCCCATGGCAGGGGGGTTGGAACTCGATGATCTTCAAGGTCCTTTCCAACTCTAACCATTCTATGACTCTATGATTCTATGATCTAAATGTGAGGAGGAACTTCACTTTGAGGGTGGCAGAGCACTGGCTTCCCAGTGAGGTGGTGAATTCTCTGTCTCTGGAGATGTTCGAAACCCTCCTGAATGACCATCCTGTGCAACTGTTCTAGGTGAACTCACTCTGGCAGCAGGGCAGGGGAACTCCTATCATTCTATCATTCTGTGATTGCCAGCATAAGTTTTGATTCTTTCCAACAGAAAGCAGCATACTTGGCTTTTTTTCTCCTTCGTTTGTCCCAAGGAAAGCGAACACAGACAGCTCAGCACTCAGCAGGTGGCAAATGTGTCAGAAAGGACTGGATGGCTTGTGAAGTGCTGGGCACACATTGAACGTTATGGAGACTAGGAGACCCAGCAACTCTCCAGGACACTGCTCTACTACCCCATTAGGCCCTAGTTGTGGGCTGGTAAGAGTGAACACCAAGATAGCAAGGGCATCTTGAGATTCAGCAGTAGCTCCAAATTCATCACAATTACTCCTAGAAATAAAATCTCACTTTACATTGTGAATGATTTCTGGGCTCTAAAAGCAAATTCAACAGTTTTGCTTACACACACTACAATTCAGAATGCAAATGCAAATGCAAAGAAAAAAAACAACAAGGCAATCTACAACCAAACAACTCTATACTGTTCACAGTACTTACAAAATTTTGTGTTTGGTAAGCAGTACAAAATACAGTAAGGACTGCAGGGGTGCAAACAGGCCAGTTGCCCTCTTTGGGTATTGCCCAGAGGATGGGTACCTCTGAAAGCTGTCTTACCTTCCAGCTGACTTTTGATGTGACCTTGGTCAAGTAACATAATTCCTCTCCACCTCAGATAGCCAGCCATAAAATTAAACTCTTATTATAAATACTTTTACTGATCTTATTTATTAACAATACAAATTTATCTGAACAGATTTTGTTACTTACTATGTGTTTGTACATCAGGGAGAAAACACAAAATCTGACCTTGGCTGGAGGACACATGTGAGCCACCATGTTGTGAAGAACAAGGAGTATCTTATCAACAGAAAAACTAAATAGCATTTTTTTCTCTTCAGTCTCATGCTTTTAATGAATTCAAAACAGGATACAAAAAAGTTCAACAGCAAATTAGATATGTATAGACAACATGTGAATTGTGAATTTCTGCATTTAGCTCTAACATGGAGAATGGAAGACAGTGGCTTTGACTTCTTCAATATATGGTTATATTTATTATAGTCAATCCTTCTACTTCAACAGCAGCTTAAGTTTGGCATGAATCCTCTATTAAATGACTTGTCTCTGTTCAAAGAACTGCAATACACTAATATTCCAGGTCCTTGTACTAAATTTAGGGAGGAGATTCAATACTGTAGTGCCATTGCCTTGTCAAAGGCAGAAAAAGATAATCCCCATATAAGACAGAGTATTACTATGCTTGTGCTGGTTATTTTGACTGAGGATGAAGGTAGCGGTTGGCTTCTGACAGAGGACACCTGTGGCATAATCAGTGGCAGAGTGGTTTACAGCTCCAGAAAAGCACGTACCAGTACCTCCTAGTGAGCACTCCCTTGTGGACATCCACAAATGTCTTAGTTTGTGTCTTTTTATCAGAGTGGTCACAGAACTGTGCTCTTAGCACAGGTAGCAAAACCCTTTCTCATCTGCAGAGTCCAGCAGACAGCATGTCTTAAGCTAAGTGTTGCTCTCCTTTGCTGCTATAGATGCCTAATGTCACCAGGCCAGCGCAGGCTTTGATCCCTAAACCTGTGTTGCTCTCACACCTCTGATAGCAGTACACACAAACCTAGAAACTTATCCATTCTTGTTTCTTCTATGGACTTTAGCAATCATTTTCCCTAAAGGCCGTTTTTTCTTTTTTGGTTTGTTTTTTTTTTTCATTACTTGTAAATACCATATGTGAGAAGATCCCAAGGTAGATCTCAAAATCACAGCAGGCAGTACTAGCCTCACCAGTGAGGGCAAAGCTTCCAACTTTCCTCTACAGGAGAACAGCAGTGCCCTGCCATGACCCAGGACTGTACAGTAGTAACAAGGGGAGACACATGGATGCTCAGGGACAAGCTTCACACTAGGTGGAACAAGGGCTAATTTACTTCTGGTACTATGGAAGCAGCAAGGAAATATTGTAGAGGTTGGAAAGCAAAGAACTACAGGAGGTGGACAAGACCTCTCCAGTATAAAAAATCACACTGAAAAAATATTGAAAGTAGCATAACTAGATTCACTGGAGCTGGCAGTTGAAATTTCCATTCTGCACATTTGGGGGCATGCAACCTGAGGCATATTAAGCAGATTAATCTGAGATGCTAAGAGTTTTCACTGTAGTTAGCAGCTGCCAGCATTGTTTACCATCCATTTTCCACAAGGACAACCCATCCTTCTCTCTCCCTTCATCAACAGAGAGTTGAACTATGCATTTTTGATAAAAAAATCCTCTTCTCTCTAGGGTAATGAGAAAACCCCCACCCAAATTCAGCATATACTTCCATCCTTCCCAAGTAGGCCAGCTGTGCAGAAAAGATGCCTTTGCTGTATGGCTGTCAATCACAATGTTCTTACCAGTGAAGAGGGCTGCACTTCCACCAACCCTTATCCCAACCAGTGAGGGAAAGAAGCAGTAAAATGCAGCCTGGTGGGCATGCAGCAGGGCAACAATTTGATGTTTCATTCTCATGTTAGCAACTCACTACCCACACTGAGTACCACATGGCGGTGCTTGTGTCAGAGGTGACACTGTAAGTGAAGGAAGGCAGGCAGAGGTGAGGGAAGATGCAACTAAAACCCTTCTCTTCTCATACAGTTCCTTGCTTCCATTACTCTGCAGTCACCGAAGCTGACAGGAGTGCACTTTTGGAGCTCCTGTTCCACCCTGGTTCTCCTCTTCTGCTTCAGAGACATCACTCTTCTCTCTTCCAAGCCACCCTGCTTTTTAACTCAGCCATCACTTGATGGGAACCAGTCAGTTTGTAGACAGCTCTGTCTCTGTGACCGTTCACCTCCACCCAGACACTCAGCCTCACCTAACTATTGTTTTACTGAGCAATAAGCATTACCAGGCTTCCCAGCTACATGTGGATGTGCAGTGTTCATAAGCTGTTTGCCACCAGCTGTACCTCATAGAGAATGCCTCTGTGGAAAGGGGATCTTAAAGCCACTGAGGTTTGGCAAACTTCATGTTTATCAGTAGATGCTTACAGAACAGGTATTTCCTTGAAATTCAGGGTAGCAGGAATGAGTGAGAAATGTAGAAAACAACAAAGGTGACCTTGGGTCAGACATAAGACATCAGCAGTGATCAGGAGGAGAGGCAGCTTAGGCAGCCGGGATGGAGACAGCCTTGCTGGGAGCCAGGCACTGCTCTCATCCCTGCTGCTTGTCCCCACAGGCAGCTAGAACCTTCAGCAGCACCTGGAGGAGGCAGCCCCAGACCTAGACAGTTGTCCAGGGAGCCCTGCCTGTTTGCAGCCAGAGGAAAAGGCTCATGAAATCAGATGATGAAGCTGAAAGGCAGTTATTCTGCTGTCTTTAGTTTTTCCCAAGAGGAAGAAAACATTGGTCTACAAATTTGAAGACTGCTATACCATGCCAGCAGCACTTCTTACTGATGACCTCAGCATTTGCTCATTCTGACATCACTGTTAGGAACAATATTTAGGCTGGTGTCCTGTGAGATGCTCCCTTGGTGAATTTAGAAGAGAAATGAGGGCATGTGCCCTTCTTGACAGCAAGCCACTGTATACTTATTTTTCCAAACTGTATGTGAATAGTAATGAGGGGAGTTTGAAACATTCCCTTTCATTCATCAAAATGTTCACTTCTTATAATTTCCAGTACATTAAGAAATGAGATACCAAACCCTGAAGCCTTCATGTCATTTTCAGTAGTCTTTTTTTGGACTGAATTCCAAATTCTGGAGCAGAGGTCTTCAAGTAATCTCAGAGCAATTTTCATCTTGTGCAGAATTAAAAGTTGCTTGTTCAGCAGTTGCTATGCAAAAGAAATGTTGGTTGAAAGAGCAAGTAGAAAATGGCTTTGTGAAAGTCAACACTTGCTTTTTTCTGAAATTAAAGGAAGTGTTCTGGGCTCTAGATCCCCCTTTGAAATTGCAGGAATAATCTTGCTCCCTTTTTGATAAAGCCCATGTCCTCAGAATAATTTCCATCCTTGTCTAAGTGAGCATTATATCATAAAAGAAATTAAGATATCAAAAGCTGGACCAAACTCAATACAGTACCACAAATACTATGCAAGAACATGTTGTGCTAATTAACAGAAGTTTAGCATTTATACTATTAATAGGAACTATCATATATTTTTTGCTATCGAGCACAGAACACAGCACTGTACCTGTGTTTCAGACAACATGAAATCACTCGTTCAAGCTGCAGCTCAATCACATTCAACTGAAAAATCTGCCTGTCTAGGTCCCAATGACTGCATTCTCCCAGTACCTCTGCAAGACCCAAAGGACTCCTCCCAGTTAATGCTGGTGGTAGGTTGCAGTCATATTTCCTTCACAGTGAGTGAAACACAGATGCTATTTAGCTACATGCAGCAGTGAATAGGGAGAGGAGTTTAAGGTATGTCAAAGCATTTCTGTTGCAATTATTTTATATCCAGCTACAACTAGAAAGGGCTAATCTGAAGCAAGGCCTCTTGAGCCACCACCCTCTGCACTACATGCCAAGACACAGCTTGCTTAGAAGTCTCAGTTTCTGTTCCAAGATCCTCCTGTGTATTGATCCAGCTTCAAGATGCCTTTTCTCCACCATTACCTCCACAATTCAATAAAAAAGTACAGTCAACTAAAGCACACCAGACAACACCTTTGGTGACTATCTCAAAGACATAGCAAACACATGACTGCCATTAAACTAGATGACTGGATATGGTACTAAGTGTAAGAAATGTATGGTTCCAAAATGTTAGTAGTCTTTCAAGCTATTTGCAAGATTCTGAAGCCTCACAGTACTGCTCTTAGTTACTAATAACTTCGCTCTAAGTTTGTGAACTTAATGCAGTTAGGCAAAGTGCTCTGCAATGACCTACAACGTGATTTCTTTATACAGGACCCAAGTGCCATATATCAATTTATTCTATACTGCCATTGCTACTGGAACATCAAAAAAAGAAATCCCCATTCAGGTTATAGTGGCTGCAGAATCGTACAATTGCCATTATTTCCGTAGCTCAGTGGAGGAATCTTACCAGGAGAGCTCTACCCACATACATACTCTACTTTGATGTCTATGATTCAAAAGGAAACCATGCTTCTGTGCAAAATGTATCCACAAGTTATTTGCTATGCAGTATAACTATAAAAAAGACCCCATAAAAAATCAAAGGTGAAACTTCTTGAAAATTGTCAGCTAAAGCAGCCCATGTATTCTGATTGTGCTTACAATACCCCCATGGTACTCCCACCCAGTTAAAGAGCATGAGGTAGAGGTGTCATGTGTTTGGGTTTTGCTGAAGTCAGTGTGAGTGATGTTTAAAGCAAAGTAGGGCCTTAGGCAAATAAGAGTAGTGCAGAATTTCACTGTGGGATTTGGGGACACATAACACACTTCTTGCTTTGCGTGGACCGCAGGGAACCTCTTGTGAACCTGGGGAATAAATGCAAAACTCACACAGCAGTGGAGCACAGTCAAGAGCTCAGTTATCTGGGGCTGACCTCAGTCACAAGATAAGTTGTGAGAGATACTTTTGGGCAGGAAAACAAACATGTTTTTAGTCCTGTTAAACAAACAGCCTGTTGTTTAGCCAGTGCAGTCAAAATCCACTTCCCACATGAAGTTGATCTACCAAAGAAAGGAGGAGCTGTGGTTTCCATCATTCCCACATAGCACAAACATTGCCACCTGCAGTAAACCAGAAAGGAGAGGGCTGAATTTCAATCAGTTTCTCTTCTGTCTTGGAAAAGTTAGTTATGAGCCTCCTTCTTATCAAAGATAGTTTCATTCATATTAAAATGCAAGGTGGTTTCATGCTATTTAGTTTCAGCTCTGAGGTGCTGTGGAAACAGGTAAGGGCAACACACTTTCTCTTCCCTGGCTGCATGATAGCATGTGACTGAACAGATCATTGCAGAAATGAGAGGACGACTTGCGGGGCAAGCTGCTCTGCTTCTCTGCTGGAGGAGGGGGCTCTGGAAAGGTCACAGCACATGGTTCCAAGGCTGCCTCTGCTCTTAGGTGGATGGAGTGCTAGGACAGCATGAAAGGGAGTAGTTCCTCCAGTCTCTTAAACTTTTAGCAATGCTGTAGAATTTCCCAACCCAAAATTTTAAACCTTGCAAATTTCCACAAATTAGAACTCCACAAACAACTTTGATTTAGGTCAACTGGAACATTTTCCATCTCCACCAATGAACACCTTTTCCATTTGCATTTCAGAAACTTTGTATATTTTACCTTTTTTTTTTTAAACTGCAATTAACATTGCTGTACAAATGGGGATATGTTTCAAAACAAAAAAAGGGCAGATACTATTTTTCACTTGAAAATTCAAGTGATAGTAAACACTTTCTGAAGAAGAGAGCAGCCTAAAGGTATCCCCCATGTTCCATCCCCTGTGCATCAGTGAAGGTCACTAAGACTCTGCAGTCCTGCAGGAACATTTGGCCCCTGACCACCACCAAATTCTGCCTCTCTGAAGACCAGAGGTTCACTTCCCATATCTGAATTGCCACAGTGCTTGGCTGAGCCTGAGATGAGGCCTGAGACGAAACATGGGACTGAAGGTCTGGCTATAACTTGGCTTCACTGTCACAAGCACCAGTGGTTTTGTTTGCTTGCTTGCTTAAGGTTTTTTGTTTAAAATGAGAGAAAAATGTTTGAGTTGTACAGCATGAGTCAAAGTTTCAAGTGACGGATGCATAGAGGGGTCTCCATTGCAAAGCAGTATAGCAGCCTGATTCACCAGCAGTTGTCTTGGCTGTGATAAGAAAGAGGGACAATTAAAAGACAAAAAAGTGTGAAGAGAAGGCAACCCTCAGTCAGTTAGGTGGGCACCCATTTGGGAACATCCATGATGGCTGCTGTAGTTCTTTTGAGTAGAAATTTACCAGACTGCGTAGTGTAAAAGGAACTTTCAGCAGACAAAACAAAACTGTTGACAGAGCAGAGAAAATTCTGGTCTTTACAAAATTTTTGCACCTCTATCACAAAGTAGGATCTGAAGTCCTGTAGTTACCCTCTACTCATGGTATAAACTGTCACTACAGAAGTAGCCCTGAAGGTGAGATAAACCTGTAGACCAGTTTAGAGACCAACTCCATGCCCACACCAACATTCATGCTTCCAGCTTCTTTTCAACCATACTCCCTGCAGTGCAGGTGTTAGCAGTTCACAGCCCTGAGGCAGCTCTTGCATGAGAGAGAGAAAGAAAAGGAAAGCTTATTTCATACCTCCTCTCTCTGGTTAAAGGCTAGGCCAAATCTGCAAGAAATTATATATTACAGATTTTATACCTATGCAAATGTGTATAAGAAATTAGGTCAAAGCAGCTGTATGCTATAATAATCCTGCCAACCCTGCCACTGCAAATTCTCTCATTAAAGTTAGAGCAGTGTTTTGCTTTTAAGGTTTGCTTCTGTACTGTGAGCCATATCACAAACCTCCTTGCTGTCTGAGACTGTTCCGGGCAGTTGTAAATTCAGCCTCAGGCAACACTTTCCTTCAGTGCAGTCATTAGTTGGAGAGCAGAGCAGGTGCCCACCTCTTGTTTAACAGCAAATCTCCATCATCTGTTGCCTTAGCTTTCTTTCCATTTGATTTCAGGGGGCATTTCCACTCCCTGCAGCCTGCACAGTGTCAGTATTTGGGGTAAAGGGAGGGATGCTGTCAGGCTCTATGTCTCTGATTCAGGGCATCATGGCTCTGAGCAAATTCAGCTCCACTTTAGAGGTACAAGATCAGTCTATGTCAAGCCATTCATTTCCAAGGATCTGATTGATCACAGTAGTCACAGGGTCTGTCTTACTTCCCCTGCCTGAATAGCAAACTTTAGAACAGGTTATTAACTAATCATGAGTCTGGAACTGGAAATAGGGAACATTTGGGTATGAATTTTCAAATGAATGTCACTTGTGCTTGGCCTTGTAAAACTTCTCAGTTCTGCAGACGTGCTCATGAATACAGCAGCACAGCATACTGCACTTCTAATCACACATGAAGCCGTCAAGCAAAATTGTCATCCTTATCTGCCAAAAGGCTTTGAGGACATCTTTTTCCATTATTTGAATATTTGTACTCCTGGCTCAGAGCTGATTTTTTTAGGCTGATGAAGGACAGCCTCACAGATGACTCACCTGTCATCTGTGGATTCAAACCTGAATTACATTTTATTGCTTAAATACCCAAAGGGAAAGAATGGGTAACCAGCAGTTTTTAAAGCTGATAGATCTGTGGCCATAGCCCAAACACAGTGTCAGTGCACTCCACATAGACAGAAATCAGGCATCCTGAGTTTATTCATTCCCGCATTACCCCTGATGGAGGTGTTATAATATGGGACTTGTTTCTGAGCAGGAGTGGAAAGGTTAAACTAGCTGAAATTCAGAGGTCACAGAGACAAGAGCACACCTGCCCTCTCCATGTTCTCCCCAGCGCTGGTACCACAGCATCTTAATGTAGATGTGGCCACAACCAAGAGCTCCCATATACTTTATCCAAGGAGCATCAGATGCTGGCAGCTCCCAGGAGCAGCCCTGTCAACCGATGTTCTTCATTGGCCTTTGCTGTTTGCCTGCTGGTGAGACACAGGTGTGCTTGGGGGCACCCAGCAACCTTAGGGGTTGTGTGAGGGAGTTATCAGAATGACCATATATAAGCAACCTACCTGCAACATGGTACAGTTATTGAATGGCTTGCTGAAAATTTTCACCCAAATGTTATATCTGTACACTTTGGAGCTATTGCTCTGCTTGTAGTCCAGTGAAGACAGTTTCAAAGATACTGCTGTAGCTCTTTGCAAAAGCCCTGTTGCTGCTGCTGCCTATGGTTTCACCCATGCTTCATCTACTATGACTACCTCATTCATGTGTTTTGTATCAGGCCTTTCATGAAGCCATTGCCTTTCAGTATCTTTCAAAGCAGCTAGAGTCTTCTCTGCAAAACTCGCATTTCTTAATCCAGCCAAAATAACCATAGCCTTCATGGGTTCAGATTTCTGCATGCTGCTTTCTATTAATATGTGATCTGGTGCAGTCACACTTCTACAAGAAGCAGGCAGAGTTTGCAGAGTCTGCTGACCATCTGCATGCATGAGTCAAGAATCAGCCTGATTAATGCACATTGGTCTGCTGCACTCTGGGATGCAAGGGATCATGAGCAAATCTTTCATGACTAAGGAATTTGCACATGCAGAATTCAGTCCAGAACAAAGGAAACCACTTTGAAACATCAGCTCTTATACTATGATACTTAGCATAGCAGAGAGAGATTTACTTTAAACCCATAGGGGTTGGAGTGTATAAACAGTCTCAGGACTAAGAGCAGTCAGAGACTAAACACTGCTAAAAAACCTGTGTGTCAAATGTTCATAAACTGTTCTAACATAGAACAAAAGGGAAAAAAAAATACATTCAAAATCTGGTCAGACCTGAAAACTGAGAAAATAAAAGGTTGTGAGCATACTGTTCGACTCTCTTTGGATGGAGCAGAGCTTATTGTGACAGTATGTCTCAAATAAATTTTAGTCCATCATCACCACCCCTGCAGTTTACAGACATCCCCTCTTGCTGCAGCTATGGCAGCTTGTGCCCAGCATGCCACCACTCTTACTGCAAAATGGAGCACATCATAGAATTGATGGCTAAAGGGTAAACAACTCCCAGAAGCACACGATTACCATCCATCTCCAGAAAAACATTTTGCTCAGGTGTGGGTCCAAGTAGGGACCAGGTGAGTCTATGGTGACTCCAACTCACCAAACCATTAGTAAAAACTTAAACCTCTTGGAAATCTTTTTCGGCATTGCCAAAATACCTTTCTATGAATCAGTAGATAACAGTTAGCCTCTTGACATAACAGAAAATGTCACATGTACATATAAGCATCCTTAATTTTGAAACAAGGTCAGCCTTGTTACTGAGTTTGATACTGCAGAAACATACATCCATTATTTGTAGTTTAAATGCAGCTTTCCATTGCCAATAAGAAAGTGATCATAAGTAAGCATGGCAGCACTGCACCGTGAACAATCTAAAGCAACCCTGTAATTACCGGTTCTGTACTAAGGACACGCTGATCTCATTTGGTGATGTTATCGCAAGCAAGAGAAAACTCCTGTAGAAGCAAAGAGGACTCAGAAAGCAATGGCCACAGCTATGAGTTCTTTGCAAAGCAGAATAAAAACAGCTGTTCCAATAAGTACGTTTAAGCTGCGCCAAACATAAAACAACGCTATGACACGAGGAAGCCCCTCTTGGACTGCAGTGATAAACCCCTGGTGTCACCAGGAGTGTGGAGTCAACATTACTCCACGGCAGCTGGACTGATGCCAACACATTTGGTAAGCCCTACTTTCTAGTTCAGGTGGTTTTCCTCAGCTGAATTAACTTGGGTGAAAAGAACAAGTATCCACAAATCTTGCGAAATTCACTCACCATTGCTTGACAAATTTGCTTTCATGTTTCCTTTCATTTACTCACACCAAAGAAGAAGAGATGTGACCTGGTAATTCTTGGCCTACCTTCTAGCTGAGCACTGGGAGCACAGATGCTCTTTTCAAATTTCAGACCAGCTCCACGTACAGCATGCTGAGTTTGGTGGACATCCAGCTTGTTGGGGTAGTGATGAGCAAAGCAATTTCCCTACTCCAAATCCCTGAAGGCAGCAAGGAGGGACCAGACCACCTGATGAATGGAACACCAGTCACTGTAAGAAAAACGGTTTGATTAGGAAAGATGTATTTTCAGGAATGAACAATATGTCATCAGAGAGGAAAAAAAAAAAAAAACAAACTAGGAAAAGGATCCCAGACACCTTAGGCACCTTTGACCTATGTCCAAAGGATGTTCTGGAGCTTTAAGGAAACTGGTTTCTTGTGCAGGGTAAAACAGTGAAGGAGCAAGTCAGGAAGTCTCCCAAAGTCCTTCCATTATATGCCTCAGTCAGCTTAACCTGCTGAAAAAAAAATTAAAAACTGAATTGGAGTGCCTACAGTGTTGGGTGAAATAAAAAGACAGAAAAAATGAAATAAGTTTTATTCAACACCTTTCTCAGAGACTCACAGAATATGTTGAACAGTGAAATACTTAGGTGGCACTTGCAGGTGGCAGCTGGACCCCTTCAGTCAGTCATCAGCTGTGCCAGTGGTGAGGTGATCCAGAATGACTTTAGACAAATTAATGTGTGGGCAGATAGGCATCCATGTGGATAAATGTAAGGTCATGTAGCCATGTCTACATGACACTGAACCTGGGACTGGAAGTAACAATTTAGGCAAGAGGTGGGGTTGCCGTAGGCAGCCCTCTGAAATCTTTGGCCCACTGTTCATGGTGGACTAAAATAGACAACAAAATCACAGCACAGTGAAGAAAGCGTGTTGAGACCAAGAGAGAAGGTGCAGTTTTGATGATATATGAAATTCTTTTCTATCCACTTCTTGACAGCTCGTCAAGAAGTTTTCAGCAAATCAAGGAGGTTCTGCAGATGTGGGAACTACAAAGAAGGATGAATACAGCAACTAAAGGGATTGTGTTGCTGTCTGAGAGGGAAGACCAGGAAGACCACAACTGTTCAGGGAGAAGCTTGGTTGGAATATGATCCACATTTCCAAAAGAGTGAAGCAGTAAGCTGAATGGGGAACTTCTGTTCACTGAATCCTGTGGATAGACAATTAAGGGGCATGCAATAAAATCAGTAGCAGATAAATCTAAACCATATAAAATGCAGTCTTTCTTCACCCAGTGAGTAAAGTGAGTGAAATCTGATGCCACAGGTTTCTGGGGTGGGTGGCATCCACATGGTCAGAAATGGTTTAGATGCACACAGAGACCACAGTTCTACAAAACGATCTGGACAGGATTGCTGAGAGATGTATTCACCAAAATATCTAATGCAAGAGCTATGGTAGCAGTGTTGTAGGAGGAAAAGAAGTCCCAGGAATGGGTTGGGGCTTGTATTTGTGCCTCCAAAATCTCCACCACTGCTGTGGCAAGAGACAGGTTTCAGGGCAGGGGGTTTCCACCAGGAAGTCCTTGCACCCTTAATGCATCCCCATGCCTCTGTGCAGCAAGACTCATCACATTTGGGTCTCAAGTGGGCTGCTGGAAGATTCCTGTGTCTGGTTCCCAAGGCATTAGCTTCCAAGTACCTCACATGCACTCTTATAATCCTCTTGGGGCATAGCAATATACTAGGCATCACTCTGCAGAGAGTTGAAACAAAGGAGGGTGAGTCTCTCACTTGAAGACATGCAAGTTCTTTGCAGTCTCACTCCTGTATCTTAAGTGCTTCATCCTTCAGACCATTAAAACTGGAAGGCTGTTCTCTGGCTAGGTTGGATGCAATAAATACAAGAATCTCTTAACACAGGGTGTAAGGTGCATGAGGAACCACGGGGGATATGTTATAAACACCAAAAGCACGCAATCATATTACATGGACTGAAAGCCATGTACTCTACACACAGGCTGGCCAGTCATATATACCAGCAACCAACAACATCTTGTGCTACAAGGAATCTCCATCAACTTGAGATACTACACCATAGCACATTAATGGTGAAGTTTTCAGTCTCAGTGCCAGAACAGGCAGAGCAAGAGCTGCTCCAGGTAGTAACCTTTAAAATGGTGCTCACAAGTTATTTACATGTATGTATCAGCCTGGGGAAAAAAAAAAACAACAAAAAAAAACAAAAAAAACCAACCAACCAACCAACCAAACAAACAAACAAACAAAACCTCTGCCGCACACACCACAGGACCACTGGCTGGGCACAACCAGACATGACTCAGGACTGTCAGACTCAGCAGCTGTCGAGGCAGCAGGTCATATGCCAGTGCCAAAGGCCTGTCACTCTGCATCTTACATGGCAATACAGAAAGAATGTATGTGAATCTGCACAACAGCTGTATCATCCAGCAAGTAATCATAAGGGTACATAACACACCCAGGATAAGAGTGACAATACAGACAGTGCATGGGGAGAATACAGTTCAGCAGAGAATGGTCGTGCCTGCTTTTTTTCTCTGTCATACCATTTGTGGTCTTCTGTCTTACATGAGTTATCTTACCCAGCAATAGTTAGAACACCTTGTGCTGCAGAAGAACAATGCTGTCTGGCAGGGTTGCAGGACCCCTCTTCCTCAGCTTCCTTGGGTTGTCTCGTGGGGATGATAAAGTCCAGGTCTGACTCCTCTGAGTGAGTAGAGAATGCTCACCTTGGTCAACTAAGAGGATGTGTAGTTTGGGTTGTCTTACTCAAAAATATCTGTCTTTTGGACTCATCATTTAGCCACCGTATGCAAAATCAGACCTCTGCAACATGTGAGGTCGAACAACTTGAGGCACCCAAACTCACAAGTCATGTGTCAGAGTTTATATTGGTGTTGACCTGTTTGCTCCCAGAGTGTCTGCATCAAGACAGAAATGAGATGTGGGCAGAAGCTCAACCACTCTCAATGTTTCCTCTAGTAACCTCTGCAGAAGGCAATTTTTACAAGCTTTTATAGTTCCAGCAGGCTAGCTTTTACACATTACCAGTGGTATCTTAATGCCAAACTTCCTAACAACTTTCCTTGCTATATCTTCAGTTATTTGTTCAAATATTAATCAGTTTAACAATGGCATTGCTGAATCTCTGAGTGTTTTATTTACCATACTTAGATTTCTTTTATGCAGAACATTGGCACAGCTCTCCAGAGACAGAAAACTAATGAAGTTCTGGTTTCCATCATGTCAATTAGAAGTTGTCCATTTAAGTTATAAAGCAAGAAAGCCCTGGCACATGGATAACATTAGATAAGACTGTTCACAGCAAGTGCTTCAGTCTGGAGATTCAATAGGAGAGAAAAAGACCATCACTTGAATGCAAAATGGTAATAAGCACAAACTGAAGTTATGTTTTGCAGTAGTGGAGAGCTCCAATTGCAATACTCTTGCCACAGATGGCTATTCCACCAGCATTGCAACAACTACTCAGATTCAAGGAACCTAAGAGACGAATAGAGTATTTTACCATCCTTACCTCAATTTCTTCTGCAAGTACTGTGTCCTACTTCCTCTCTTTCCCTGCTTTGTAATTATTTCCACAGATAAACTTACCTTGGCTTGCATATAGGCTTTAAGTGCAATTTAAAGACAAAACATCTCAGTGATGCTGTAAACAAAGTTAATTACATATTAGAAACTTACAGATGAAATAGCAAGAATGTTGTAGTGTCTAATACTGATATTATATCACAGAATCTGCAATAACAGATTGAAAAAGAGATAAAAAGTGATGAAACCAGATTGATAAATCAGCAAATGCAGAATTATTGTCCACTGGGGCATAAACATTAGTTTATGCTTACAATACAGTTTACAGTTTTATTAGTTTACAATAATGAGATTATATTTCCAGAATTTTGAAGATGCAATGTCATTCAATTGTCACAAGCCTTGCAAAAAAATGGTTGGTAGTTGGCTCAGGTAGTTAATATCAAAATGGAAGACCCCAAAGTCAAACCCAAAACTCAGCTGATATTTACTACTGCTACCAAAGGTGAAGGTATCCCATAGTACAATGGACACAAGGGAAAGGATGTAGGCACTTCCACATCACCCATTGTGCTCCCTGTCAATGGGCACATCCCAGCCTGGAAGGGGCAGCTGAGGACTGGGCAATGGTGTTTTTCCTCATCTGCTGTTTGAAGAGCAGGAAACTTTCCTCTGCCAGTCCCTCCCAGTGGCTGTGTGCTGGCAAAGCTGCCAGGCCATGGCCAACGGCACCCAGATGATCAGTGGGGAGGTCAGGTGGGGAGCAGCCATGGCCCCTCTGTGCTCTGGAACATTGGCAGGTTGGCAGGAGCAGGGGAGGGCTGCGGGGGGCTGAAGACAAAGGAGCAGTAGCTGGTCCTGATAGGAGGCTTCTGCCATGAAAATGTCTCAGGCACAATGTGAGGTCCTAGTAATCAGACAGTTACTATTTATCTCCATGTGATTATCTTGTTATTTACATGGAAAAGCAGACGCTGTGGTTTTCTGCTTTTAAAGAAAGAGTATAGTCTTTTATTCATCAGCCAGTCATCATATTTTCCCTTTTTTCTGACTATTAAATGCAAAGGACTACATAAAGTCAGGATTCACACTAAGAAAGAAGGTGGACTGGGTTGTCTGTGTTATTTGTTTCCCACCTGAAAGCAAACACTGGCATATGTAATGCAGGAAATGCAGGAAAGTTCACCACTGACATCAGCATACCGTGGACACATACTTTGAATACAGCTGTGAAATAAAGCAGCATTATCAGAAATAGAACCAAATTTCATTTATATAGTTCACACCTGAATCTCAAAACCTCCCATTCCTATGCTGGAGCTTTTTGATCTTGTTTTTCTTCCCTCCACTGAAACAATGAGTTTTGCCATTACAGATCTCCATCTCTGGACTTTGGATAACTTCATGGACTTTTTTGGATCCAGACTGCCATCTGATTCACCTCCAATTGGGTGTAGGTAAAACATCTTGTATTTGCTCTGGATTTCAGCAGAAACACCATTTTTTGTACAACTCAGATTTGTTTAATTTGCAGTCTCCTGCACATACAGCAGTAAATATAGTCAGCAATTCCTTTTTTAAACTCACCCAGACAATAAGTGTCACAGCGCAAGATATCCCAAGTTCGACACAAGATTGCATAGAATTAGCAAGTAAAATCTCATCAAGGGGTGCTAACTCCCTGTTGGTGCCTGAGACTACAGCCGTAAAATCATCGGCGGTAGACATCCTCTGTGCATAAAGGGCAGACACACCTGTGTCCTAAGAGACTCCCACAAAGGCTGCTTGACTGCCCGCCATAGCAAACTCTCTCCCCGAAATGCAGCACCTCCCCACAGCCTCCACCTGGAGAACAGAAATGCTGCTTAACATAGTGTGGTGGGTAGATCCCGGCTGCACCACCAAAGCCATCCTATCATTCCCCTCTTCAGCTGGACAGGAGAGAGAAAACATAACAAAAGGTTCATAGATCAAGATAAGGACAGGGAGATCACTCGGCCATTTCCGTCAAGGGCAAAACAGACTTGACTTGGGGAAATTTGTTTAATTTATTGTCAATTAAAAGCAAGAATAATGAGAACTAAAACCAGATCCTAAAACAACTTTCCCTCACACTTCCCTTCTTCCCTGACTTGACATTATTCCTGATTTCTCTTTCTCCTCTTTGCTGAGCAGCAAAAAAGGACACGGAATGTCCTCCCCTGATGGGAGTTCATCACACTGTGTCTCTGTTGTTTGTTCCTCCTCACACTTTCCCTGCTCCAGTGTAGGGTCCTACCCAGAGGAGACAGTCCTCCATGAACTTCTCCAGTGTGGGTCTTTCCCACATCGGAACTTATCCTGAGTAAGCAGTTCTTCAAAAACTGCTCCAGTGTACGTCCCTTCCATGTGTCCTTTCTGACTCAGGAACGGAGTGCTCTAGCACATGCCCTCCACCAATTCACAGCCTCCTTCAGACACAACCAGCTGCTCTGGCATGGAGTCTTCCATGGACTGCAGATGGATATCTACTTCACCATTAACCTCCATGGGCTGCAAGGGACATCCTGTCTCACCATGGTCTTCACCAGGGGCTGCAGGGAAATCTCTGCTCCAGTGCTGACAGCACCTCCTCCCCCTCCTTCTCTACTGACATTGCTGTCTGCAGAGTTGTTTCTTTCACATATTCTCACTCCTCTGGTTGTAGGTTGTTGTACAGGGATTTTCCCCCTTTTTAAATATATGACCACAGAGGCAGTAACACTGTTGTGGAATTGTTTGGCCTTGGCCATTAGAAGGTTTCTCTTGGAACCAACTGGCATTGGCTCAGTTGACCATGGGCAAAGCTTCTGGCAGCTTCTCACAGAAGCCATCCCTGTAACCCTCTACTACCAAAATTTTGCCATACAAACCCAATACAGATAGAGAACAATCGTTTCTCAAAGAGGCATCCAGGGGCACCATGCTGGTGGCTGAAATGCTCTGTAGGATGTGACTGAGGCAGGACTGCGCTACGATTTCTATTTTATCTTGCAATTGAGGCTATTAAAATTTTATGCAAGAAACACAAAGGGGTGATATTTGAAAGTTCACTTTGTAATGGCAGGGAAGTACGGTAAGTCAATGTACCATATAATTTTCTGCAAATACGAGCTGAAAGGGATAAAGCAAAAAGCAACTGTTTGAATTTCTGAAAGCAGACAAAGCAAAACCAACTGAGCAAGGAAGAACTGCAGGCAACATTTAAAATGGGGCAGAAGTCTTAGCATCTGACAGCATTTAATTTCCATTAATGACCCTGCTACTAACACAAGTTACAGTGTCTTGGGAATAAAATGTCAAAGAAAACAGTACGCTCTCTCTGAACAGAGATTTTTTAATAAATATGGTCACATAGCTGCAAGTTGTAATTCTGCAGTTCTAGTGATATAGGAAGGTAGTCACTCCATCAGCTTTGAAATTTCAGGTCTTTGACACATCTGGTTATATCCAATCCCACACATTTCCTCAACTTCTAAGAGCTTAAAAGAGTACTTCAAGACAGCCTGAAGACAGCCATCAGCAACTGCAAATAATGAAAAAGTATTTCAAAATATAGGGATTTTGTTTTCAATAGCAGCCATTTTAATGAGAAAAACACTACAAGGTCATAGTCACATGGTCATTTAATATACAATAACTCATCAATACAGTGTTATCAAATTGTCAAAGTAATGAGTAATCGAACTATTGTTTTCTTTGTGCCTATGTGTGAGTATAAAAATAGTAATGAATTATGAAAGTATTGTTTATTTTGTGAGCGCGTGTGAGTATAAAAATATCTGTTACAAGTGCAGACAATGTCTCTGGGCAAACTAAGCAGGTAGCAGAATAACATGAATATTTAAGTCTCATGGGTGCAGGTATAGGCATCAATTTGCAGAACAGACAACTGAAATAGATTATTAAAATGCTAGTTTTTGTTATTGGATGCTTGTGATTCATAATAATATATCTAAAAAAAACCTGGATCCACCATTTGAATTATAATGGATGTAATCCAGGGAAAGAATAGAGGAGTGTGCTACAGATCTAAGGCTTGGGCTCCACATGTCCCCTCAGAAACTAGGCAAAGGAAAACAATGAATTTGCATAATTAGCATCATAGAACGGCACTTTGATATGTTCTAGGAAATGCATGCCTCAGGAAGTTTGGATGGTCAGTTTGGACACTTATGTAAACCTTCTTCTGCCCGCCACTGCTCAAAAAATTGACCTTTCTTTTAACCAAAGACCTCATTTTCTAATTTCTGGCAATACAGAAATACTGGCACTTTATTTCCTTGGTAAATTCTAGAATCTTTACATTCTAACATGATGAGATGAGAATAAATTTTTGGAAAAACCCTTCATAAATAAAACCATCAATCCTGTTTCAAACTTTTATATGTGGTTCAAATGGTGCAAACAAAGAAGTTTTGTACACATTATATTCCTCAATGAAATAACATTTTTAATGAGAAAAACTGCTAGGTCACAGTTTTAGATTTATGGCCTCAGTTCAATATGATACCTTGGCACAGGACTAATTCTAAATATGTGAGTAGTCCTCTAAGTTGAATTATTCACGTTTCTAAATTAGTTATGCATATAAATAATGAGTCTATATTAAGATTACCAAAGAGATTAAATCAATCACTGGCAATCAATCCAGTCCCCATACAAGTTAGATGCAGCATCTGCACACCTGCATCTTTTTTCTGCATTTCTTGTAATTCTAAAACTTATTCTTAATTTATAAATAAAATCTACTATCACTAGACAATACATTAAACAGAGGCAAAAAATGATAAAGACAGACAGATCTTTAAGTGCTATCATTTCCATTTTGTTTTATTGACTGAAAATAATATATTTCCTTAAAAAAAAAGTAATTCAAAACAGAAACATTTTGCCACAGCTCTATTAAGCAGAAATGACAATCCTAGATTAAAAATTTCTAACTATCCCTGGTCATGCTTTGCCAAGATGGAAGATCTGTACTCAACATAAGGTGTTCATCATAAACATGAGCTTTCTGTTAGGTTTTCATCAACATAGGTATCACAGTCTTTCCAAACTCCTCATTTTCTGAAAAGAAATTGGTTATACAAGGAGCTGCATTAGAAAACTCACATTATAGACCTTTTATTCTATGCATTTCAAAAAGGCTTCAGGCAGAGAAATATATTTTTCTTGTACTTGTTCCATCTTTGGTTCTATGCATAAGCAACACAGCCACATGTGAAAACTCGCTGCAGTGCGACCTTGAAATTCTGCATTTAAGCGAAAGGACAAGTATTCAAAGGTCAGCCAGCTTCAATCTGTACTGAATTGGATACAAAACAGTGACACTGGATGGAAAAAGTAATTGATGTCCCCACTATTAGCATATCAAGGAGGAAAAAGAAAGTGATAAATGATCATCATCTGTCAAATGCTTACATCTGAAGGATACTTGGGTCCTGGTAAGCAAATGCAAAGTCTTCCTTCTAGATTTTTTCTGTTACTTAATATTGATAAAACATTAGCTGCTGGATTAAGCCCCAGGACTGGAGGCAATACATCAATACACAAAAAAAACACAAAGAATTTTCGGTCATAAGGCTAATTTTAGGCTATCTCTCATAGAAAAGCTTTTTGATTCCTGTGCATTTGCTTGTGGATTTCTGTCCTATGTCTTGCTATAAAATGAGAGAGGAGCAGCTAAGATCCCTTTCTGACTTCTTGTTATAACCATTTTCATCATCACAGGCCTGTCCAATTTTTAAACTGATTCTGGGTGAGTGTTTATCTGTTTGGCAAATCCTCCCCCTAGCCCATGTTGCTGGTGGTCAGTGTTGTCCACAAGAATGCCCTATTCTGCTCAATAACACTTAACTTGCTTTTTCCATCAGGTCAGAGGGTAGATGACCACCAGTTAATGAGGAGAGAAACAGAGAAGCAAAAGCATGTGAAAAGATGGAAGAAAAAAATCAGCTCGAAGGTCAATGTTTACTGTTGTCATTGCTCTTGTAATAAACATAATGCACAGAAATAGATTAGAATAAATTAACAGAACAGAAGTTGAAAAATTGAAACAATCAGAGAAATCCACAGACAGGACTACACACTGAGAACATCAATTGTTCTCATTTATTCATGAAAATATTCACCTTCCAGAAGACACAAACCTAAGCATGACACCATAGCATGAGTTAATACACCCCAGGACTCTACTCCTTCAGGTAAACTTGCAGTACTTTTAAGGAATAACTAAGTATCCCACAGCATACTCCAACTGGAATATGGTGAAGGCTGCGCACAAGTAGAGAGAGGTGACAAAACAAGACAACTTGGCCCCCAGCAGAACCACAGCAAGAAAAAAGCGAGAGATAATATCAGTCAAGAACAAATACGACAAGCTGTCCCTGAACAGCAAAGGAAGGGAGATTAGGGTGAAAACAAGACAATGCTGCCTAATGCCAGTGGCAAGAACCCGGTTTGAGCAGGTGGGAAAGGGAAAGGTCAGGAAAGCACAAAAGGGAAGGACAGCAAAGTAGGAGAGCAAAGCGGCACTGTAGTGTCTTGCCACACTCTCAGCTTCTTCCCTCCTTTGTCTGTTTTCAGACTTTTAGACAAGTGGGAGTCTTAAAGGCTCAGGCTTTTTCAAAGATTAAGTGGGTAAGTTCTCAGTGCTAAGCCCATTCATAATGATGGCAGGATGGTCTCCAGGGCCTTTTCTCTGCCTGCCCAATTGTGAGATGGTGTATGCCACTGAAGAGTGTGTCACTGAAGGGTATGCCAGTGCTTTTTGGTGCCAGCTTGTTCATTACTGCAATCACTGTGAGGCACCTTTCCTCTAGTCTACAACCAATGTTTATTAGCAAATACTCATGTGAAAACTGGAAAAGGGTAGGTGATGTGCAATGGATTTTATATCAGTCCCACCATGCTTAGAGTCAGCAGATCACTTGCTAGTTTATGAAAAGACTAACAGGTAGAACCTGAGGTAAGAACAAACCAGTACAAATAGTTTTAGTAGCAAATATCAAATCACAATGTCTGTTTGGCTTCCCATACTGCAAAATGCTGCTTTGCTCTAACACAATTTTGCAAGTAGATTTTTATGCTGTTAATGCAAGAAAGTAGCAATGTGTCAAATTCAGGACTTTGAGCAAATTTCTTTGCCAGTATGAGTCCATTAAATGTGTTGTCTTACACTAATTTATTTGTTCTGTTAAACATCTAAAAATAACATCATTCCACATTTTCCATTTGAAACATAATGAGCCAAATTTTCAAGTGAAATCAGAATGTCATTTGCAAAAATGTATGGAACAATTACATGGCTAATTTTTGTTGTGCTACCTTGATGGCACCTACATAGCAGGTAATTTCTCTTCCAGATGGGCAATTATGTATCACACAGATAGAGAAATGCAGCCGATTTCACGCAAACTCTTAGGGATGTGGTGCCTTTCTGATAACTAGAAACAAAAGGCACAATAAAACCCTGTCTACCTCCTCCTTCTTTCTTATTAAATCCATACATGACTACGATTTTTAATTTCTTCTGAAATCAGCTTTGGCTCTGGCAGTTCTTACCAGATGTTTAATCAGAATAAGAATTTAATCCAGTAGCATTTGGTTTCTCAGAAATTCTACTGAAATTACCACACACCCATCATTCTCACTTACATGCTACCAGGCAGATCCTTCTGGGGTTTTTTCCCTGAAGGAATTTCTGCAATTTTGCTTAACACCCATTGATCAGAGTGGTATGGAGCCTTACAAAAAACCTGTAAATAATGCTGTATATTGCTGAGCAACGTCTTCTGGTACAATAAGCCCATTAGCCTGGTAGCTACTGCTGCAGATGCAGCACAGGCACTGTCACACTAGGCAAGGCTTTCTTAAAAAGCTGTGAGGGCACACGGGGACGACATGGCTCCTGCTTCCTGGCTGACCAGGCAGCAGTGCTCCAAGCCCTAGGTACACTCTTTGGCTTCTTGACTTCTCCTGAGGCTGCCGGTGCTGCCATCCTCACTCTCTCTCAGCACAAGGGTGTTATATGTCTTGCAGGGAATATTGGGAATCACCTCCTTCTGAGAAATAGCACCTTTCAAGTCACGTTAGCAGCCATCAGAAGAGTTTTTTTTCTGCCTCAGTTGTTCTACATTTGCCCCAGGCCCTTGGGCAAGGCTGCAGAACCAGTCCCCTGCATTGTGGGTACTTTCTGCACCATCTCCAGTCCACGAGGATGAGGGTAACACAGCCTCTGAAGGCTGCAACAGCCTCCTGAGTGCTAGAGACACAGCCTAGATGAGAGAATCCTTTCATAAAACATATTTTTTATCTTTTTGGACAAGCAGAATTGGCCCATTTTCTCAGGACAAAGCATCACTCCATGCATTGTCCATATACTGAGTGTTTGCTAACACTGTATGAGTGGATCAATAAGCCAGTTAACCTCTTTCATCCCAAGCAGCTCATTTATAATGGAAAGGCCAAGATGGAATGAAGGTACCCACATCTTCTCTACCTGGCCATGGAGTCCCCACATGCTTATCCGTCAAAGGGAGGAAGGTAATGTCATTGTCCCCCTTCCTGGGTGAAGACAGGCCCTGGAGGACTGGGGGCAAACACTGGTGTAACCTTGGGCTGATCTCATGGCAGCTGGCATGGAACATGCTGTAGATGCAACGACAGAGCTTTGCCCAGGCATGGTTTCAAATTTTACCCTTCTGGGCAATAAGCACTCAGCTCTGGTTATAGGAAAGCCTTTTGAAGAATGTTGAGAAATTTAATGAATAAATAATGTACAGCAGTAGATTATCAGTGCAGGTGGCAGACACATAATAAAGATCTGGCAAAACCCATTTCTACATTTGGGTCGCTAGGGCTCCAGTGAAAATATTCCTACTTCCTTTGGTATTTCAAAATTCCCTTACAATATGGCCCTTGTTTCACAGAGTTGCTACTCTTCCTTGGTATTGAAAGTGAGAATATAATACGTATTTTTACTTTGACATCTAAGGGGTGTCAGTAAGCAGAATGAAGTCTGCCAGCCAGGCCCTACAGTGCCAGCCATTTGGAGGTCTGACTGTTGTCAGGGCCACAGAAGTGCAGGGAAGGTGAAGCCAAAGAATTAGTAACTGGTGTGTATACAGTTGGTAAAATGTGCTAAAAATCTAAGTGGCTGCATAACAAAGCAGATAAATTCTGCATTTATGCTGCTTGCAGAATCATTTCCCATGGTTTTTGGCCACTGAGCCCTAACCGTGGGAAAATGCACTGTCCTGCCTCTTGCTGCTGGAGCCTCAAGTCACCTGGAGCACCCAGCAACAGAGCGCCCAAGAGAGAGAGCAGAGGTCTAAGAGCACAGAGCTGATTTCTTCTCCCAAGTT
>VZRU01005451.1:39553-49949 GCA_013398155.1 Pedionomus torquatus | reverse complement strand
AAAACTAAAAAAAAAAAAATAATAAGGAATTCTTCAGTTGGCTGAAAGGTGGAAATGGGAGCAGGTGCCTGGCACCATCGCTCTGAAAACCAGACGGAAGGCTTAAACAATCACTTTTATGTGTTTGTATGGCCTTCAATTATTTTTTTTTCCTGTGCTATCAGATTTTTACAGCAGCAGGATTTTGCCAACAGTGTGTGATACCGAAGCAGGAGGTTCTGCCAGAGGATTTGCTTGAACACAAAGGTAAGAATGAGGGCAGTATTCTTTAATTTTACGTCTGAGAACAAGTAGTTTATATGGTCTGCATTTTTAATGTACCTTGTGTTGCTCCCGCATAATTCCAGCCTTGCTTTGGAAGCAAATACATGACTGATCATCTCAGTTGTGTTCAAAAGGTTTCCATTTCTTGACACCATCTGACATTTTGTGAATTATTTACAGTGAGACACTGCAGCATGCATTACATCTGTCCTAAAAGCTTAACTCTTCAAGGTGACTGTCTGGCTTTCCTGACACTGGAACAACTCATCCCAAGACAGAATGTGGAAGCCTAATTCACCCTATGGACCCTGAAACCAGTTGCTGCCATTTTACCTGTCTGCAGAAAATCAGATAATTAATAATGCCCATTGAGCCTCTGAAAATGAGTCAAATCCAATTAATAATTTTTTTCTGAACTATCCGATCAGGAAACTGCCAGGCTCGAGGTGGAAATCTCTGAAAGTTGAAGAGATATAAGCTCTGCTGTGAACAACTTCCTCACAAGCTGTAAAGCCTCAAAAATGCCATACTAGAGAAGACACAGCCCAGTTCAGCAGATCCCCACAGTCACACTACTGCATGGCTTCCAGGAAAAGATGGTGAAATTCTCTGAGAGTTGTGGACTCCACGGCCATGTGAGGCACCAAAACACATGTCAAATGGCAACAGAAACCCAAAGGTTGCATGCTGAGACACAGCACAGAGTAAGGACATCCATCCAATGGGGTAGATAGGGGTTGCAGGCTAGGACCCCCATTCCTTGCAGGTCAGTCTAGCAGTCTTTGGGCCAAGCCTGGGGGCAGCCCAACTCCCCATTGCTATTCACTGCAACTCCCCTATAGGCTCAGAGTGAATATTACCATGGTAAAAGAAGCTGCACAGCTCCTTGTGAATCTCACCAGCACGGATCATAAACATGGACCTGACTATTTTTGCATTGCTTTTCTTCAAGGTTAATGCAAGTTTCGCATAGGGGTGGGTTTGCTAGTAACATTTTCTCTTGGAAGACAGAAAGTGTGTGAGGTTAATATCCAAGCATGCATTCAAGCACATGCCAATGCACTTAAGCACAGAATTCCCTATGCTCACAGAAGATTGCTGAGCATAAGATCTCTATGTCACCTGCAAAATCCATGGGACAGCTGCTAGCTGGACATGGAGCTCTTGATTCTTTATAGACATGCAGGACTCTCCCATTCTAAATACACGTGAAATCCTAGACTGGAAGCCCATTTCAAGCACATGTTTTAGAAATACAATATTCTATTAATCCCTTTGCATTACATGTGCATTTTGATCATTCAAAAATTTCTGTGCCCTGAAAGAGGACATACTGTGCATGCAGCAGCAGAAAAGAATAATGAAGTCATGTAGAATTTTTGCATTGCTCAAGAAGAGAGAAGGTGCAGCATAGAAAACGGTCACTTGCTTTCCTTGGTCTTGCTGCACTACTAGACCAGCTTGCACGTTACAAGCCTCATCCCCTTGAGGTGAAGAGGAAGGCCAAAGCAAGAGCTGCTTCAGTAGCCATTGCCTGACATATGTGGGCATGCATTTGCCACAGCAAGCACATTTGAGAATGTTTCACTGTTTCTCTAAGTGAGACTGGTGCTTTGATGAATCCTTAGCCTGTTAGGCTAGAATGTGGGAAACTGCTCAAAACACACCTATTCACCTTGTAAGTCAACAGCATAGAAATTCTCATGAAGAAGGTTCATCACAGCCAATATAATATGAAGAACAGCATCAGCTACCTGTCTCCTAAAGACTACACAACGTTCTCTTCCCTGCCTAAGGTGCATGCAGAGTCACTGTCACCACGGCATCTGATGAGACTAGCAATACTGTGCCACTGCTTAGTTCTCTTCTGTAAACCAGAGGAGCTGAGGCACTCCCCCTCAGTTACAAGGGAGTATCATGCAGCAAGCTTCAATGTTAGATAGCAAATTGAAATCCAAAGAGTTACAAACAAAGGCCTTTTTCTCATTGGTAGCCACTTCTTTGGAAAACTGAAACGCATGTGCTTTCTAAAATGTTGCCCTCAGTGCCTTGCTCACAGCGTTGTAGAAAACCAGCCAAGAAACAGCAGTTGGAATGTGCAGATGTCCCAAGGGGCAGGATAGCACCCTATTCCAGGCCCCCTATTCATTTGTTTTCAAAATACCTCTGTTTCCCAGCTGATAACATTTGCTTAACTCCCAGTTTATGGTGACTAACAGGTTTAATGACTGAAAGAATGGCCTAAGGATCAGAAATCTCCAGCTTGGCTCGGGCCTGGATCACTGCATTGATCCAAGACTGCGGACAAGAGCGTGACCTCTCTGAGCTGTTTTATGCCCTGTAGTGAAACACAAGCATTGCAATTGATGCATTGTTTATAAATGTAATTGATTTTAAAGAGCCCAGTGCCTCTAGGACAAAGACAGGAATAGCAAGCAAAGATGTTATTGTCATTCTAAAAATTGCTGAAACAAAAGTAGTACTATAAAGAGTCAAGCCCTATCTAGCAGTCTAACTAGGGTTTCCTTTTGTATACTCCTTTTCAGAAAACATACAGGAAAAATGATGAAATTTATACTCTGCTCCAATGAATTAGGCAGTATGTTGGGGTTATACCAGCAGCGTAAAGTGAGCATTGCCCTGTATCCACAAAGAAAAGTATGTGTGTGTATACCTGTGTGTTGTCCTTATACCTGAACACACATAAAACACATGTATGAAACAAGGTAAATGCATGTACAGCATTCAGCACAGGTCAGATATCAAGCTTTACAGGTGTACGTATGCCGAAAAAAAAAAAAGTCTTGTTTGTCTTTACCAGTTTCAAAAGCTTTGCTGCATACAGCCTTCTGGAGAAGCAACTGAAACTGTCTTATGTATAACTGTGCCACAATATGCAGGCTCATAATGGAAAAAGGAAGCAGCATTAAAGAACCCCAAACAATTTGTCCAGTAGAACATGCTGTTGTCTCCTTGGCAGCACTTCACAGAGCAACAGAACTGGTTTAATTGCTCAGCCATCCACACAAAACTTTAAAAACATTTTCTTTTATTTAACTACAGTATCTAGTATATAATCTGTAGACCAGTTCCTTTCTGACAGAGCACAAGCTGTGACAGTCCCATATTTTATGCCTAGTAAACCTCCTGTCTTCCTGTAAATCTATCCATCTGGTATGAATTAGTATCTCTGTGAAGGGATGTTTTGGCTCTTGTTTTTTTATCCATTACAGAAGGAAACATAAATATAGTTTTTCTCTTTGGAAACTGGAAATGGACAAAATGCAGCAAAACAGAGAAGGAAAAAAAAACAAACACAACATTAAAACCAAGCAAGAGTAAGGGAGAAAAAAAGTTCTTTTTTTCCTACCATCTCACATAGCATACAACCAAAGGCCATTTCACATCTTTATATTCTCTCAACAGCACAAATACCTTTTGCATACAAAACCCTGGGGAGTAATTACTTGAGAGAAACTCCATGGAGTTGTATGCCAGCTAACCTCGTGGCTCTTGGAGATGCAAAAGTGACTTTTCCCAACATCACCCATCACAAGCTGTCAGATGCAGGTTAGATGGCCCGAACCCCAGCTGTTGCCATTCATGAGAACAGGATTTGGGCTCTGCACATGTTATGGCACAGGCTTCAGGGCCTTTGCAGCTTACTGCCATACATCCAAGCTACGTAAGGGAGCCCTGTATCTTGAACAACTCAGGAGAAAAATAAGCTTTTGCTGACAAATGTAGTCATGCTTGCTTTTTTTTTTTTTTTTTTTCCTTGCAGAGCAGATAGTGGTAAAGTGTTAAACAATGTTTTGACAACACTGTTAAAGGACTGCTTTAAACTGTTTATTCCATAGGCTTGCTAGAACTGGAAGTATGAAAACAAGCCTGCAGTTTTACTGTGCTGGTAGCTTATGGTGTCGGTCCAGCAGTCTGAGTTGAAGAGCACCGTGTGGATACTGCTGGGCTAAGCCTTAGTGCTCCAGACATACCCAGACAATTTACTGATGAATACAAACAAGCAGCCCATAATAATATTAGTATCTAATGCCAGTGACAGCATCGCTACTACTAATACAAGTGCCAGCATCAGGAAGGAGCCGAGCACCTCAAAGATTAGTCACAATGGTGATGATTATTTGCTAGCACTGCCACAGTCTGCCACAGGGAATATTTCAGAAGCCTGGTGCTGGCACCAGGAATGGGGACAGGGCTCCCCCACAGTGGCTACACCAAGAGCTGCCAAAATCACTGCAGTGTTTCACTGAGGAATTAATGCCTTTTTTCCCTTTCAGGTAACACAATTGTCATTTCTCAGGGTCTGCCACCCAGACAGGGAGAACAAATACTAGGCTGTGCAGAAGAGCCCTAGAAAAAGCTGTCTCTGCACCCTTGTGCTCCCCGGGGTACTGAGGCTTGCTGAGCACCTAGCCAAGCTGCAGTAAAGCAAGGGGTTAGGCTTAAGCATCTCACATACAGCCCTTCACAAAATAGGTGGTGGGGAAAAAGCCCTATCAAGAAGACACAGGTTTCCCCAAACTGTAAAAGGCTATCTATGCAATTCTTTTTCTGCAGACTATAAAATCAGACAGGGTCACAACAAAGTACGACACAAGTTAAAAAGTACGTTACATGTGTGAAAACATGTATTTCTGTCGATATGTGTCTTGTGACTTTGATTTCCCCCCCCATTGCTGTTGGTAATTACACATACACAGCAAGTGCCAGAGCATGAGGAAAGCTGTATTTATTCACACTGCTGTTTGCTGAGTTTGGTTTGTTTGTTTTGCAGCTTTTTGTCCCAGTGTCTGACAAACAGCATCATAATTGCCAAGGATTCTGGTGAAAGCAGCTGCAATGCTTCTGCAACATCATCCAGTGTGGCCAGTAAAGGCTTTATTCTCATAGGCAAGCATTTAACTGCTGCAGTGCCCTTTAAATCAATGTGCTAGGTACATGCATTAATATTTAATATTGAAAAACAATATAAAAATATGGCAATGCTGCACATAAATAAATGCATTTAATTCCATACAGTTACACCAAAGCTGAATTTGGCCAGCTGCATTGACTTTTGCAATTAAAAACAGAAGTACAAATAACCCAGCTGCTGAAAGAAAGAAACAAAACAAATATATTGCCGAGGAGAAATTATACCCAAATACTGAAAGAATAACTGTATGAGAGGTTGGGTTAAAACCTGAAATGCAACCCACATATTTTTGTGTAGGCTAATCATTTGGAAGGTGTTTGTGAAATGCTATGGCAGTATTATTTCCCTTCCAGAAAGACATACGCTGAAGAAGAAAGCAAAAGCAAGTTTGTGGTTAAGTGGGTGAATCTGGGCAATAACCAGGTTCACTGCAGTGAGGTACCCAGCAGTTTTGGTGCTTTTGTTTTAATAAATCTGCTGACCTTGGAGTTTTCACAAGTGCTTGCAAATTAGCTCCGCACTGTCTTTGTTGTGTGAGGACAGACTGTGTGTGCATCTATTAGCCACATAATGAATGTCAGAAAAGCAGAATTCAGATTCATGCTGCAGCCAATTAAAAATGGACTGGAAGACATGCCAGGGGACTGGAGGAGCTACAGCTCCCTGCTGGTTACTGGGGAAACCTTTCACCTCTGGCCTGTGCTTTCAACTATGGGCTTGTGCACAGTGCCTCTACATGTTTCCAAAGCAAACACACGCGGCACGCTGAGTGTTTTCCCTGCCAGGCTTCACCAACGGCTTGGTTTGCCAAATGCTGTGCTCGGAGGGAGTGCGGACCACAGTGTAACTGAAGCACAATATTGTTTCTGGGCAAGATGATCCCAGCATACAAGCCCTTCCCAGCCGCTCGGATGCTCAGCCCCAGGAGAGAAATCCTCTAAAAATCTGTCTGCACAACAAAAACAGCTCAAACCTTCTAAAACATCTTACAGTCAATGTGCTCAGAAAGAAACCTGAGGGTGTCTCTAGCTTCTCATACCTGTTGCAACGCCTTGTGTCCCCCTGCATCATTTTCACTTTCGTGCTTAATACTTGTGATCATGTTCCAGTTTTGAAACGGTGAATTACTGGGAGACAGAAATCCTCTTCCTAGTCAAGAAATCAAATATTCATATCCCACAGCTATATTTCAATTTGCTTCTCACAAAACTAATAAACCCTCAATGTCAGCCACATGTGGAAGCTTCCAATATTGCCTTTCCTTGCTCCATCCCCAGGCACCATGCAATATCTGACACCCCGAACAGGTCAAATATTCCAGCTGCTACAAAATGTTTGGAAGTTAACTCGTAAGAGGCACTAGGTCTTTACACTTTGTGCCGGAGATTTTCCCTCAGACATGCTGAAAGGTTCAGAGATTGATGAGAGCGAGATTGCAGAACTGAGCAGCAGCACACACAAACTAATCAGGGAAGACAACACCACAGTAAGCAGCAATGTCTTTGAAGACTTGTTTAATCAAAATGAAAGATCTTCCCTGTTCCAGACATAACACTTGATCAAGATGGCATTGTGGATTTGGATCACATTACTGTAAAGGAGGGAACCACTGTGGAGTAAACATCCTATTCCCTATAGATATTTCATATCAGCATCTCTTTTTATTTTACAGCTATATTTTGCAATGGCCCAACCTATGTTGTACAAGTTGCTTTTCTGAGGAAGTACAAAAACAGTATAGAAGCATCCAGAGAAACCAAGTTACTTATAATTTCAGATTTCATACCCTGCATTATGATTCCATATTTCCCAGGAGACAGGTTAGTAATGCCTTACCCTGTGGCACAGTAGCAGTAATGTCTCATGACCAGTGACAGCTGTGAAAGTAAAATTTGCATCTCTTTCATTATCAGCAACCAAGAGGAATTATGTACAAATGATTAAGGGTACCCTCAGCCTATATTGGAGGCTAATATGTCATTGCTCTTTTCCTATATAATTCCCTGCCTCCATAAAAGACAATCATACTCTCTCATCTGCATCTAGCTACAGCAAAAGTTTCTCCACATTAGTAATGTTGGTCATTGCTCCTCAGCAGGTGGTAATAGAAAGTGAAATAAAGGAGCATTTACAACTGGGCAATGTAAAGAGGGTGGCCAGAAATAACACCTGGACCTGGAGGCTGCTGAGAAAGGATAGCAAGCAGTGAAGAAAGCTGCCTTTCTGCAGGCGATTGCTGGGTGGAAGAGCGCATTACTCAGAGACAACTCAACGCAAGTGGTGTTTTCTCTATTCACTGCAAAATTGTAAGCTCTCCTTTGCTCAGGAATGAGCACTGGGATTTGGGTGGACCTTGGTGGTGCCAAGGGTGGTGCCCCAGCACAGAGTTTCCTATTTTGAGGCCTGTCCTAACTGAAATGGAGGACTAGAGCATTCACCATGAGACAAGACAAAAACCAGAAAAGATCTGGTGTCCACCCCTGCACACCTGTGAGGCCAAGGCTCCAGTTTACCCAAGACTCTGGACAAGACACTTCAGGAATGCTCTTTATTTGCCATCTGCAAAAAATATGTTTTCACTCCAAGTCCCACACTTTTCAGCAGTACTTTTGCTGTAAAAGCAAACGCTTCCTCTGGTTCTACTCTATTCCCACAACTTCTCTGCCAGTTTAAGGACCCTGATGTGTGGCCTCTGATGTAGTTCCTTGCTGGAGCCACTGGCAGCAGCAGCAGGCCTGAGATGGGAACACTTGATTTCACCATGTCCACCATCATGGCATGATGCTGGGGCTGGCAGAGAAAAGACAGGATGAATGACACAAGAGGCTCTTGTCTCCAGGATGTCCAAACAGCTGCTGGAGAATGATGGTAACACATCACTGCAGAACCATGGGGAGCATTTTAGCAGTGGTCAAATGAAAATGATACCATTGTTTTCCAAAACCAAAGCTTGTTTACATAATTTTTGCAGCTCCACATTACCACACAAATAATGTCTTCATTCTGGGCCAAGGGGGAAATCAGATACCTAGTCTCTTCCATGGGCCTCCTCCCCAGGAGGAGCCATGGTGCCATACCAAGGACCATCAGCAGCCCACTGCCTTTTGGACAAACTTCCCAGAGCAGCAATACATAGGCTTCCCAACACAGGCGGGGATGGAATTTTTCACTGACAAGTTTGCTGTACTCTGCTATTGTTTCCATCAATGCTTCCACAGATCCCAAGTTACTGTATTTTTGTCCTGTCAAGTGCAGTGACCCATATTAACCTTCTTCATGCAAATCAATCATCTACTTATTTCCCTCCTCATGTGCTGCTTTCAACAGATTGATAATGAGGACAGTTAGACAGACAGATACCGTATGATTAGGCCTTAACCTCAAAGGGCACTGTAGTATCTGACCCATTTTTCTTTTCTTTATCTCTGTTCTTAGGCATTGCCTTTCTTGAGGATAAAAAAAAAAACAAGGAAAGACGAGGCAGAGAAAAAGACTGTCTTCCTGAAATCTGACCCATTGCAGAATTTTTCTGCTTAGGATCAGCTATAGAAGTAATTTCTTCTACTTAGGCACCACGCTACAGTTACAGATAATTGCTTGATTTCGGCTTGACTACTACATCTTAACGATCTACCAAACTGTGTCACGCTGTGGGGCTGCAGTGCCTGGCATCTGTTGGCTGGACATGCTTGATCACGCACACTTTGGGAGTGTCATATTTTAAATATGCCTTTGTCTCCAGAATAGAAAAAAAAATATAAATAATTGCCTGACGTGGCGATGAAGCCTCAGAAAGATTTTTTCTGGAGGCAGAAGTCAGAGGGCAGAGGGAAGGTTAATGAAATGTGTGAGGCAACAGAAAGAATTTTCTATTCTGTCCCATGATAGCTGGTCATTTGCACAGAAGCAAGTGAAAAAATTCAAAATGAATAAAGCATTAGATACCAGACATTCAGTCAGAATTACAGTGCCAGAGCAGAGTTGTTTGGAGAAATATAATACAAGTTAACAGATTGATATCAGGGCAGAGCACTGATTCCTCACAAGATTTCTGTATTCAGCACTGCCCCTTTCATTCATAGGCTGCCTAATTCCCTGCTTTTGTCAATGGGAATATACTCTCATTATTGCTGTTTTAATGCACAGACTTAACAGTTCTCCAGCAAGGGTGTGAGGGGCAAAGAAAACACAATTGCATAATCAGACATGCTGGTTTTGGACCAGCATGAGTGATGAATTGCCCCAGCAGCCCTTCTCTATGCTCATGGCTCACGTCTCCACTAGCACCTACCCATCCCAAGGCCAGGGAATGACACCTGCACCAAACGTTTGGGAATGGGCTAGGTTGGGCCAGGGTACAGGAACTGCTGCTTCTTCAGCATGGGCCACGCAAGGTATCGCCTCCCCTCCTGTTCATTGCTGGGGCCCCACTGTGGATCTGTGCACATACTGACCGGCAGCAACATCTGCAGCCCACAGATCCCACAGCCTGGTACAGCCAAATATGTCCAGCAGGTTCAAAGTTGGGCATACATTTAGGCACTTCACTGGACCAAGACCCACACACCCACAATAAATGTGGTCCCTCCACAGCTGGTGTCTCATCACAATAGCACACCTGATTCCATGTATTGCAAACCATTTCACTTACAGATTTACTTTACACTGTACGGTGAGAGCTCATACTTTTCCTGAGTGCAAGAAAGATACTGAAAAACTAAATATACAGCTCAGTAACATGGAAGAGTTAAGAAATACAAAGCCCTGTTTGATGGGAATTTATAATCATTTGACACCTGTCAAAAAACTTCTATCATACCAGGAAAACATGAGGAAGAACCTCGGGTAAACTTTCAGGATGGAAATGGCTAAATCATAAAGGCAAGTAGATCACAAATACCATTTTTCTTTAATGCTGTCAATGTTAAAGAATGTTGATAGTCATTACGGACTCATCTAAAATATGTACTATTCAGAAATAATTCATGAAGTCATTTCTACAAATTATCTTTGTTCTTACAAGGAGTTTGCAACAACTGGTGCTGAAATTGTTTGCTCTGTTTCATCTGGCTAATGAGCCCAAATCATCGCTTTGGTCATGGCAAGGTTTAGACTCAAGTTGTTGGAGCCAATTCATTAATTTAATAATTTAAAAATTGTAATATAAAAATAATATAATAATAAATAAATAATAAT
>VZRU01005451.1:29250-39515 GCA_013398155.1 Pedionomus torquatus | reverse complement strand
TAATAAATAAAGAATAATAGAAAAAATGTTGCCATGCAGTGGTATATTACCTGCACATCCACAGTGCAGAGCATAACCTCTATTTTCAGAGCTGAACTATGCTGCTTAGGGCCACCAGGGAGAAGTCAGGCAGACCATGTCAAAGCTTCATGGCCTGGCTGTCTCCACCCAACCCTGAGGACCTCTGCTTGGTGAACCAGTGGGGGTGAGAGAGAAGATGGTGGTGCCAGTACAAAACCCAAGGAGTGCTGAGTTTCTCAGCTGAGCAGAGATCCCAAATCTCATCAGCTGGTCATAGAATAGGGGGAATAACACACACTCCTGATCTATGTCCAGCTGTCACCAAACAACTGGAAAGCCTAAAGTACAGATACTCAGCTCAGGGGACACTTGCCAGAGCCAGGGTCTGCATGGGGCCAGGCTGAGAAACAGTGAGACACTACTTGGATCTACCTGGCCTCATATTATAAGAGGGCCAAATGCAGAGCAGGGTCATCGGCAAAAGAGACCCAAACATGCCAGTTACACATGGACTCTAATACTCCTTTGAGAGCCTTTGGCATTGATTTCATTCTTTGTGGTTTTTATAAGATCAAGATGAAAAGCTTAGGAAGAATAACTGGAAACAAATAAGTGATAGGTCATAGGAAAGAACCAAAGAAAGGCTAAAAAGAAAGCAGAGTAAGATTTTCTGCTTTTCCCCCCAAATGCTTAAATAAAGAATGGCATACTTTAAATTGTAAAACCATTTCTTAAGATCAGTTTAACTTGTGAGACTCATTAGAATCATAAAATTGTTTTGGTTGGAAGAGACCTTTAAGATCATCAAGTCCAACTATTGACAAAGCAGTGCCAAGTTACCACTAAACCACGTCCCTAACCGAGCACCAATTTTACCCATCTTTTAAATACCTCCAGGGATGGTGACTCAACCAATTCCCTAGGCAGCCTCTTCCAATACTTGACAACTCAGTGAAGACCTATTTCCTAATACCAAATCTAAACCGCCCTTGGTCCAACTTGAGGTCATATCCTCTTGTCCTGTCACGGGTTACTTTGGAGAAGAGACTGAACCTCATCTCCCTACAATCTCCTTTCAGGTAGCTATAGAGAGTGATAAGGTCTCCCCTCAGCCTCCTTTTCTCCAAACTAAAGAATACAGGCTCCCTTGGCTGTTTCTTATAAGACTTGTTCTCCAGACCACTCACCAGCTTCATTGCCCTTCTCTGGACACACCCCAGTACCTCAATGTCTTTTTTGTGGTAACAGGCCCAGAACTGGACACATTATTCAAAGTGTAAAAGTAAAAAGGCATTATTCACCAATGCCAAGTACAGGGGGATGACGACTTCCCTAGTCCTACTCACACAGTGTTGCTGATACAAGCCAGGATGCTACAGGTCTTTTTGGCCACCTGGGCACACTGCTGGCTCACATTCAGCCAGCCGGTTGTCAATGAACACCCTCAGGTCCTTTTCTTCCAGCCAGTTTTCCAGTCACTCTTCCCCAAGCCTATAGTGCTGAATGGGGTTGTTGTGACCCAAGTGCAGGACCTGGTACTCAGCATCATTGAACTTCATCCCATTTGCCTTGGCCCATTCATCCAGCCTGTCCAGACCCCTCTGAAGAGCCTTCCTACCCTCAAAGCAGATCAACGCTCCTGACCAACTTGGTGTCATCTGCAAACTTACTGAGCGTGCACTTGATTGTTTTGTCCAGTTCATTGGTAAAGACATTAAAGAGAACAGGCCCATTAAACAGTTTAAGTTTAAAAAGAAGAATATTTTAATTATAGTGACCTTCTTTGGAATGGCTTTGAAAATGAATGGAAAAAAGGCATTATCCAGAAGTTACATGTTCTTCCAGAGTTAAAGGAAAGAGTTTTACTGAATTCAAAGCAATAACTGAATGACATTGTGAACTAAGATAAAAACTGCGTTTACAGTAAAACATTTAATTTAAAGAGTCATAAGTTTGGGCAATTTTAGAAGCTTTCATTATTCAGTGCACACACCAACTTATCATCAGATGTGATTATAAAAAACTTGTTTTCTGGATGGGTTAATTTATGACTGTCCATTCCAGTATCTTCTCATCTGTGTCTCAAAGCTTATTCAATCATCACTGAATACTGGATTAGATGGACATCTCAGCCACTACGGCAATTCCCAAGCTCCTATTCCAACCGATGATGTTAAAAAGGAATGTAAATCCAATTAGATTCTGCTTAAAGAAACTGATTTTTAAAAATATATTTACTGTTTTCATATTACTAACTATGTACTCAGCCAATAAATTCTCCTTCCTTTGTCCTGAAAGTTTGCCCATCCCAGCACACGGCTCCCTAACAAGGAGGTTATTTTTAAAATATAGTCAACACTGAAACATCTTTTTCAACTGAAGCTACTTTAGTAGCTTAAGTAGGTAATCATATTTTAAGTCATGTTATTATCAATGTAGTTCTTACAAGATGCTTGCCTTGGCCATGCAAATGGCAGGGAATGTGTGAGAGCATTCATTGTGCTTCAGTCTCCAGTTCTGCAGAAATCTGAAAAATGCACAACAAAAAATTTGCACTTTCTTTGATACTTGATAATTTGACACTAAACCCATGAAATCCTACTGGCAAAAGTGCATAATGATCAGATTAGTTCACCCAGGACAGAATGCCTGTATTAACGTATCCGACCATAGAGCAATGCTCAAACTGTATGTATAGCCTTCTGTATAAATACTTCATGAACAAATCCCAGTGCTTCATTCAATACTTCTACCATATAAAGCATTAATAAGTGTTCTTTCATATGTCAAACATTTAGAAGACCTTTCAACTTTTGCAGAATGCTATTTCTGTGCAGGCATAATTAACACAGAAAAATTGCTTACTTATTTTACTACATGCCTGGGATAGCTGGTTTAAAATTTCACAGAGTAAAGCACCCCAAAAGTCTATTTGAAGACATTAATGTTACAATTAAAACATAAAACTTTTCTCAGTTCACATTCTTCTTGGCTTGAAGTATTTACAGATAAGGTTGAAAAAAAAAAAAAAAAATCAGCTTCCTTTCACTTTTCATTCTTGAACTGTTAGTACATGGAATTTACACATTTCAGCTTCTCTTTAATCCGTAACGCTACACCATTGCTACCATTTTTTTCCACCTTAGTTCTGTGAAGAAGTTGTGCTGGTTTGGACAGCAAGCCACGTACAGTTGTGATACTGAGTGCTACCCAGCTGCAGTACTAGTCATCCTGGTGCCAGGATCCCCAAGAACTTTGAGATTTTCTTCCTCTGAGATTTTCCAACTTCCATCACACTGTGATAGCTGGGACAATACAGCAACAGGGATCATTGGGGTGAGATCCCCAAAACCAATAAAGGGTGTTGGATGAGAGGGGAGAAAAGACATATTCTTTAAGCAAATTAATGAAGTATCTGCACTGCATTTTATTATTTGCCACCTATCTGTTGTAACTGTATTTACAAATTGTTAATAGAGAGTTTAAATCATTGCTCTGTTTACATAAGGTTTTATATTTTGAGAAACGTCCATATAGGGGAGCCTGAAAGGCAGGTTGTTTTCTACAGCAGCACTGACGGCAGTTAAGTTTGGACACAGGGATATGTTTGCCATCAACTGACAAAGGGTCAGTTTGAAGTAATTTGGTGGTACGTCCTAAGCTTCAACTGGCGGGTGAGTTGTCCCTCATCTTGAGTGATAATCTCCTATTTGTTTGATTTATTTCTTAGGATGAAAAGGCTTCACTGATGAGAGATTGATTCCCAGAGTTAAATTGTGCATCTGAAAAGAAAACTTTGTATTTGAGATTTTGTCTTTTAAAACACTCTACCTTTGTCTTTGCCCCTGTGATGCTTGTGATGACAATGTACGTGGTGAAGATGACTTCTGGTATGTGTCATCGGTGGCAGTGTGAGTACCAGGGGCTTATGGCTGTGGGCACTCAGTTGAAATTACTCAGAGAGAAGGGTGCCAGGCAAGACTGTGAGCACTGCTGCAGCCAGTTGCTTTCAGCAGGTTTTGGGAGACCCCTTCCCAGAGGCTAGTTCAAATGTTTGCCCAGGTGCAGCAGCCAGAGTGAAGGAGAGCTGGTGTCACAGGGAGGCATCAGTGTCCTGTCACAGCGCTGTCGTACTCCTGGGGCTACAAAGACAAACTAGGGACAGAGGGGGCAGGCTTCCAGTTTGTGTGGAGGTCTGATGAGGTACGGCCAAAGATGGTGCTGGGATCACAAGTAAGGGAGGACATACTTTGCACAGAAATAGCTTAAATCTAAAAAAACCAACCAAACAACCAAAAAAAAAAAACCAAAAAAAACCCAAACCAACCCCCCCTCAAACAAACAAAAAAACCAGACCAACATCTGAAAAGTATTTTCCAAATAGTTCCATCTAAAATAAACCCTTGGGGACTAACCTATATAATTCCACCTTTTGGCATCTCAGGCTAGTTATACCGCATGCATTTATCTCAAACTAAATGCTTGCATTAAACCAGTATTAGTCTGGTATGCTGGTTGTAGGAGGCAGACAGAGTGAGAATGACCTAAGGTTAAACATGAGTTCTATTTATATATTTTCAAGTAATCACATTAATCTGCATGTACATCTTGAGTGTGACAGTCACTAATAGGCCATAGCAGTTCAAACCAACCCCTTTAAAGGAGATAATACATTTCCTGGAAAGAGCAGAGAAGCAATTGTGCACAGATCTATGAAGATAACAATAACTGCCTTAAGGCTTTGCTGCAACTTGTCAAATATAAGGCAGTATGCAAATGGAGCAGATCATAAAAGGCATTCCATCTTAGCTTCCAGCAAAGCTTATGAATGGGTTCTTGCTAAGAAATGTGAAAATGCAGAAGATGGCAAAGTAACTAAAGCAGAAAGAGTGGATTATAATGCTATTCATAGTCATTCCTTTGGTGGCAAATTAAGTAATCATAATCTTTTTTTCAAGATTTGCACATGGCTGTATGATAACTTTTGATAACAGAAAATTGTCACATATTGTCTGCAATATATTACTCGTTCTTTCAGACAAGGATGAAACTGGAGCTTTGGCTCAGGTGCATGTAATTGTCTTTATGGGCACAGTTGTCTGAAACTATAGGAGTAACTAAGTTCTTTTGCTAGTCGTTTCTTATTACAGAATTGAAAAATAAATAATGCAAGAAAGTTTTCTTTGAGACAGTAGAGCTGCATTATGAATTTTTGTACCTGCAAAAAATGTGCTACAGCCAGTTTGAACCATGACAACATCTGGTCTTTTGCAGATGATTTTGGAACACAGTGTGAAGAAATACTTCCTTGTTATAGATTAATAGCAAAGCAGGGTGAAATTTGCTTCTAGATAATTGTTCAGTTCAAATACTAAATTGTGCAGCAAAATAAACCATAGATAGTCATAATTTGATCCTAAAGACTTTAACAAATTCTGAATCACTTTGCTTCCTGTGCCAAAGAAGTTTCATGCATAAATACTAAAGCATCCTCTAATAAGACAATTATGCCTACATCCTGCTGCTGATAGGTAAAACTTACCAGCTATTATAATCTACTTCTGAATATCAGATCGATTAGAAAAAACTTGGTCTTACATGCATTAACATGTACAAAGAACACATTCCTTGAAGAAGAAGTTGGAGTCCAGAGTTTACTTCAGCAAGCTATGCAATTGGTTCTATAGTCAAGAAAGTATTTGCCTGGGAACAATTTATAGTCAAGCGGGGAATTGGAAAGTGGTTTAATTTCTTCCGATATCTGATTTCAGGCCTGATTGCAGATTATGAAACCAAATTAGCAGTTGAAACAGGCTAATCTTGCCCTATTCTCTCCTATTTTTTTATTCTGCTGAAAATGATGCTGGCAAATCAAGGTCCCAAGCCTGCTGGCAGGCTACATACCATTTGTTTATATCAATAATACTGTAGGCTGAGAAACACAGTGGTTGTTCATGCATGCAACTTTTATGATCTTTGCACTATTTGCAGTAGATCCAAGTACCATTTTAAATAATAACCTGAAAATTACAGTGACTGATCTTTCATTTTGGACAGCAGAAAGTATACTTTAGTAAAATATGCTTCAGAACAGAGAGTGAGGAAGAATTAAGAATTCATCCGGAAACCAATGACGTATAAAATATATGCATTCTTCCCACCACACTTAAAGTTGTTGACAGACCATTCTTTTCTCTGGTCCTGTACCACCTGCCTTATTCAGCACCCAAGGCAGACAAATTCCATCAGTCCACAGCAAGAACATGAAAACCCTTTTCCAAAGTGAAAAGGTCGGGCCATGATCCCTCTCCTTCCCCATGAAGCATCAGGTCTCCTTTTTCTGTGGCTGGGGGACCTGGTCTTTCCTCCCCAAGTCAGAGTGCAGACCCACAGGCTCCACTAACATCATGCTCCCTCAACTGTGAAAGCTTCCCATTTCTCTTCACCCTTTAACATCCTGCTGGCAAGCCTGGAGTAGCTAAGCTACATGCAAACTGTTGTCTTGGAACACCTCCAGGTACAGACCTTTACTGCAATGGTTATGCTCAGGCATTGTGTTCCCATGGAATGAACACCTCACTTTGAAATGGAAGAGGCTGCACTAGGTACACAGCGACAGCAGTTGAAGACACTGTACTGGGCAATGACCTGGTCCCAAGAAACAGAACTGAGAGAAGACAATGCCCTGAGTTAACCTCAGAGAGAGCTCAATAGAGTCTAAATGACAGCTGCGAATCTGGCCAGTGGGCTTTGGGCTGGTCAGCTGGCGTATCAGTCTTTCTCCCACACAGGAGAATCAGTAAGATTTTACCTTCTGCAAATGTTACTTCTTGAGTGTTTCCACAAATTTTGCTTTAACTGTTATCTTTCCAAATGCAAAATGGTGCACTCGTGGTCAAAATCAGGCAGAAGTTTGCAACAGGAAAGCACTGCACACACAGATCTGCTGTGCAGAACACAAAATTCTCTGCTTTTCTGATACAACACCGCTTGTCGCCAGCAGACATAGCTCATTCATTTGTGAATTTTGTAGACGCGTTTTCCTATGCAAACCTTACTATGACAGACTTTCTTCCTCACCCTCTGTGCAATTGCTTCCAGTGGGCCAGCAGTGATATTCACTGCCACAGTGATCATAGCCACAGTCACTCATCTTTTTCCCAGAATGAATTTTCAAATTATGTCCCTGAAGGGGATGTGTTTCAATAGCTTGGTCAGAATTTAATTTGGCAACATGGAGGACTTGAGTCAGCAAGTCTGCAATGACCATGTTCCTACAGACTTCTTCACTTAAATAAATGTTATGGACAGTATGATATTTGTGAGAGTTATTTAGGCATGACATTAGAACATCTCCCCTCATTTATCAGCAAATAGCTTGGCAAAGACCACAACTGATGTTGCTGTTGCCTTATTAGCTTTCTCTGAAGTTAAAACAGAAATGTAGGCCTTCCTTTTCTGCTTCAGATGTAATGACATTGTAGAAAAGATGTTCCTTCCCTGGCAGAAGCACAGTACATCAATAGATCAATTTGTTTTTTTCAGAGGTTTCTGTTATACCTAATTGAAAATTGAATTTTTACAGATAAAATGTCTATCTGGAGCAAGGGGAGGAGGGCCTTTGATGTAAGTGATTCTTCTCCTCTGTTGTTATTCCCTACAATCCACTAATGTGAAGCTCCCTGTAGCCAAATACAAACACTACAGCCAAGCACTAGGTGTTCTTTTGTTGCTGCTGTGCCCCTTGTATTTTGACCTGCAGTACTTCCTGGCACTGCGGCGCATATGCCCACACAACTGCTGCCATCTCCTGAGTCACTGGGAAATTAAAAACAAAGCTGTGACTCAGCAAAATGACAATCAAACCAGAAAATGATATAATACAAAACACAAAAGAGTAGACCTCAAGTAACTCAAAGCCCAAAGGACAGTAAACATCAAAGAAAAACATCTCTTATCTACAGAAGGATATTCTTCCTTAAAATGGCATCATCCATCACCAGCTGTTACAGCAGAAAAAGTAAAACCAGCCACAAACACATCAATATCTCAGATGCTAATGTTTCTTTCCTTCTCCCTACATGCACAACTAGCTTAAAATAGATAACTGTATTAGTGCTTGATTTTTAAAATTTATTTTTCCTGCCAGCCCAAGATTTCTCTCTCTAAAAGCCTCTTAATGTGCAGGCTTCAGTTGAGCCTGGCTTTGGTCAGTCTGTCAGCTACCCTCTGAAATTCCCAGCTTGAAGGTTTAGGCTCTTTTCTGATTTCAGATGATAGAGTTTTAACTTTCCTCTTCTGTGGCCACCATAGCAAGGAGAGAGAGGACTTTGACAGATTTTGTGGTTTGTCCTTCCTCTCACAGGTTGCTTAGGAAATCTTTGAGCCCACAGCAAGGCATTGAGTAAGCAAAGTGAAAACATTCATGATTGCATTACTTGGGGAACTTAATTTCTGAAAATGCAGAATCCAAAAGTGTTTCCAGGTACATGGCAAGGGTGCCTGGCTAGATCAGCTGGTTGTTGCCAGCCATCAGCTTCTTCCCCAGCTTCCTCTTGCTGAAAGCAGTGCAGACCTCGCCCCACACAGCAAAACATGCAAACTCACTCCCATGCACGATCTAATTAGTCTCAGTGGAAAGTGAATCTCAAAATGTCAGCTCCTGAAAGCCATGCTGACCTATACCAACTGAGGATCTGCCTTTTAAAGGCTCTCAAGGGCACAGTAATTGGATCTGAGTATGACATTCTCCATCACAGCTGCCTGCTCAAGGAGAGCCACAGTGTAAGAGGAGAGTAGGGAAGTTAGTGTGAGCCTGAAAACACTAAGTGCTTCAATGTCTAAACATTTTGCTTTAGAACATTTCTATTTCAGTAACACCCAGATCTGTGAGACACAGTTGTTTCCTGCCCAGGTACAGAGCAGCTTGTAACACCGGGCATACGACTCTTGTTTTTGCTCACTGCTACTTAAGTTATTATCTTTTGCTTAGAGTTTTGAGTAATGAACCCCAACATAAGAGATACTCTGTATGAGAGATAGTCTATATCCAGAAAGAGCAAAAGAAAGTAAAAGCATGAGGAAATAATTTACAGGGCAGTTCCTTTATTTTCTGATGTACACTTTCAGAATGAGACTCTCATCTTAGACCTCCTCCATGCTGCATCTTGGTGACACATAACTGCCACTGACCTCTGTTTTGCATTGCCATTGGCCATAGCCAGATGTCCAAGCCACAAGCTGGACTCCAGTCCCTACTGCCCTGCTGCGTCCCTTTGGATAACAGCTTTTCAGAGCTTGCCAGTCTGCCACACTTTGACACTGCCCATATGCAGAACTATGGTGTCCTTTTGGATTGTGCTCAGAAGCATTAGAAAAGGACTCTGGTGCTGCGGTCCTCTTATAAGGCATAGTCCTTGCCAGGAGCTGATGCAGGAAATGATCCATTTACTCTAGCATATCACACTTTTGCTGCCAGCCAGTGCTAAGAGTTTGTCTACAGCTTCTTCAAAACACAGGCAGTAGGGCTGAGCTCTGCATCTCTCTCTATTCATCAACCACCTTGGTGATAGGACAGGGAGAGGAAACCTGCCTCCATCCTTACCTCTGCACTAGGTCCCCACCTGCCTCAAGATCAGTACTAGCCAGGTGACACACAGCTTATTCTTTATGTGTCCTCAGCACAATTGCTTTACACCAGGTGATGGACCTAAATCAAAGATACCAAACAAAGAGCTGAATGGAGCTCATGGAGCATGCTCATCTGAGAGCTTTCTCCCAAGATGCCAGCAAGGTGTTCTGCTGCAAGCTGAAGTTACAAAAGTTGGCAAGAGCCATCCTGCTTCTGAAAAAAAAGCCAGCTTTTCCTCCCTGACAGGAGAAGTGAAGGAGGTGGCAATTTTTTTACAAAGAAAAAGAGAGAGAGAAAGAACTTCAATGCCCCAGGAGCAGAGCTAAAACAGATGGTGAGATCTGCTGAGTGAGGAAGGTAACCACAGTAATTATAACAGCAAACTATGACCCCTGACTACTATCAAATAACTACTGAAGCAGAAGGATCAGTCTAAAATCAAGTGACATACTGACCAAGGCTGAAATTTATAAAGACAACGGTTTGTCAGTGCTTGCATAAGGAGCACAGGCACAGCAACCATCAGGAAAGAAAAGAAGTGGTTGGGTAGTTTCAATGTGCTACATTTTAAAGGATTTTTGGTGTCAGCTTCCAACAATCAGTTTAAAAAAAA
>VZRU01005451.1:0-16412 GCA_013398155.1 Pedionomus torquatus | reverse complement strand
AAAAGCTTATGTACATCACAATTTCTGAGGCGTGACATTTCATGTTTGCAGGAGAGGGTACTAAGGTGCAATGCTTAGAGAAATGGGAAGAAGATCATCCTGTGGAATAACATTGGAAATGGTTCCCTGAGTGAAGGGCATAGTACTTTAAGAGAATTTCCTGCTGGGCAATGGCAGTTAACATAAACTCTTTCATTTTTAAATGCTGCTGTAATACATGAATATATAAAAATAATTATATANNNAATATTGTACCTCTGCAAAAACCTTTTTTTCATGAAAAATTAGTGTCTAAATTCTGAAATATGGTGGAAGTTCCCAAACAAAAATGAGTGCTCACAAAATACTTTTATTTTATGTTAAACATAAACAGATATAGAACTTTTATGCTAATTGCAGTATCTTTTGAAAACTTGACTTCCAACTGCTCAAGAATACCTTGGATGTCACTGGAAGAGCAACCAAACCAACATTACATTCTGCAAAGATTTACAATAGCCTGCACTACCTGCCATCTATGAAGCAGTTTCATGCTTTGCAATTTACAAATGATAGTCTGATTACAGCAAATCTCTCCAGCTGCCATTCTTTATCATAATCTGTAGAACACCTACACAGTATTCAAGTCAAAAGACTGTTCTGTTTTTGAAATCACAATTATACTATTATGTTGTCCCAGTGAGGTAGCTTTGGGTTTGATGATTATTTTTTTCTTATTTGGAAGGAAAAAAAAAATTATTAAAGCTAATTCCACTCCTGTTAGGCTTGCAGACTGCCTGTTCCATATGGAAAGGGATATTCAGTGCTCAGATATTTGTGAAGACAGTTATACGATATCCCTGTAAGTGGGAGGGGGAAGAACCCACAGCAAAGCCGTTGTACTTCAATTCTATGTCCAAATCTGCACTCTGCTTCAGAGATCCATGAGCAGGTATGCGGTACGTGACTTAAGTAAATGTGGTGTAGGCAGTGGCAGATCCCATCTGCCTCTCTAAGGCTGTTTCTGAGTCCTGCAGTTCTGTTCCTTCACAGTGTTCAAGCTTACCCCTTCAAACTGTGGGGTTTTCTGGCAATTTGCAAGCTGCATACCTCTATAGTGACAGAGATTTAAGTGTATGTTTCCCTTGCTTCAACTCTTCAGAAATACCAAAATTCAGCCTACACTCCATAACCTGGGCTGGATTTCCTGGTTTTACAGCCAGCTGTGCCACACATGCAGACAACACATCTGGCCCTCCCCGAGGAGTGATGCAGGAATGATACACCAGGATGAAGTTACCCAGCAGGGCCACTGGTCAGGACAGGACAGTGCAACTCCTGGAGGCTGTTTCAGCAGGGACTCCCCTCCCACTAACTACACCAGGCCCACTACACTGCTTCAGCCACCATTTTATGGTGGGACCACTTTATTCAACTATGTCTGTTATTTCATGCTGTCCTGTGACTGCCTGTAGGACAAGCCACCCCACCAGTGCACCCAGAAGCAGGCTGAGAGGGGAAGCCTCCCATGCTGCTACAGGCAGCATCATACCCCATGCACTTTTCTGGGGCACCATCTTCCTACCCAAGGGGGAAAGGGTTGGGGGATTTTTAAGCCAAATGAAAGTGTCAGTTACCCCAAGACCTGTTTCCCCTTTTTGCCCAATTACAAAACTGGTTTTAAATTCTCTGGAGGGGAAATTTGGGCAGAGATCCAACCTCCCCAACGCCACCATTATGAGAGAACCAGATGAGTTGCACATTTACCCCTCTTCTCTGGCTTATGATGTGTGCTAATGTCATTTTTCAGGTGAGGTATTGATCCTTCACATGGCTGCCAATCAGATGAATGAGCTGCATATGCTCTCTAACACAGCATCCATTCTCAAAATTGGGCTGCAGTTGTTTGGCTGGTGTTTGCTCATCACCATGTGTCTCACATACAGGGCCACAAGATTTGCATCATGAAGCTAAAAAGGTTATTAGAATAATTGCAACTAACTGTCATTTTTTACACACCTAATAACAACAAAGTCCGGCACCTGTCCCAGAAACAAATTTTCCTGGCTCCTGACACAATTGCTGGATGGTGTGGTGGGCAGTTTCATGCCTTGCTTGCCCATGCCCCATCTACAAAGGGTAAAGGGAGCTCCTCCACCACCACCCAACCACTCCATCTGACAATTACCTTGAGATATACTTTGCTATACATGGGCTCTTTGGCTGGTTCTTCTGGTTCATGTGGTCCTTTTTGAGAATATGTTAGGGTATTTTTCTTATTCAAATAGTTTGTTATTGAGTTCACTATGTTCTCCAACATAGTGTTAAGTTGCATAACCCAACTAAACGGTTTGTCCAAAATCTCATTTCAAATTCAGTTTGTAAGAAGTGGGTGGGATATAAGCTAATGATATTCAACCGCTTACTGTTAGTGAAGACTAGATCCTGTGTGGACTTTGAGTTTATAACACATGGAAATTTTTGAGAGGTCTATTATAATGTGCCTGAGCCAAAGCCTGCTTAGTTAACAAGAGTCCTTGCAATTCAGAGATTTAAAAAACAACACCTCGTGCACGTCCTAAGCAACACTGACACTATGAATCATATATTTTGCTATGTATTGCTAATATATTGCTAACATCTGTCTCTTTTCCTACTGAGGAACTTGGCCAACAGAGTACAAACAGTATCGTTACTAGATAAAATATACAGGAAATCATCCATAGGGTAGGGATGGAGGTTGGGGAAGGGGGAGGGGAAAGAAAGAAAGGAAAAAACTCTCTACCATGTAGCCGAAAGGCTTGGACATAGACACATTTTGTAGTAGTCACATGTACTAAGTCATAAACTAACAATTATGTACAATTTACGTATCCCAAACATCATCTGCCTAATTATTGTGAATGAAACGGAGATAAAATTCTGATCTTTTGTTTCTTAGCTTTGTTGTTTTCCATTTTTTTAAATAGCACATGGAACTTCTCTCTTTATCCTGTTTTGGGGGCTATTTTATATCTTGCTTAATAAATCTTTCCTAAGGCCAACTTCCACTTGGTTTCAGCTTCCTTCCTATCCACATGCTTTCTCTGTGTGACTCAGGTGTGCATTTTGCTTTGCAGCTAATGAATGTCTGTATTTTTTTAGTGCAAAGTCTGAATTGTACTGCTACCAATAATCCAATATCATAGATTCGGTCTCAGGTGAAAAAAAACCATCCTCTTGGACCATAGAGTGTAACAGAGTCAGCTTTGTCTTCTGCACATGGCATGTACTTTTCTGCAATCCCAATCAGTAAGAGTGGAATAGAGCTCTGACTTAGATAATTTGTATTTTAGGATTATTGGTTGTAAGTACAGCTTTCTGACCGTGACCATATCATTCCCAGCTATGTACTACATGCAGCTAAGGTCTTTTGTCCTGTGATTAGCCAGCTGTCTTTTCTGCTCAAGGGTGTTTTTTTAACCTCCTGCTTGTGCAGTGCCTCACACTGCTCACATGAGGTTGGAGTTACCAGGTGGGAAACTGCAGATGTGAAAAGGTGCCAGTACTGTATGGAGACATGAGTTGAGAAAGGAGGATTTTAAGTTAATGGAAAAGATAAAGAGACTGAAAGGTTTTCATTTATTTTTATTTTGGTTAAGAATATTATAATCTTTTCAGGTTGATAATTAAGAAGTGATGATTAGGAAAATGAGCTGAAACCCTTAAAATGGACTTCCATATACCTTATACTTCCATAAACGTTATGAAGCAATTTAATTCTTCATTTATTTCAATTACTACAGAAGATAAAATACTTCCATGATCATGTTTTTCCAAAGCCATGGCTCAAGGCACACTAACACTATCTCTCTCTATTTTTTTTCCTGTTGACCTGGAGCATTTAGTTTCATTTCCATGTTGTTAAGAATAAAATCTTAATTAAAACAAGACGTCTGTTGGGAGGGAGGAGTTTGGTTTACAAAGCTATATCCTGCATACAGATGAGTAATTGGACTGCACTAGATATGATGGTTTGCCTTTACCACTGCAAGATGAGTTACTTTCATCAGATAAATATGCAAACAGAGCACAGCAGAGCCTTAACATTAAAGCTGTCACTAGCAGCTCAAGATGTTTTATGTTACCTCAAAGGAAATATTTCCCCCAGTGAGATCACAAGTTGCACAGTACAAAGCCTGGCTTTGTTATTCCACAGTTGGAGCAGGGGAAAATCATTAAAGTTGCATTACAGGAAAGCAACAACACAAAATTTATTTATTTCTTATCTAGTCTAACCCTCCCCCAGGAAAAATACCTAAACAGCAATAGATATTTTTCAAAAATAGGATGTTTCATTCAGTGATAATGTGTGAACAACGCAATACAGCAGAATTAAAACTGAGGTGTGTAAAGGGAAGCTTTTTGGACAGCAGGGACCTATGCTGAGTGTGGATGAAGAGGAACAGCCCCATCCCCATCACTTGTGGTACATTGCCAACCTAGGGGAGCACAGAAACACACCTTTCCTTTTGCCACTCAAGTTAAGACATTGGGAAGTAATAGGTTTGTCAGAGTCACAAAAATCTAGACAGCCCTCAGTTCTGGTCTGTGCTCAGAGATCCACCTTTTAGGTGCATTTGGGCTGTTTTTTATCATGAGAAACAGGCAGGTGTGGTGTGGCACCTGCTTCTGAGCTCTTTGAATCAGTGGAAACGAGGCAGCAGAAACACAGCTGTCTCCATAAGTGGTCATTGTTGTCTGAAGAGAGCAGATGAACCTCATATAAAATGAGGGGAAAGAGAACAAAGGAAGAAATACGTGAGTGAGAAGGAAAGGAGGGGACTTAAGAGACAAATGCAGGGGTAAGGGACCTCAATCAGCAGAGCAGGTATGGAGAAAGGTACGTCCTTCTAAATTTAGTAACTCTTGCACATATCTCACAAAATATGTAGTAAGCAATCCCAATGCATAGCAAGAGTTATTTTTTTTACAGAAGACGTTCACAGCCTTCAATAAAGAAGAAGCCAGCTGCTGCACGGTCTACAGCCTCCTCCTTTTGGAGAGGGTCAGGGAATCCAACCTGTCTGCAGGTTCTTTTGTACTGGAGGTGTAAAGGAACAACTGGTTGCACATGAGTGTGGACTGCAGCTGCCAACTCCTGTGGGTTAGCTCGGGCCACTGGGTGTGTTTATCTTGCCAGCTCTGCACCCATATTACTCACTAGAAATACTGCCAAACATGAAGCAGTGTGCTGATAACATGGTTAATAATGGACTTACAGAAATGGGTTATTAGAGCAATCATAAACATTTTACAAAGAGATTTCTATTGGCAGTTTTTTCATGATGAAATGTCAGGTCTTTGAACTCCCTTCCTGTCCTTTGTGAGATGACTCGGAGGATCCAAATCCAAAAGTTTCTCACCATCATCCCATGTTAGTAGCATACCATTCTCTGGAATTCTGCAGAGAGTAACATGGAAATCAACGCATTTTCTCCGTGTTTAAAAAAATTATGCAAAGCTCTGCTTTTTCAGTTAATGAATTGTGATAATTTTTGGAAGCATCACCTCCTAAACTAGTTTTTTTACGTAGACTAGAAGATAATTTTGAGAGACATACTATAGTTTCATCTTTTTCCAGTAGGCTTCATAATTGCAAAATAGTATCTTCATTCTCCAAGAATCACTAGGCCATGTTCTACCATTTTTTGGAGACTGGACTTAACAATCACACCTATGGGTCTTAAAAATCACACCACAAACTCACAAAATAACTGAAGTTGGAAGGGCCTCCTCAAATACCTTGTCCAACCCTCCTGCTCACAGCAGCGTCAAATACAGCAGGTTGTCCAGGGTTGCATTCAGCTGGGCTTAAAATAACTCCATGGATGGAGTGTCCCCATTGCCTCTGGGCAGCTTGTGGCAGTGTTTGATCTCCCTCAGGTGAATACAGTTTTTTCCTGTGTTCAGATGGAATTTCCAATATCCAATCTAAAACTCCCCTGGCGCAACTTGAGGCCATTTCCTCTTGTCCTATTGCCTGTTACTTGGGAAAAGAGACCAACTCCCATCTCTCTACAGTCTCCTTTCAGGTGGTTGTAGAGAGCGATAAGGTCTTCCTTCGGCCTGCTTTTCTCCAGGCTGAACAACCCCAACTCTGGACGCCTCACCAGCTTTGTTGCCCTTCTCTGGACATGCCCCAGCACCTCAATGTCTGTTTTGTAGTGAGGTCCCCAAAACTGAACACAGTACTCATGGTGGGGCCTCACCAGTGCCAAGTACAGGGGGATGATCACCTCCCAAGTCCTCTGGCCATTTAATGCAGCACTCCAGTGGTGAGTGTGTTCCCTACACTGCAAGCATTAGTGTAGAGGCCTTTCAGAGAGGCACTCAGGTGTGCTGATTACCCAGAAATGCCATGGGAGCGCTTCCTGTAAAGTAAAGCTGTTCCCCAGACACTTCCTTCTTTACGTACCTACACTTGAGGTGATTCCAGTGCCCATTCTGTTTAAAGTCTACAACTTTATACATTGTGTTAGTGGGTGTTAAATATATTTGATTTAACAGATGTTTTCTGGTTTGTTTGGACTACTGCCAGCTTGTATTCATACCATCTGAATGTGTATTTCTGTGGGACACATGACAATGTTCTGCACAGCCACCTATTCCTACTCTATTTTACAAAATGTCTTGAGCATGAAGTAAACAGCAGTTTCATACGCGTTATATCTTCTCTACATTTAGTTCATTACTCTGAAGAGATCTCAAAACCTACAAACCACTCAGAACACGTCCCGGCACTTGGTCTGCGTGATGACTGGCCATCTTCTCCGTGCTCCAACCACTCATTTCCCCTTGTTTTGTCAGGGTCAGCATGAGACAGAGCTGGTTAACTCCATAAGCTGTGAAGTAACTCAAGGAAAAACGTTATTCTGAGTGGGATCCATTCCCCAGCCTGTCCTGAGGAAAAGCTGTGTGAGTGCTGGTGCTGGCACCACTGCAGGTAGGACAGATCAGTAGTGGTGGAAGCTGATGCTCGTGTTGCTGGTGGAAGGCTGTTTGTGAAAGCAGACTATCACAGTTGGCATCGGAGCTGCTTTGCTAGTTATTTTTCAGCTGTCTCATCTCACTAATTGGTTTCTGTTTTGCATGAATAGGTGTGCTGGCATGCTGGAGAGGACAATGCGGGGTGGGGGCACAATAGGCAGCAACTCCTCAACATGACTCTGGGTCCATAGACATGTGTTGCTACAAAAAATTTTGCCAAATCTTGGCTAAAGAAAGGATTTTTGTTATAACCTACAATTCAATTCCCAAATGCTTAATTGTTGTCATCTCCCCCAAAAGTATCCATATTTATCTTTTACATCATAGAGATCTCTGTGTTAAAAATAATTTTTGCATCTTTTATTCCTTATGGAAGGGGATTTTACCTCTGCTTGGAATGCAAATGCTATCTTTTACTTATTCAATGCTGAACAGTATTTCACCACATTTACCCAGAAGTCTTAAATTAAATACTAGAAATAAATTCTTCACTGTGAGGGTGGTGAGGCACTGGAAAAGGTTGCCCAGAGAAGCTGTGGATGCCCCATCCCCGGAGGTGTTTGAGGCCAGGCTGGATGGGGCTTTGAGTAACTTACTCAGGTGGTAGGTGTCCCTGCCCATGGCAGGGGGGTTGGAACTGGATGATCTTTATAGTCCCTTCCAACTCTAACCATTCCATGATTCTAAGTAGCTCAGAATAGAAAGCTTTCCTCTCTGACTTTTTTTTTACAAGAGCTGGTGCATTTATACTGTGCCCAGTGTACACAAATTTGATTAGCATGGAATTTCCTAGTTTCTTCGCATTCTTTGTGTTTCCAGAATGAAGAAAAATAGAAATGGAGTTTTAATAACTCTCAAATTTGCCACTTAGTTGTGGCTTCAAAATCTAGAGTAGCAGACAAGAGTTTTAGCAATGAGACCGTACTGAGGGCTTTACCTCTTCACTCTTAATTTTGCAATTAATTCAATAAATTGAGTAGTTTCATGCAATTGACTATGATGATAAGCTTCTCTGGTGGGAGTAGCTATTAAAAATGGTATATAACTTTTAAAATACATTTTATATTTTCATTATTTTGAAACAAGAGGGATATTATGTCAAGCTAATGTGTATTTAAATGGTACTGCGGATGGATGGCTTGCAAACACCTGTTCATACTCTTGGTCTCCAAGCTGGCCTTATGTCAAACTAGGATTTTAGAGAAGGCTGGTTCAGGAACCTAAACAGTTACTGGATGACAACAATATTCTACAGGTGTATCTTAGCCAGCAAAGATTTGGGGGAGAGAAATATTATTAAAATATTGAATATTTAATACAATCTTACGCCCCTCCCTCTCCAATCCAAGGTCTATATAGGAGTCTTTCAGTTTATGTACAGACATTCTAAGTCTAAGGATAACAAGTAATTTCAAACAGGTCTCATTTTCTTCTTTAAAAACACTGATGTTTCTTTTCAGCTAAACAGTATTAATTGCTAAACAGCACAAGTCTGAAAAATAATAGCAGAGTAAAATCCTGTTTATCGAAAAAGAACTCTTTATGTATTGAGGTGTTTTGCACCTGAGAATTCAAAGAAAAGAGCAAAGTTTCCAGCAACAAAAACCTGTAAATATTGTAGGCCTACTTTTTGTGAGAGCATGCTTTCTATCATGTTTTTCATTACACTGACAATTTGCAGATTGTCTTTGCTGGCTGCAGCATTTCCTGAGGAAATGACCCAGAAGAAATTCAGAAAAGAAGATTAAATGAAGCTGAAGACTGAGCAAACTGCAAAGAAAGGAGATACTGAAGGGTAAAGCAAGAACAGGAGACACCACCAACTTCTGGCATTATGGAGAGTCAAGGGATAGAAAAAAAGAGAAGCAGCATTCCCTTTTCCAGTAAGTACGAACAGTGGTGCAATCCAGGAAAGTGAACTGCAGGCAGACAGGACAGAGTCAACTAGAAAGGTGGAAAATACTGAAAAAAACTTGAAAAAATTCAAGTACTAGGTACTTCCTTCATCTAAAATACACCTGTCCTCGTTAAGCAAATAACATACTGTAGTGGAAGGATAGTTTGCAATGTTTCCAAGTGAGGTGATTTATAATAAACTAGCTGATCCACATAAAAATACTAAACCTACTTACACATACTGCTTGATACTAATGAAAATGTTACATAATTGTAACATGCCTAAGATTTGTTTAAATGTTTCAGCTAATGAATGTGGACAGCAGCCTCTTACATCACATTGTTTCAAACAAATAAAAGGTGGCATTCTGCAAGCATTATAAATTTAGGAATATATTGCTGGCTACCTTTCTGGACCAATAAGCATCAGTCTTCATGACAAAGTCCTTATGCTAAACGGTGTCAGAGAAAAGCTTACTGGTGGAAAGAAGAGCAATATGAGTTTAATGTCTTCTTATATCTGAAGATTGCTGTGATAAATAACAGCAGCTATGCTCAAAGTACTAGGTAATAGATTGTTGCCTTATAGGTGATGCCAAAGAAAGGAAAGACTTAGGTCAGAAGGCCCCCATGGAAGTCACCTAATGCAGCCTTCTGCTCCAGGTTAGGCTGGGTCAAATTGACAAATTTTGAAAATCTGAAAGGATGGAGATTGCACAGGCTCTCTGAGCCTCTGTTGCAGACTTGCACCACTCCCCTGTATTGCAACTTTTAGTTACTGGTGGTTTTATTTCTTTATGTTTAATTTCTGAGAAAAGTTTGGCTCTTCCTTCTCCTTCAGCTCCCTTTAGGTGGTAGAAGGCTCTTTTAGTTTCTCCACCTCATCCTGCTCTCACTGGGCTGAACAAGCACCCCTCGTCTAGGTTTTCTCATACGTTACATGCTTCAGATACATTTATTTGAGTCCTTCTTAGCTAGACTCATTTAATTTTATTAACATCTCTTTTATAATGAGGAGATAAAATTGACTGCTTTATTGCTGTTAAACTTTAAACTTCACTGGTTTCAAATAACAATGCAGCAGAAATAAAGAAAGATGTTGGTTTTGCAAAGACAATTGGGTAAGATTCAGAAAAAGCTGGAAGAAGATGGTGACAAAGAACAGGTGGAGAAAGAAATTAAGTGACAATAAGAGGTAGAGAGTAGAGTTTCTGTCTCAGAAATATAAAGCCTTCCCCAGAATGTAGGTATGAACTGTTTCTCCTGTGGGTGTATGATCAAAAATTACACAGACACCAAAAGGGGAATTTTTTCCCTTTTTTGCACCCTAGCTGCCAATTTCTAGCTGCTCTTTCACTTGGGTGTAGGAGCTGAGCAGCTGCAAGGTGAACCAGATCATTGGGAAAGAGAAAAAAAACAATAGTCCCCTTCTTTGAATCACACTGTGGCCATTTGAATAGGAGTGTTAGATCAAATGGGACAGAAGAGAAAAAGGAGCTGGAGAGAACACAGGGCAGTGACTGTGAACTTGGAGGTACGAACACAGTCTGTTGGGCAGTAGGTTATGCTGACTGAAGAGCTAGAGCATTATTCCAGAAGGTAAATTACTTCTGAACAATGTTTAATAGGAGCTGAGGAGAAAATACACAGGCCTTCAGTTCTGCTTCATCTTTGATTCAAATTAAATTCAAGGTCAGATTCTTGAGGGCTTTGAAGGACATGCATCCCTGAAAAATCAAGAGGCTGAGTCTGGACAGAACTGATTCTGGTAACATGCAGTAAGGGAAATGTAAAGACAGTGGTCAATAGTCCAGAGCTGTGTTTTTAGAGGAGAAACTTCTGAAGTTGTACTTTCAATAGTGTACTTTTGGTCTACTTCACACAAATGAATGGATTCAGTGATTGAGAACACACATACCAGGAGCATGGGACATCCCACTTATTAGACCTAGCATGGATCAGGTGGATAGAAACAGAGGTCATTGAGGGACATGGGTGCTATCTGGGATTGTGATGTGGGAAGAAGGAGCTCAGGAGGTAGCTCCCGATGAGTTAGCTGGGAAAACGAAGCATTAGCTGTCAAGCTAATATGAGGTCTCTTGCAGGTGTATGGCTACAGGCTCACATTTTTTCATTCTCCAGAAAACAAAAGTTCAACAGTATAAGTGAATTAACTTACTGATATGAGTGAATTAATTTGCTGACACAATGAGTTGTAGACCAAGTTGCAGGTAAAATACCTCTGAGAACCCTTTCATGCCTTCCTGCTTTGTAAGCAATGAAGGAAAGAGGAAGATGGACTCTATTTCTCTTAAACACAACACTGTTGTTCCAGTTAGGGTATGTTACATGAGTTAATGTGGCAGTAAACTGTGGTTCAGGTTCACCTGTTAATATCAATAAGCAAACAATCCTGATAGAGTTTATATCCTTCTCTTATGGAAGCCCGTTTATGAAAACTGTTGTGGAAATACAGGACAGGGAAGCTAGTTGCAGCAAATTTCCTGCTTCCAAGCTTACTCATTTTCAGACTGTTTCTTCCTGGCTATCTTGAATACTTTTTTTCTTGTGCTTCCATTGCTAATAATTTTAATCGTTCTTTTTTTTCTCTCACTTTTTGATGTGTTTGTAGACAATAACCATATTGCCTCTCAGCTTTCATTTTGCCAAGTACAACATGTCCAGCACTTTCAGTTGCTTCCTGTACAATGGGCTATTGCTTCACCTGTTTACTTAACAGCACTTTTGTGCATCTGCTACAGGCTCAAAGGATCCTTGACCAGGGTAACATAAATTGTGCATGGCATCACTGTGTTTGAATATGGATATTAATGCTGCTCCATCCCTGCAGAAGAGATCTTTCCTGATGCCTTCCTATGGTCATATCTGTCTTTATTAAGGCTGTGTCACGAGCCATGATTGTAATCAGTAGTATTGCAGATTTATTCCCTCCCCTCTTTTGAAGTCATAATTGTTCTCTGTGAAGTGTTTATCTTTCTCTATGAGTCCTCTTGGTTCCTTGGAACTTGAGAGAATCCAGTTAAACATACATTTCCTGCCTCTCCTGCTTCTTGCTAAGACTCTGATATTGTTTACGTTTACTCTTCATTTCTCTTAAGTTCCAAGTTCAGGGTGGATCTGATGTTTGACTCATCCAGGCTTCGCTTCACCTGTTTTCCAAGGAAAAAGTTCCTCTTCCTTTATTCCCCCTTTTTTCCAATTTCCTGTTAACTTTCTACTTTTTTCATGTGCCTTCCCTTCCTTGTGTCTTGAATCAAAAGCAATGGGTTTCCTAGAGTCTTTTATTATTCATACACAGGAGGGCATCTTCAAATCGTGAGAATCAATGCCACTACAGTATTCCTTATCAGCCTGCAAGGAGAAGCAAGATCCTTCCAGGAGGTATGAAGTTAACATTTGCAACTTTGTTGAAAGTCCAGTTTGCAACTTTGTTTGAAGTCCAGTTTGCAACTGGACTATCAAGCTCTGCTTGCACCTGCTGGTGGTGCATTTCAATTCCTAACAGACATTTGTCCTTGAATCATCAGGGGAGTCTGTTTCCTGCACTTTATTTTCCATACAGCAGCTACCCAGATGTAGGCCTCTTCGTTTCATGCGTCTATGAGCAGTGTTGTGTAGGTACTGCCTGCCAATATCAGCAGCTCTGGTTTCCGAACTGAAAATTGAGGGGCACTAGCATCCCGCTGATGCTCCACTCATATTCTTAGGTCTACTCACCAAAATGCAGAGCTTGGTCTCAAATCTCCATCTGCTAGGACCCTCCATATTACTCTAGCCTCTCTTGGTTGGTGGGTTTTTTTCTGAGTATGTTTGGTAAATTCTCTCTCAGGCACGCCTGTTCATTTGCACAAAAGTTTGCCAACTTTACACAGTGGAAGCTTTATACGTGCTACAGGCTATAGCTTTATTCCACATGTTTCTCCAGCCACTGCACAGTTGTGCTAACTGCTGCTTAGGCCACAGTGTTTATATCTTCTTTTTTTTTTTTTTTTCTCTCTTTTTTATTTTTATTTCCTGTATTTTCTTTTTATTTTGCATTTTCTTGTGATTTCCGTCTTCCTCATTTGCTTGGGTGAATCAGGTATTCTTTACGCGCCGAAAATCTGATTCCTTATAAGCCTGACTGCATGAATGATGGACTGTTATGGCTTCTTCTGGTTCTGAACAACTCATTTGGTTCAAATTAGAGATGGGTAAACTATTGCAAATAAAAGCATGCACTAAAGTATGCACTGCAGTTACAGAAACAAATACAGATATTTGTCATTTCTTATATTAAGTTCACTCATGAAAATAATTGCTAAAAATTATTTGAAGGCCTGGCTGCCTGGGACCATTAGTTAGTTTTGTGTGGCAGTCTACAACAAGGTATTTCCTTTAAACTACAGCAGGGCTTTTGTAACTTTTCCATTTAAAATTCTGAAAAGTTGCATCTAGAACAATTTAACTACTGGTTATTATCCAATATTTCATTGCAGAGCTTAGCCAGTTTATTGGACTGACGTCAAACAAGAAGAGTTTCAGGAGGTTCAATCTAATTACATTATAATATTTAACCATGTTTGAAAGCAAGTATGAACTCCTGTTTTAATATTAAACCTTCCAGCGCATCCAGAGAAGTAGGTGTAAGCTCTTTGTGCTTTGTTAGAACAAGAACTATCAGCAGTTCCTTCTAAGTTCACTTTTACTCTGCTTTTAAAATAACTGATGAAGTCTTACAGCCAAGGCTGAAGAACTCATATTGCTCCTTTTGCCAAAGGCAGATGGCCATCAGTGCCAACAGGACTGTGCTCAAGTGCTTTCCTCACCATAAAATTAAAGGTAGATTAAATAAGTGCCTAGGGTAATCCTCATCTTTCCTAAAGGAGTACATATGGGCAATGTCACACATCATATGTTTGCATGTTTATCTGAGCCCTGTTTGGAAATACCTATAGAAGGTATATGTCTTGCTTTGATTCCTTGCACAAAAACATATTTTACCCTTAAAACGTGCTTAAAAAAGCAAAGAAGGTTAATCATAGGACAATCGTTTCTGCATGAAAGAAATATTTAGGGGGAATGAATGGAAAACAGGAAAGATTTTTGGAAAACTGATATAAATATTTTGAAAGAAAAATACTGCTTTTACCACTTCTCCCTAAGCAACTTTTTTTTCCAAAAACAGTTTATGCTGTCATTAAACAATAGAGTCAGCTAATTACACATATGATAACACTGCTTTCTAAGAAATTGGTGACTGTATACTAATTTATGATTAGAAGTCTGACAAAGTCTCTATGTCTGCAATAGTGGCTTTATGAGATTTTCTGTAAGATGAAAGCTTCAGTTGGCACACCATCTATGCTTTCAATGCATGAACAAAAGGGAACTTGTTTCCATATAGAAGATCCTAATTCAGCAGGGTCAAATTTATCCATGTTTGCTAAGCAGTGCAAGTTTCATACTCTGAAGACATGCAGATACAACTGTCCTTGAGGCACCACTGTACAGCAAACAGTCAGTAAAGGCCAAAGTGGAAATTACTGCCCTGCATACCCTGTAATTCAGACTGCACATTCCGTTACCCTGCTTTACCTATGGGTATAATTTTTAGGCCTAGGTAAACAAATGGCAAAACCTTTTGTTTGGTGATGTTTATTTATTTATTTTTATTTTAAAGCTTTCAAATTTCACTGTACATGTGACAATTTTTAACTCTTAATTCCACAGAAATGCTTATTTCAATGGGAGTGCATATGCTGTTCATAGTTTTCCCAGACTCTTGGATATCATGAAAGATCTGATATATTCAAAGATGTGTGTATGAGACAAATACAGCATGTCTGTGTTTTCACTGGCAGAGCCTTCCTAACTTCTTGCAGACAGAAGGACAATATCTACTGATACCCTTTTTTGGCACAGGGAGCTAGCATTCTGGTTTTGACAGAAAGAAATCAAAAGGGAAATCACTGCATCTGCTGAAAATCCCTCATGTTCATTTCAAAATTTTTTTAAAAGACATACAAGTTCTGATAGATTTATTAATGGCCTGATAGACCATTAATTCCACATTCATTAGAGAACTGTGCTGTTTTGTGTGTGCCTTTTTCTAGCTAACCAATTCCCACCATCACTCTAAACTATTGAATTGTTATCTCAATAATGGTATTTAATTCTTTTAGTAAATAAATAAAACAATAAAATGTGGAAATAATACATGGAAAATATGAACGTGTGAGTTGGCAATAAGCTAATTTAAGTATTTGTTGAAATAATATTTGTTAAAAGTCAACATTTTCTGAGAGATTTTGAAACTTTGTATCTATGTCCTTTTTTAAGTATTAGTATTTATTTTTTGTTTGTTTTACCTACTTCTGTAGTAGAGTGTTCTCAACCATTCAGTGAAATTTCTCAATAAAAATCAGACAGCTTACTGTCTTCGATCAAATTATTTAATCCCTGATCTTTTTTCATCCCTGAAATTGAACTAAGTTTCCTACATGCACTGCAGTCATTCATTCACAAATATCAGCTAGACCTTGTAACATCACAACATGTTCAAAAACAAAGGCTAGCCCTGGCTATGTTCTCCCAGATAGGTTTGCATAGACATCATTGGATTCATAGGTATGGAACTGCTCTGCGAAATACCATTTTCATATTTGGGCCAGTACTGCATCCAGTTTTGTTCAGCTTATTCATAAACAAGCTGAATGAGCGTACCCTCAGCAAGTTTGCAGATCACACAAAACTGGGAGGGGTGGCTGACTCACCAGAATGTTCTGTTGCTGTACAGTGAGCCCTGGACAGGCTAGAGAGTTGGGCAGTGAGAAATTGAATGACCTTGATGAACTTCAACAGTGAGAACTTGATGAAGTTCAACAAGGGCAAGTGCAAGGTCCTGCATCTAGGGACGAATAAGCTCATGAACCAGTACAGGTTATGGGTTGACCTACTGCAGAGCAGCTGCAGAGAAGGACCTGGGAGTTCTGGTGGATAAGTTGACCAGTAAGGTGCAATATGCCCTTGTGGCCAAAAAGGCCAATGGTATCCTGGGGTGGGTTCAAAAGAGCATGGCCAGCAGGTCAGGGAATGCCATCCTCCCCCTCCACCTGCCTTGGTGAGACCACATCTGGAGTACTATGTCCAGTTCTGGGTTCCCCAGATCAAGAAAGGCCAGGAACTACTGGGAAAAGTGCAGCAGAGGACTACAAAGAAGATCAAGGCAACCCTCTTATGAGAAAAGGTTAAGAGACCTGGGTCTGTTGAGCCTGGAATAGAGGAGACTAAGATGAGATCTCATCAATTCTTATAAGTATCTAAAGATATCTAGATAAAGAGCCTCCAACCTGTTGCACTGACATGTGTTGTGAATGCTTCAGCTAAGACAAGGTCTTGCAGAGCTAGACCAAGAGCCCCTGAGGTAACAGGTGACAGGGGAATAGCTGCCACAAAGTGCCTTGGGGTATCATTAGAGTGCCCCTCTAAGAAGGCAACATGGCTGG
>VZRU01005450.1:43912-100666 GCA_013398155.1 Pedionomus torquatus | reverse complement strand
TGAGGCCATTTCCTCTTGTCCTATCAACTGTTCCTTGGGAGATGAGCCCCTCCCTGGCTACACCCTCCTTTCAGGGAGTTGTAGAGAGTGAGAAGGTCTCCCCTCAGCCTCCTCTTCTCCAGACTGAACACCCCCAGCTCCCTCAGCCGCTCCTCACAAGACTTGTGCTCCAGACCCCTCACCAGCTTTGTTGCCCGTCCCTGGGATCTTCTGCTGCAAGATCCTGGGCCAGCCTGGACTGCAGCTCACCTGTCAGCAGCCTGCAAGCTTGCTGAAGATCTCTGAATGACCAACATGGTTCTTTCCAACCCCTCTAGCTTTCCAACAATAGTTCAGGACAGCTTCAGAAACAAGCAGCAACATCCTCTATTTTGTGTCAGCCTTTTTTAAAAAAAAAAAAAAAAACCAAAGTTTTCTTTTTTCTAATTATAGGATGTTGCAGAACAATCAACTGAGCCGCATCCCTGCAGAGGCACTGAGAGATCTTCCAAACCTCCAATCTCTGTAAGTCATTAAAAATCTGTGCTGTGAGCTGCACGGTCCCTTTGGGGCCCTGGGCTTCCCAGCATTGAGTCATTAGTTCCTTTGTCAAGGATGTTCTGTCCCTTCTTCCTTTTCTTTTCCAATTAAAGCAAAGATTACTATCACTTAGCATAGAAGGGAGGGGAGCTAAGTTTTCAAGGAAGGAACACTGTCTTGGTAAAGGATGTTGAAATTACAGCTCCCCATGCACGCATCGTGATGAAAAGGCCACCAGCACCAATGCATATTTCAAGGAACACTGGAAAATATCCATCCAGAAGGGGCTCTGTCCTCTCCACTGTGGACCTGCCGGGGAGCACAGAGGACACTCTGGTCTCTCAGCATGTGAGTAGGGCTATTTTTACCCAAATAGAGGGTAGTAGTAGTGTTAGGGTAGAAATGCTTTAGGCCTTTTTTAGTGATTCAGCCAGGAGAACTAGCTGAGGCTGTGATCATACTTTTCCTTTAAAGTAACTATATCCACAGCAAGTTTGTGCTACTGTGTTCACTAAAAATCACACATCACTGAAATATTTGTTATTTTCCTGAGTATGGACACACTTACAATCAGACTCTGGTAGTGCCACTGATTTTGGGGAGAGACTGTTTAGTAATTGTCCAGCTGGTGTAAACAGAATTGCCAAAGCCTGTAAAAGCATTCTGAATTGGGCTGAACCACTGAAAAACCAACCTTAATCCTAATCCTTAACTTCAGCCCCAGTCTTACTATGTCATTTTATCATAAAATTTTAGTTAGATGTGGTTTCTGGAGGTCTCCAGGCCAGCCTCCTTCTTGGATTAGGACTATCATTAATACTATATAGGACAGCTGCAGCCTTGTCTATCCAAGCCTTGAAACCCTCCAAGCATGAAGATTCCTCCCTTGCTGGTGACCTGGCCTGGGGCTGTTCTTCTTGGGGAAGAAGCTTTTCCTCAAATCCAACCTAAAAGCCCTGAAGCACAATTTGTGGTTGCTACTCTTTGTTTGATAGTGGAACAACACAGAAGAGCTTGCCTCCATCATCTTTAGTTGTTGGTGGCTACCAGAACTCCTCTTAGCCTGGTCTCTGCTAGGTGAAACCAACCTAACTCTTTCCAGCTCTACTCGCGGCATGAATGCTCTGACTCAGTTGCCAGAGCTCCACTGAACCTGTTTAGTTCCTCTTCATCCTTTTCATACCGGTCAGCCGCAAACTGGGCACGGTTCTCCATGTGTGGCCCTTCCAACACTAAGTATGAGTTTCTGTAAATATTAATTTGAATATTAATTGGTAAGGGGGGTGTTGGGTGTGCAGGATACTAATGTTCTTTCTGCCAGGAGAGATATGAAACAATTGTTGGTGAAACATCACTGGCACATGGTTGTGGCTGTTATTAAAACATGTTGACATCACCTCAAGTGCCAGAATAAAGGCCCTCTTGTCTTGGGATGTGGAGATTAATCTAATCTCCAAAGTTTTTCAAATTACTTCCCTTTCAAGGGAAACATGACATGGCTGGTCACCACCATGGGGCTGCCCCAGCAACTCCCCTTTCCCCCCTCAGTCAGCCTCTCTTATGCCCATGAAGCATGTGTGACAACCAATGCCACCAGAGCCCATGGCTGGATAAGCCCACCCTCTGTTTCTGAAGGTTCAGCTGTCCATAGGCACCACTGCTGCTCGAGACACCTGGCCTGGGGCACACACTGCTGGTGGATGGCCACCTCAGACAGTTCTGAGTCATCCACAAACTCCATCTCAACCAACAGCCCACAGTGAAATACCATGTACCATATGAGAAACATAAAACGCTCCAAGAAGCTGCTCGCAGCACTTGTAAGGCTCAGGAGGTAGGATGGTTTATCTTGAATCAACACAGAAGTACCTGCCCTTGGAGCACTTTGAGGCCACCACAAGTGTCTCCAAAGTTGGGTGAAGAGGGAGACCCTGGGCCAGCTGGGATCTCATGTTCTTCCTGCAGAAATGGAACACTAAAAGCAAGTTTTAGGAAGAAATCAGCTGCTTCAAACAACCTGAGGGAGACTAGGCTTGAAATAAAACCAGAAGGCTGAGTATCAGAGCGTATCTGGTTAGGACATGCCTAATGCCTGACTGACTTCAAGAGCCATGGCAGCAAGGGCAGGAGAGGCTGCTGTTACATCCCATTTGCCCCGGAGTGTGGTGCCCTGGCTGGCAGGCTCCCATCCAGGGTCTGAGGTGACTAAGAAGGGACTGCCTTTCCTCAGCAGCCTTGGCCATATGGAACAGCCCGCCTGGACTGCTATTCTCCTCTCAGAGCTCCCTTCATCCTCTCAGTCCTGGCAGTTCAGCCAGGTCTTTCTTCAGTCCACAAGCACCCATGGCCCAGTCCCTCTGAGCTCTTTCACTCCTCCTCTCCTCACCTTCCATTTTTAGGATATCTGCCCTCATCCCACAGACCAGGGACACATCTTTTGAGCCTTCCCCAGATCCACCTCTGAGATTCAGGTTCTCTTCCCAGTCTCTCATGGGACCCAAATTCCTGTCCCAGAGGCAAACTGTGGAGGGACCAAGACAGTGGCCCCCCAGTCCTGTCTCTTTCTTTGAAAAAAACAAAAACCTGTTAGACCTGACAGACCTGGGTTAGGGATGGGAGAGAGGCCAACCACTTCTGACTTGCAGGACTCCTCCATCCTATGCTCCTCACCACACCAACCAGAGCCACGACTTCTCTGCCAGCCATCTGGCACAGAGAGAGCAAATATGTTCAAAGGAAGCCTCCTACTTGGAAAATAAGTATTTCATGGGATGGATCATGAAGTCGCCCTCCAGCCAAGGGAGCGTGGGTACACATTCTCATGGTCACAGGCTGCTTAGGGCTTCTGGACCATCTTTACAAAGATAAACACCCTTTTTGGGAAGCCCAACTTTGAGAACCAGCAGAGAATATCAGAAAATAAGAGACATGCATTGGCAAAACAGCACAATTCCTTGTGCTAGATCAGCTGCTGGCAACACCTCTCCCCCTGAGCAACACAGGTATCAAGCTCGCCAGCTCAGGATGGTGGGACCAGCTGGGTTGGATCCTCTTCATCACATCTCACCTGATCAGAGAAACTGAAAAGGGATTAGCTAAGATTTCTGCCACAGGCAGAAAATCGGTGGAAACTGGTAGACACAGCAAACTGTGGGACAAGATGCTGTGGATCTTTCCCCACTAGGTTAATAACACCTGGACATAGTCATCTCTAGCTGCACACTCAGAATTATTTTTCAGGGGGTTTGCTCGCTGTCAGTGCTTGCACTGCACTGGCAAGAACAAAATGAGCGCGGGAAGGCAAAGTGAGCTTCCCTAGGACAACAGCAAAGTCAGGAGTAGGACCTAGAGGTCCTGGATCCACTTGCCACATTAAGGTGTTTCCATGCCTTATTTGAGACATATGATAGGCATGGATAGATGGATAACCACCAGTCACCTGGAGAGGAAGTATTTGGGATAGACTGTGTGAAAGCTATAAAGCCCCAGGAGAGGGTTTTCTATAACAAAAAGCAAGCAGCAAAACAGTATTATCTTCTGTAGGTCTCATCAGTGAACCCACTTCACCCACACAGTTCTTCTTGTGCTTACAAGAATTCATGATACAGCCATAAGAGATCAGGGTCCCCTAGTCACTTTTCCATGCTTTGGCCCTAAGTCTGGGTTCAACTCTGCAAACTGGAGGGGTCAGTCTCTGGAAGCAAAAGTTTCAGAGGTGTCCCATGCAATGGAGATGTCTTGTTCACGCTACCTGATTAAAGATGGGCAGAAGATGCCTCAGAAAGACCCTGACCACAGATCACCAACAGGCTGCAGTAAAACCTGCCCTCAGTACGGAGAGCACGGGAGGTAGTTATTCTCAGAGAGATTAATCCCTGGATAGTAATTCCCCAAGAGGACAGGCACAAGCCAGCTCTGACTCATGTCAGCACTGCACCAGGATCTGTCTGTGTCTCTAGCTCTAGAAAGTGTGGAGGACATGTGCAGAAAAAGATGATGATTTGCACTTTCTCCTTTTCATACAGAAACTGTACAGCAGAGGACCCTTGGGCACGATGAAGGTCCAAAAACCAAGACTGGTAACTAAGCCCAGCATGGCTGTGAGGCACAGTCCTGCCTCCTGGGTGGAGGGGGACATTTCCGAAGACACATAGTGTGTGTTACGAGATTGTACCCCTGCTGTGTCTCACACTGGTGAAAGCATGACCCACTTTCATCCTGGTTCTCCATCCTGTGCTGCTCCCTCAAGGGAGAAGCCAGTGCTTGCAGAGCCTTACAATTCTCCTTCTAGCTCCTGTTTAGAGATGCTCTTCTGTAGACACCTTCCCTTTTCATTCAAACAGGGAAATGGTCCATAACGATAAATGACACCTGACTTGAAAAACAGGAGTGACACAGTGTGGACAGTCACTATGTCTTAAGGCAGATAAAGAGCTAAGATGCTCTGCTTGGTTTCAATGGGTCTTGCCATGACTTCTCCAAATGTAGTTGCTAACCTCAGGCCCAGAGGTCTGCATCTGAGAGATTATTTTTTTTCCTAGTTTTCAAATATCTGAGTCATTTTCCACAAGCTTATGAGACTCTTGTGTATTCATTGCCAAAAAATCAACCAGCCTGGAACACCCACAGGTCACCCACATGGTTTCCAAGCATTACTGGTCAGGCCCTTAGAGACCCAGCGTACTCATGCTGCCAGAGACGACATTTTTCCAGTCAGAAGGGGAAGTGGCACTATGGCACATCATGGCAGTTCGTGAGTTCCCAGACTTGTGTGGCACTTCACAGAACATTAACTACCTGCTTTGGAAGTTGGCAGCACATGCTAAGCAGGCAGGGCAGCTGAAAAGGTGAAAATGGGCACCACCAGGAGTGGGCTGGAACAGACAGATGTACTGGACAGAAAGGGATTGTGTGCTAGTTATTTTCTTGCTTTTTCAGATATTTTAATTTGATGTCCATGTTTGTCATTCTGGGATTCAGGCAGGATTTGAAGGGAAAGTGTGTATGTCTTAAGACAAGCCGACACAGGAGAGGAAACCCAGACTTCTCTAGACACAAGTCCTTTGTCAGATTTATAACAGAAGTGGCCAAACTAAGCCGAAGCTGAGAACCCTTGCTGTGAGTGCAGCTCTACCAGTAGGGCTTGGCATGCAACTCAGTGAGTTGGCCAAAAAAAGTGGGACTGAAGGGGATGCTTCTAGCCACTGTGGAGAGAGGGAGGTTGGTGTTTACTGACTGCATGGCACCAAGTTAGAGCTGAAATGTAGCAAAAACCTGATGTGTGGGTTGAGTGGAGTCTCTGAAAGAGGAAAGAAAAAAAAAAAAAAAAAAAAAGATGTATAGACTCCAGTTTTCTCCAAAGGTGGCAGCTGTCTTGCCTTTTGAGCATTCAGAGATGGCATTCAGATGCCCCCTGAGATCGGATACATGCACTCAAACCTTGGTACCACTTGGAACTGAACTGCTGGGCCCCTTTGTTGCACTGCTGGGGTCCAGGCTGGGGTCTCAGACACGTGGGCCCTTCAGACTTGTGCTGAAGTCCCTCTGCTGAGAATGCCGGGCAGTGCGGGCAGCCAGACACTCCTCAGGCTCTGCAGGATACGTGCTGTGAGGACGTGGTACCAGCTGGGAATTTTGCAGCAAGTTTGGGAGTCTCTAACAGCAGGAGATCAACTTGTAGATTCGTGCTCAAGGAGAGGAAAGTCCAGGCAGAAAGAAACTCTAATAAATATTGTCACTCAGAGAGCAGAAGGAAAGATATTTCTCATTTTCACTTGGGGGATGATGCGCAGGGGAGTAGGCGTCTCCTGCATGCAACCGTCAAGTCCACAGCACAGTCAGGACATGAGCTCTCCAGAGCACCTTGTCCCCAGGAAAGCCTGTTCCATGCTGGAGCCCTCTTGGAGGCACGGCACATGCACCCAACGTGCCTTCCCACACAGCTGCTTTAGTGGCAGCCTGAACAAACTCCATCTGAAGAGGACTCCATCTCCAGGGAAAGGAAGCAGCAGCTCTCTGCTAACATGGCCTGGGCCCTGCTCTCACATCATGAAGACCAGAAACAAGGAAGGAGAAACACTGGCCACGTGTCAGAAAGACCATGCTTACACCACTCTCCTTCTGTGGGCCTCTCACTGCTCTTCCTCTCTGATCTGGTGGAGATGAGGCTCTGTCTCCAGGCAAGGAGCCTTCTCAAAGCTGCCAACCAGCTGCAGGATTTTCCATGCCAGGTGTTGTGTCACCCACAAAAGACATGTTGTGGTGCAGGCACTTGAAGCAGGAGGTCAGTAATTGATACTAAACTGGGTGAGGCATGTTGGCTCTCAGGAAATCTAAGTTATTGAAGATACAGTCCTTCACAGGACAGAGAGCTCAACAAAATAATTACTTTAGATTCAGGCAAATTCAGGCAAGATGATGGGAGCATCAGACAGTTCCGCTGTGGGTGCTCTCCAAGAGGATGTTCCCATTGCCCAGTGTGATACCCCATGCCTTTTCTAACCAAGGAAGATGCAGTTCTGAGTTTTAGCAAATAATATTTCAAACACACTGACAGGGCTTCCTGCTGGAAACTCTAACACAGGAGCTGGGAAGGCTGGCAAACCAGGTGGAGGTTTCCAGTCATCCACCGTAACTGTGTGCCAGGGGCATTCATAGTTCTAGGACACCCATTCCCTGTCACTTCGTGTGCTGACCCAAAGCTCGGCTGCTGCAGGCTGCCTGACTGCATATCGCTGGGTATCACTCATCAGGGACTTCACACGGTCTGGGACACTCCTCCTCCAGAGGGAGGCACTCACCGTGGGGGTTCAGTGTTTCCCAACCAGAGGTGTTCATCATACACCCTGCCCCGTGGATGCCAGCCAGCCTGAGGAGGCAAGTGTCAAAGCCGCCCAAACACCCCATTCGCATCAGACGCGCTTGTCCTTACAAACACCCCTCATCACGGGTCCTCTGAAGCTGCAGCCATGCCTGTGGGGCCAGGACCAGACCTGCCCTTCTCCCTGTCAGCTACAGGATGTGGAGGCACCACTGCCTGGAGCCCGAGCTGTCCGGAAGGAGACCTTGGCAAGGTTCACTAGATGAACACAAAGAGAAATTTGGATTTCAAAATACGAGAATACAAAGTTCTGGAGACTCGGCCTCCTACCAAGTGTGAGGAAGCTGCTTCCCAGCAGGCTTGCTTTATTTGGGAAGCATGTTGGGAAGCCCAATGGGGAGGATTAGAGAGAACATGCACACCTGATGGCAATGCTCTGAGCCCTGCAAGGGGTGCCAAGGCTTTACGTAATGCTCCGATCCAGTTGTGATCCCCTGGCAGAGTATCTGGTTACCAGTGGTTTATAGGTGCAGTAATACAACATACCATGTGTATTCTGGAAGAGTCATGTGTCAATCTAATTAACGACTTTGTGGTTTGTGAGCACTTACCTAAAGCAGATGGGCACCGTGTCTGTTCCTCTGCCAGGCAGAAGGAGTCCAAGGTGTTTCAAAGTGAGCAGGTGCTATAAATTATAATTACCAGGCTTGCCGAGGTAGAGAAAGCAAAGAGAAAAGTAACCTGATGGATTAAGAGATCAAGATAAACTCTTGTTGGTGGGTTTTTGTTGGGTTTTTTTTTTTTTTTCAAATACTTACAGAAAGTGATGGAAATGGTTGGCTCTTTCTGGAGTTTCTTGCAAATCAGCACTTTGGGAAGGTGCTTGGTGTGCGTCTGGCTCATCTGGGTGGGTGTTGCCTACAGCAGTTTGGAGGGTGAAGGGGGCATTAGTGCCAGCCAGAAGAGTGTCACAGCTTTTCCAGGATGGGTGGCTGTGGGGTGGCCTTAGGACTTAGCTTCTCTCACCTGGCTTTGAGGCCAGAGGCTCTAGCAGGATAAGGTTTCTAAGTGGCCCAGTGCAGCTTTCCCAAAGTTACCACTCCATGACACCAGCTTTTGCTTTCAGTGTGGTGATCTGATTTCCAGCTTACGGCCATGAATCCCAGAGCTCTGTGGAGCTACTTCCTCCAGACTGAGGAGAAACTGTATTAATAACCAATTACTGGGACTTGAGAGACTTTGGGCATCCCTCAGATAGCAGAAGGTTTTCTGACCCAGGAAGACAGAGCAGCATAGGCACAAAGCTTCCAGAGTCACTCTAACCATTCTATGATTCTATGATTTCTCCCTGCTGGATGAACGCATCCACTCATTTATCTTCTATCCATGGTAGCTCATTTCTCCTACCATAGAGATTTATGGCCACGCCATGGCAGCAAGGGCAGGAAGTCCCCAAGGGTATGGACCCCAGTCCCCAAGAGTACAGAGATGCTAACACATGTAACATCCTCTAACCCCACAGTGGGACACCAGCAGTGAGCTCACTTCCATGTGTCTGAGCAGCACCCTTTAGTCAAGAGAGAGAAGCAGATGCAATGGGGGAGAAAATCATCTCCTGGGAGCAGGCACCAGCCTTCAGACGTGGATCACTCAGTGTTGCCTGATCCCTTCTATCCCCAGCTGGAGACAGACACACAGTTCAAAAGGAGGCATCTGAATATATTGAGATTTCTCCTAGCTGTGATACCCATCTGGGTATCAAACTTGATGTCCTTGTTGCATCCTTGGTACCTGGAGTATGGCATATGAATCAGGGGGTTAACAGCTCTGGTCCATCTGTGCCTGCATATGCAGGGATTTGTCCAGAAACATCTGAACAATGGGAAACCCTGCTCCACTCAAGAGAGAGTATGTAAATCATAGTCCATCAATACTACAATCTGAGATAAAAGGAAATTAGAAGTCTTGGTTATCGGTCTGCGAAGGCCATTCATAGAATCACAGAATCATAGAATGGTTTGGGCTGGAAGGGACCTAAAGTATCATCAACCCTCCTGCCCTGGACAGGGACACCTCCCACCACACCAGGTTGCTCCAAGCCCCATCCAGCCTGGCCTTGAACCCCTCCAGGGATGGGGCAGCCACAGCTTCTCTTGGCAACCTGGGCCAGGGTCTCACCACCCTCACAGTGAAAAATTTCTTCCTAATATCCAATCTAAATCAAGATGTAGCCTGGAGGACATACTGCGCCATATACATTTTTCTTAAAAACATTGCAAGCATTTTCATGTTTTCTGCAAATATCATTTCCCGTTATATACTGTTTTCACTCCAGCTTTACTTGACTCAAAATCTCTAAGCACTAAATCAGCCTGACATATACACTCATTGCACAGAGGTTAATTTCACCTCTAACTAAAATAATCCACTACTCCAACCCATTAGTTCACTTCTTGGATATCTTTAGCAGGAATCTTTTGGAATCTTATGGAAATGCAATAAAGACTTCTTCAGCCTCTGTCCCTCAAGGCAGGTAATCATTTTTATGCATGCAGCCAGAGATTAAAATGCAAAGAATGAGTTATGGCAATTTGAGAACATGTGGACTTTGATGTAGACAAAGGAGGAAAGCTCTTCCCACCTGATCAGATTCTCACAAACATATAAATTCTTACGACAGAAGGAAGAAAAATATTACTTTGGAATCAGCATGGCCTGAAGAGCACAGTCAATGCATTCCTCGTTTCACTACCTTGAGATCTGACAGTTTGCTGTTAACAGCAATATTCTTCTCCATAAATCACATGTGAAGCAGTACGGTGCTGTTTCCCTTGCATGTTTAGAGGATAAAGCTCTGGAAAAACCCAGAAATGTATAAAGTCAACATAACATAGCAGTGACTTATAATCCATTGGCAAAGAAGTTGTTTTGTGGCAAGACCCACCTCAGTGCTGTAGTATGATTTATTGGCCACCGGGTCTTTCTGGAGCACAATGAAAAAGAGGTGAGGGAAGAGCAGTGGGGTAGTTCTTAACAGAAAATATGAGGTTAGATTGAAACAAAACAACTGCAAGCACTTTCTTGGTGATTGCTGCTGCTCAGAGCACAGCTCCTTGGATTTCACCTGTTATAGGCCAGCAGAAAGCACACCTGTGGCAGGAAAGAGAGCCCAGAACGAGTTTCACAGTGCAGGTAGCAATGCTAAAGAAGTTCCTTCCACTCTAAAGGACACTCGGTGCTCAAAACCTTCCTGCCCCATCTCTGAAATCCTCTCTTTTCCCTGAGGAACCTCTTCCCGGCAGACTGCTCTGAGGAGAAGCTGAGTTGGTGGAGTTTTATCCCCATTCTTATTTTCAGAAGTTTGGTCTCTGTTTTGGCATTTCAAGAGTTTAATGGCATTTCTTTGAAGAAGAAAGTCTAGGAGGGGTCAAGAGCAGATATCTACCACATCCAAGCAAACACGACAGTCATGAGTGCCACACACCTGCAGGTAATTTCATGCAGTGATGCAGCCACAGCGTGGTGAGTCCTTGCTGAATTTTGGCTGCTGTTAGTATTCCTCACCTGCTGTGTGGAAGTAGGAGCCTCTCAGGCTTCACAAGCCGTGATCCTTTCCCCGAGCTGCAGTGTGCACAACTGAGACAGCAAGGAAATATTACAGTTGTGTTTTCTTTCCTTGGATTCAGATGGGCTGAAAGGGACTGAAGGTCTCCTCTATGGCCACTTCTCCTAATTTGGTTCCAGAATAAGAACACAAATTCAGAGGAGTTACTGCTTTTTGGCATAGATTTTGAGCAGGCAAGATTGTTCTGGGTCCACGTACCACAGCCTGTCATCCAACCTGCTGCTTGCCAGCTCTTTTAGCCGTTTCACTCAGTCTGAGCTGTCACTGAAGATCTGTGCTTGTCACCAGGGCTGACATCAATAGCTTGGCAGTATCCGACCTGGTTTGAGAAGAAAAAGTTGCATTAAGATACAAATCAAAAATTCAGGTTCTGGAGTTGTTCCTCTGCTTACACTGGCCTGATCAAAATCCCTGCTCTGGGTTCAAGAGTACCCCAGACCAGAAGACAAAGTGCATGACTAGACCTTATTTCTTACTCCAGTAGCTTTCTCTGCCATTCAGCTTGTATCCCCGTGCTGTTCATGGGGTGCTCCCCAACACCTTTGAAGAGAAGTAGCATTTTTACTGCAATGATGGGCAGTGACACATTTCCAAAAGCCATTGGCAAATCCCCTTTGCAGAAAATGCATCACCCTCTTTTATAGCAGCAAAAACCTACAGCTTGGTTACTGTGTTCTTGGTGGCTCTCAGCAAGCAGCCTCGCTGCTGCCCCTTTTCAGCCCTCAAAGAACAGCAGCAGAATCAGCTGTGCTGCATTTGGCATTACAACAGAGCAGCCTGGGCCAGGCTTGTCCTTGGGAAGTTGAGTGGCTGGGACTGGAGGCTGGTTTCTCCTCTGCTATAACTGGAATGCTAGAAATTTCCCTAATGGTGGAAGAACCTAAGATATCACCAGAAAGAAGATCTAATTCTTCTGAGTCACCCTCCAGAGACTCACTGCACAACTTCCCTTCAAGTGAGCTTCTGCCCACCTCTTCCTTGGGTAGACCAGGTGGATTTGTCTCCTCTAACCATAGCCATCTAGATATTACTCATCTCAGCTAGTCAGCAGTGGAAAATGATCAGCACGTCCAGAGGGTGAGTCATCTCTGTTATCTCAGAGCCCTGTCTGGGGCAGTGAATCACTCTCCAGAGGACTCTGGTTGTCTCTTCTGGCTATGGAAAGGCCCTATTTCAAGTTTGATGTGAATAAGGTTGGGTGAAATCTATTTTTTCTGCTGCTGGAGAGGGAAAAAAAAAAAAAGCCTCTCTCCCCACCCACCTCTTTTATCTGGCAAACACAGATCACCAAGCAAAAACAGATCACATATCATCCGAGCTTGGATACCAAAGCAGAGTTGAGCATATCTCCTCTCCCAAGGTTGTGTGCACAGGACCTGGCACACACTTGTGTAGCCCTCAGAGAAAGTTATCAGAGGAGACAGACTTGCCCAAAAGTAGAAGTGCAAGGAGCATCTTACCCATTAACCAGAGAGGAATTTCTCTACATGACCTCTATTTGAAAGATTTTAATTTGGAACAATTGTCCTGGGGGCAAGTCAGAAATAAGAAAGGCTTCTGATGTGGATATTGCGTACATCACAGACATGATTTTTTTTTCCTATTGGTGGAGGAACTCAGCTGGTCAGAGTTGAGCCTTTTCTGCTTAGCAGTAAAAAAAGCATGAAATGCAATGTTATTGTCCCACTACAATGACCTCAATAGCTTTTATTGAGAAGAAGATTTAGGAACCACACACAAGCTGTTGGTAAATCCCTGCCTTTGTCTGTCCTTTATCCATGACTCCCTGGCTTTGAGCAATGGGATGTTGTGATGTTTATGCAGGGGAAATGCCCATATGGCTCATGCTTGTAAGTGTCCATGCTGTGAAGGATCCCTGGATCCATGTACCAGGGAGATGAGAGTGTCATGTTGTTTATCAGACTAACACCTAAAACTTTAGCAAACTTCAGTCACTCTAACTTATTTTATTGTGTGGCTGAATTCTCAAATAATACAGAAAAACAGATGTCTGCAGTAATTGCTATCTCCTCCCAAGAATGGTGTCAGCAGATACTGAAACTCTAACCCTGACTGCATTGGATGCCTTATCCTGTGTACACCATGTGTAAAAAGCAGCAGTTTCATATCTTTACAGCTTTTTAAATTCTTTTCTGGAATGTGTAGAGTAGGCTCTTCGGCTCCCAGTGATCTTGAGTTGTGCCATCCAGTTCATGATGATCCCTCGAGTTAATTCCTCTCTTGAGATTTCTAAGTTTCCCATTCAATGACCTTGTGGTAGGCACCTCTTGGAAGGGGGTGATGGTGAGTGATGCCCCAGCACCTCCAGGATTCACCAGTTGAGCTCCCAAGTGAAGAGGTCGCAGCACAGGATGGGTGGCTTGAGCTATATTTTCTAGCAGAAGTTTGGCTACATGGTAATGCCCACCCTATGCCACCTCCAAACTTCTCTGTATTGACTGCTAGCAATCCAGCACGGCAACCAGGAACTCCACTTGGATAAATCTTTAAGAGTTCATTCACACCAAGCTGAAACCGGTGGCTGCTTGCTTATCTATATTGTTCCTACCTTTCTTTGCCCACATGGCACTAATTGCAGTACCCACCTTTCAATAAGCAAATGTCCCTCCAAAGAGATTGGCAAAACCAGAAATGTAATTCCATCTCCATACCTCTCTCATATGCACTTTCAGTTCCCATCTCAGTCTGTAACAGCGCTAGGGAAGAGACACATGCTATCTTGACTGCCTTCCCTGTGCCAAGATGATGGAAGACACTAAAGAAATAATAATCACGGCTCACATCCACAGTCCACACACACACTCTTGCATAGGAGTCATACTTACTCTAAGCAAATTCCAATGTGTTCTCCATTGACCTTTATTATGGCGACTCATGAGCCTTAACTCGCTCCCTTACACGTGAGCGTCCAGGGCATGCTGCGCTTCCCACTCCACAGAGAAGACAGATCCCACGTGTTACATACAGCAGATGTGTCAGTGCAAGAGCAAAGTGGGTCACAGATGTTACAGGCATTGAGTGTCTAAGCACTTCTGATGAACCACTGAGAAGCTTCAGGTAAACTGGAAACAGGAACGCAAGTAAGAAATTAACAACATAATTAAACTGTCACCCACCTATGCAGCATTTAGTCCTTTATGCAAGGCAGCCATGGCTCTTAGTCTGCTCTCATCTGTAGCTCCCTGCCTCTTTCATAACCCTGTAGACCTCAAGAAGTTTCCTCCATGACAAGGTAGATGGGAGCACAGTCGGTCTCGCAAGACTCAGGGGTGAAAAGTACAGAATTGTCCCACTTTGTAAAGTAAGGCATGGAATCACTGGCTGTGTTAGCAGGAAAAACACCTCGTTAATTTTTAGCCCAGTGACGTGGTAGACATAAGTGAAATTTTAGGACTTATTTTTAGAATTTAGCAGAAGCCAGCCCCGTGCAAGACAGATCCTATCAGACACGGTGTCTTTGGCAGTAGGAGCTCGGTGTCATGATCCCTGAGGTCCGTGCTAGCCCAGATGGTTCTGGTAATCTGCCTCCTAACAGCCACCCACGGTGCTAACAGCTCTTGATGGGGGGCATCTCCCCTCACAGCCCCTTGCAATACAGGGAGGAAAAAGCTACCGGTCCCTTCGTACAGGGGAAGGAGGAGGCAAAGGAAAAAGAGCCAAGCAACTTGCCACTGAGCCCAAGGCAGAGTAGGGGTCCCTGGTCCCTGTGCATTCAAGGTATGAACTGGCACTTAGGTCCCAGTATGTGCCAGGATCTCTCAGCGCCCCATGACCTGTTCAGAGCCTCTCTGCCCAGAGAGCAGTGTGTCCTGTCCCTGTTGTCCCCAAGAGCTGTTCTCCCTTCTCTTTTCCATCCAGCTTGTGTGCTTGACAAACACCATGTTTCCCAGCAACTATGCAGGACCCACTCTGCTTGGTGGGCCTTTGTGTCACTCTGCTTACCCTCAGCTGCTTTCTGAACCTTCTCCATTTCCCTGTGCCTGGCACCATGGGCAGGAGGGGCCAAGGAGAGGGTTAGCCAGGGAGCCAGCACAGCAGTGGGGTGCCGTTGCCCAACTGTCAGCAGTTTCTGTAGCTGCACAGAGATTTTGGCAATCCTTCTTGCACAGTTCTGACCCGAGGGGTTTTGGAGGTGTCTGCAACTGGGTATAACAAAGCCTGCTTGTTTGTAGCAAAGGCACTTTGTGTGGAGTCTAGGTATTGCTCTGATTTCATTTCCTGAGCAACCTTTGTGGAGGGCTTTCCAGAGTTACGTCCCATTAAGTCAGGAGTGAAGACTCATTGCAGTCCAAACAGAGCCCTGCAAACTTTTCCACCAGGTCCTGTTCCACAGCCAACAGACATGTTTGAGTCTTCATTCGTTGCCTGGGATGGTTTTCGTAAGAGTTTTTAGGTCTGGAAATGGAGCTAGGGAACTCTGGCAAGTCTTGTTTGAGGACTGTGAGCTCTTCTGTGGCAGGAGCTGAGAGCCCAGTTGTTGGAGCAGGCCTAGAAGGCAATGTCATACCTATTCAATAATGTGTCATTCAGAATTGTAGAATAGTTTGAGTTGGAAGGAACCTTTAAAGTTCACCTAGTCCAAACCCATGCAATGAGCAGGGACATCTGCAGCTAGATCAGGTTGCTCAGAGCCCTGTCCAACCTGACCTTGAATGTTCCCAGGGATGGGGCATCTGACACCTCTCTGGACAACCAATGTCTCACCACCCCCATAATAAAAAATTTATTCTTTATTTAGTCTAAATCTGCCTTCTTTTAGTTTAAAACCTACTCTTTGTCCTCTCACTACAGACCCTGCTAAAAGGTCTGTCCCCATCGTTCTTATAAGCCCTCATTAAGTACTGAAAGATGCAATAAGGTCTTCCCAGACCTCTTCTCCAGGCTGAACCCCAACTCTCTCGGCCTGTCCTCATAGCAGAGGTGTTCCAGTCCCCTTATCATTTCTGTGGCCTCCTCTAGACCTGCTCCAGAAGGTCCATTCTCCCGCCGCAGTACGTTATGACCACAAGGACACAATAGGCACAGTGGAAACTGAGCTGTTTCCCACTTTTGAGCTGCAATCCCTGGCTGCCTTTCTCCTGTCCCATTTGGTATCAGTTGATGCAAGAAGACCTTGCTCTTTACCTGGGGTATTAGGGCTGGCTCGGGGACCCACAACCTCCTGCCCCTGTGTGCCCAAGTGCCACCCTTGCTCAGGTGGTGTACCTGGCAGAAGGAGCAGCAGACGGAGCTGGCTTGTGGGGCAGTGTGACAGAGGGGGAGCCCAGCTGGTCTGAAGTACCTTTGATGGGGATGTTTCACGGCTGCAGAGCCATCCTCCCTCAGCGGCGAGTTCCCCAGCAGCTCACAAGCCAGGTAGTGACTCAGTGCATCTGGGAGTCTTGCCTGAGAAAGGAGCTGAGGTGTTGGCCCCAGTCATTAGTAAGTTATCGGAGGAGTTTAGCTGCAGTGACATCATCTCCTTCTTATGTTACTACAAGGAACTGAGATCCTATTATGGGATAGGAGGTAACTCAATCAAGACTTTCAAGATAAACTCAGACAGGAAAAGAGACATGATTGCCTAAAGGCACCAATTAGACCTTTCTGGTGAGATCAGTGCTGTGCAGCCAACACACACGCTTGCTGGGGCCAGGGAAGACAGCAAGCACCTCTCCCCGAGGACGGGGTGTTCTCGGGGAGGGGTGGGCAACCAGCTCTTCCTCCCACTGCTGCCGGGTCAGTCAGCCATCATTCTTTCGAGGGTTGCAGCTTGCTCTCCAGACCATCCTCTCTTTACACGGCATATTCTGCTGCTGGCAGATAATCAAGATGCAGAGGAGCTCTCTGGTTTGGAGAGGACAGCCCACCACAGTGCCACCCAATGCTGCCTATCATCTTTGGTGGCAAGTTTTCTTGGACTGGTGTTTGAGGTCCAGCGTCCTGTTGTGACTGGGCTGTGGGCAGTGGAGGAACATTGTGAAGTCCATACTGTCAACCAGCTACTGCATGTAGTCTAAGACATCCAGTCAGATGGCTGTTATTGGCTCTACCAGGGGCAAGGAAGGAACAACAGTAGCAAAAGTCAGGATGTTTCCTGACAGCATGGCATCATGCATTTTACAGCTCCTACTGTAAATACTCCACAACCAGCAGGCCTTGGAAAGAGATGGGTAAATTTGCTTCTGCTCATCATAGGCTGAAATTTGTATCCTATCTGTTAGTGAACAGAGAGACTGTTTCTGGTTATCCACTGTGGCATGCTTTCCTGAGTCACGTTACAGACAGCAGGATGCGTGTCCTTACAGATGTCGAGGCAATGCACTGGTACAACCTCTGAAATGCTCTAGAAGCTCTTCTGGGAACAAGACAGTTCTTAGAAACTGCTGGGTCTGTGGCACAGGAAACCAAAGATCTCAGATTATAGGTCTATCCGTCAGAATTAGTATAGAACTTAGGACATGCTTGCTGTGCTGGCAACTGCACATAGCCCCACCACCACCCAGAGCTCCCGAGTGGCTCCACTGGTCGCATTGGCTTCTCTTCTGCACACTGGGAAGGAGGAATCTCTCAGAAACTCTTGAACTTTTCTCATTAGAAAAGGACTTCCTACCTGCTTTGTTCCTTCTAGGAATGTTTTCTATCCTAGAATCACCTCTAGACTGACATTGGCAGGCAATTCCTCCTGAAGCCTTTATCAAATCCAGGCAGTGCTCACAGCGGTGAAGTGCATCTTCAAAAGCACACTGGGCTCTTAACGCTGTGCCCACAAGAAGCCTACCTGAGACTGCAGGGACAGACTTCACTTTCCCACCCCACACAGGTTCCTTTGGCTCCCCAGAGCTGCCACTGGCCACAGCAGCAGCAGAGGCACCAGCTGGTGGGGCTCAGGCATAGTACCATAGCATCATTTGATGCTGACTTGCTCTTCTCACCGGGGCTCAGCACAGACCTGAACCTCTGCTGAGGGAACAAAGGTGATGTAGGTAATGTCTCAGAACAAAAACCAAGGGACTTTTGGTGCTTTTTCCAGGCAGATTCCCTCTCTCCTCATCCCAGCAGTCCCTAAAACAGAAGATGGAGTAAAATCTAAGGTGATTCCAGGCACTTTTAGGACTTCTGACTAACTGGTACATCAGAGCCATATAAATGCCCCATAACCACCAGCAGTACATGCAGATCTAAAGCCAGAAGCTGAGATCTCCAAGCAGCTGGTGATTTTCATACACTGTTGTTCTTCAATGCCCGACTTCAAACCAGCTCCTTTTGCCTGCAACAGACAGGACGATGCCTTGCAGTGCCTTGCTTGAGCCTGTGAGGTCACTTGGAAATCTTGTCCCTGCAGATATCTGGAGAGCACTGTGTGGCTCAGCCGCTCTCCAGACCTATAGCACTGCCTGACCGCAGGCGTGAGCTGAAGTCCCACTTCTAAGCTGTCCAGCGGTTGGTTCCATGAAAGAGGCATCTTCCTCTATAAGCAACAAATGGGTTAATGCTTGCAAGGAAACCAACTGAATGATTTGGTGAAATACAGATTAAAACATCTCTGTGGAAGGTGAGGAGCCAGCCCCAGCCTGCACTGTCCCATTTACCCACTAATCGGCCCAATTATCTTAGGTATAAATCATAACACAAAACACTTACAGGGCCAGAGTCACACACGGAAGAAAGGAGAGAACTGTTGGGGTGGTTTTTGTTTAGTATAATTGATATAATTGCTAACAGCTCTGTGCCAAGAGCTTCAGCTTTTCTCCTTCCAGAAGAAAGCGGAGCGCTGTCTGAAAGCCATAGCAATTAGCAATCCCCACATGCACAGCTTTTATTAGAAAGAATGCACCTCTATTCCAGAAAGCCAGCAACTCCCTGAAGAGCAATTAAACAACCTGGAGACCCTTTGGTACCAGGAACACAGCCATCACTTGGTCTGTGCCCCCTGTTCCCTTGTCGATGCTGCAAAGGTACACGAGGCATTCTGCCTGTCACGCTCTGTGTGACATGCCTTCACCTGGACACTTCCTTGTTCCTAATTTTAATTTCACTAGTTCCAGATAGGTGCATATTGCTGTGCTGTGGTCCAAGCAGGCTGATGTTCCTGAGGTTGCTCAGACCCTTGTCTGGCTCGTTGCACCCAGCAGAAAGTCTCCCTTTCTCTCTGATTTTCACACTCTGGAGCAGATTAAGGCAGCAATTACGTGGCTGGAGCTCACCAACCCAAGCAAACGGCTCTCCAGCAGGGTCTCATGGACATTGGCCACACACATTACAACATGCCACGTTGCCACCAGGCAGCCCCTGCAGGGGTGAGGAGACAGAAGACTTAGGGTTCATTTGAGGCTCGCAGAGGTGACGGCTCATTGATGGCAGTGGCTGCAGACATGAGGCAGAGCTGAGATGAAGATCCACAAAGACAAGGAGGTATCCAAGTCCCTCCAAAAAGTCCATCAAGGACCCATGCTTCTTCAACTGGAACTTCTCCCATAGCTAGAAACCAGGGATGCAAAAAAGTGCCTTTCTTGACCATACACAAAATAGCTGTGAAGTAAATCCACCAGCACTAACGGTTTCCCCAACCCCTGGGGCACGGCGACACTGAAGGCAAGACACCCTCATGGCTTCACCCAGGAGTTCATGACCAAAGGAGGGACGTGAAGCTAAACAGGGGTCCACCTTGCCCCCTTGCTGTGAACCACCCCCCTCTTGGACGGCTCAGCCTGGTGTACCAGCCCGTGGCTCTGTTTCAGTGTCTCCATTTCTGAAAGCTCAATTTAGTTTTGAAAAATGATAATTAATCTCAGGGGCTATTTTCATTGTCTGGTCTTTAATTAATTAAACCTGAAAAGGAGCATCCACTTTAAAACAATTTTCAGTAAACATGTAGGGAATTGGATGAAAGGATGTCTCTGAGAAAAGTGAGCAGTACTTATTCTTTTTTTGAAAAACAGATTATGATGCCAAAATCTTATGCTGAAGAAGGAATGGAAAAATTGAGCAAAGATTAAAATTTCCCACACAAGTTTTAATTTTGGTCAAAAAATTCTTGTTTGTAGCAAAGTATTTTGAGGAAAATTTTCAAATGGTGTCTTTAATCTTACCCTGGGCTGCTGCAGGGTTTGCTTTTCTCTGCTGCTTCTTTTTTGGATTTGTCTTCTCGCAAAGAAAAATGATGCTATGCTATGATTTGTTCGTAGTCTCAGTAACAGGAGGGAAATTGAGGCAGAATTCGTGACTTGCCCACCCTCTCTACAAGAGGAAAACACACACTGTCTTGTGTCAGCCCTCTGAGCAAAAGTGCAAATCTTGCAGGAACCGAGCTGGGCTTCGGGTGTGCGGTGCTTTTGTCACCCCCAGGAGAATCGATGGAGCTGGGTGAGAATCTCTCAGCTGAGCAGCCTTTCAGCAGCAAATGCCACTTTGCAGCAATGAAAGTGTACATTGATGTGGAAAATGGGGGCAATGAAACGGGTATTTAATCCACTTTGTGGTACTGTTCCAGTGTGAGGTGATGGATCCAGCCTGGCACACTGCACTTAAAGGAGAGTTGCCCAAGAGAGATCTCAGGAAGGTTTGACCGCACTTCTCAACCACTTGTAGCTTTCTCCATCTGGGTCAGAGCAGCCAGTGCAGAGAATTATTTGCTCTGTGGCATAGGAAAAGGTCCATTTCCCAGGATCACCTGAGAAATGTGACCCCCGCCCCACCCTGCAGACCACAGCTGGCACCCGGGGTTGTCCCTGCTCCCTCAAACCAGGACAGCATCCGACAGGGCAATTGGTCCTGCAGGCTCGGAGTCTATCGCAGGGTGCTGGGAAGCGGTTTGTGAACTGGGAAATGTCTGTGCTCTTTGGACAAGGGTCTGATATGCCAGGAGAAAACAGTGCCTGGGGACCTGCTCCAAGTGTCCAACTTCCATCAAAAATATTACTTTATGTAGTCAAAAATTCTAATTTCTGTACTACGTTCCTTCATGGAGGGTCATTGATTTGCGGGCAGGACCGTGACAGCTTGTTAACTTCTTTCTCTCGTGTTTTGGTAAGAGACAAAGTGCTCTCTCTTTGCAATTTTAATTCAGAGATATTTCTTTGAGATAGCTTGGAAAAAACAAAATAAGCTCTGTTGGCTGTGGATGGAAATCAGGATTTTCTTTTTCCTTGGTATAATTGGTTCCTGGTATTTCATCCAAATTTTAAGTGCACTCCTCCTATATTTTAAAATCTACAGATAACACATTGTATCCTGCTCACTATTGTTGAAACACTAGCCTTTAAGACAGATGATTCCCAAACCTAGTTTTTTAACATTTTTTCTTTCATAATAAGCATAATATTTTTTTGGCTTCTCATTCTATCTTGAAACAAAAACAAGTCTTAAAAATTAAAATTTCTCACCAAATTGAACCTCAAATTCTACTGCCTTAAGGTTTCCATGAGGTCTTAAAAAAAATAAAATCAAAAAAATCAAAAGCAATTGGCAAATGGAGGTGAAAGAAAGGCCTGATCGTGTGCAGCACAGACAGCACAGGCTCAGTGCCTGTGCCATAACACACGGCCTGGTTCATTTGTGGTGCTTGTTTAGGTAACTCTGGCTGTTCAGGTCAAACACAGGCCCCCAGGCAGGGCTGCCACGTATTTCACATCTCCAGACAGTTCCTTGAACAAAGCTTTGGCCACATGCTTTGGCTGTCCTGCACATCCTGCGGCAGTGGGTCTGAGCAGGCGGTGGCATACCCCAAACCGGGCTGTGTCTCCATCCATCAATTTGGGCAGATCCACAGCAGCCCCATCCCCAGGGGATGATGCTTTCACGTTTATTTTTAAGGGGGGGTGCCTGCAGACCGCAGCTGGCTGTGTCCGTCTGGCGGGTCCGTGTGAAAGGAGTTAGTTCACTCACTTGTTTAAGGAGCTGCCAGCGGTTGGCAGCGCTAAGTGGCCATCGAGAAGGGATCACCTTTGGTGGTGGCCAAACACCTCCGAGCACACAGCCTTGCAGGGAGACCTCTTAATGCTAATCACTATTTACAGCCTAATCCAATCTCCCTGGCCATCAATCCATCCCGCCTCATCACCAAAACTCCCTTTGTGTAGCACTGAGGGCACAAGCCGAGCCGGATCCATCTCTCACTTATCCCCACCCTGTTTCTTTCCCACTCAGACGCCTGGATGCAAACCTTATCTCTGTGGTGCCCGAGAAGAGCTTTGAAGGGCTGCTCTCCTTGCGTCACCTGTGGCTGGACGATAATGCCCTGACGGAGATCCCGGTCCAAGCTCTGAACCACCTCCCAGCGCTGCAAGCCATGACCCTGGCTCTCAACCAGATCTGGCGCATTCCCGATTACGCCTTCCAGAACCTCAGCAGCCTCGTGGTGTTGTAAGCCTTTTCCGCTCGTTACTCTCCTCCATCCTCTGGCTGGGACAAAATGTTGACCATGCCTGGTAAACAGGGTCCTCCTCCCAAGGGAAGACCTGGTGGTTGCTCCCCAGGAGCAGCTTTTTGCTGCAAGGGCAGCAGATTTTGTTCACAAGAGTCAAGGGATCCCCACAGCTTGATATGAAGTGCTAAAATCACCACTTTTGATTATTTAATGTTTTCTGTTCTTTTCCTTAAAGAGCCAAATAACTCCAGATACCTTTCACAAAATGCTTTGAATTTAAAAAAAAAATAAAAATTAAATCACTATCTGGAAACAAAAAACAGATATTTTTCCCTTGAAGATTCAATTAACAAAAAGCTGCTCATTTCTATTTCTCCCCCTCCGATCCCAGTGTTAAAACTACAGGAATTTTCAACATCAAAAAAGCAAGCAAACAAAAAAAACACCAAAAGCCTGCAACAACTTCCAGTCAGGTCAATTTTATGGTGGGATTTTTTCTTGGAAAACACACTGAGAAAACTTTTTGACCAAAATATGATTTCACAGAAAAGGTCTATCCTCAACACCTTGTCCAAGCCCGTGCATGGTTGTCTGCCTGACTGCGGTATGTGAGAATCAACCACCCTTTGGAGTGACCACAGCTCACGGTGCATGGTCTTCTCCAGTTTGCGTTATAAACATTTTACTGACAGTCTTCAGAGCAATGTGGAGAAGATACCTGACCCAGGGGGGAAACATTCCCTCCAGCACGACACATGAAACCCTCTGCAGACTGTAATCAGAAAGCAAAGGGAAGCCTTTGGCAGCTACATCGGGAGGTGCATCCTCTCTATCAACAGAGGCTTGTGTATTACCAAGTTTTAAAAAGGAGGTTTACAGTGCAAATTAGCTAGTCGTTACTTTTAGGGTGTAGATTAGCACATTCAGTCGTGACTGCCAATCACTTTAGAGCTCCTGTATCTACATGACATGCTACCTTTCAGTCTGGTAATACATATTGATACCAGGGTATTAAGTAACCTTAGTGTGTGGTGTCTTAGTGAAAGTTTAGCAATTATTTCGCTTTGAAAATTTAAAGTGTTTACTGAAGCCATCTAGCATAGAAATAGCTTGGGCAAAGGACAGTCCAGGGTTTTATTAAGCACCAACTTCAGCTGTTTCAACAAAACAAAATGGCTTACTTAGGGGAAATGCTAAAAGCAACTTGAGAAATGTCTAATAAATAGTTTTCACCCACAATAGGGCCCGTTCTACAAGGCATCCCATGGCCATCATAATGCAACCACTTCATTCAGCTTGAATAGCTACCACAGAGGGTGAGCTGACATTTAGGATTTTGTTTCAGTCTCAGAAGCATGCTGCTCTCATTCTGGCTTATCCCATACTTTGGGTGAGAAGCAACTCCTTAATTAAACAGGCAAGCTCAAGAAATAAAAATCATTGACCATTAGGTCACAAGGGAGAGAATAACGTCCCACCACAGACATTTGGAAGGGAACACATGTGTGATCCTGCCAGGCGCTGTGGGACACGATGCTAAATTTTTGTGGGATCACAAGTGTTTGGCAGGACTGGCCCCATAAATCTCCCCCATGCTTGCATGCACACCCTTGTCAGCGCCCAGCCCATGGAAAGTCACCCAGTGTTCTTCCTGCACCCCTGCCAGGGGTGTTTCCCTGCTTTGGAGTCACCCACCAAGCTGAGAAACAAATGCTCCCAAACCCCAGCTGAGCTAGGCAGAAAAGTGTGCAAGGAAATTTCCCCACCGGGGTGCAGACGATACGTACGTGCATTCCTCTGCAAGTCTCCGAATCTGCCCGTAGAGTGAGAAGAGCTGGCTGCTACCATAAACATCAGGAAACTTCTAGCCTGAGAGGCATTAAAATAAGGACCTGGGGGAGGAGAGCTGAGGGCAGATGTGGAGCAGCAGAGGGGAGTCTCTGGTATCCAGCCTGATTGATACTCATGGACACGGCTGACCACGGCTGAGGGCATGACCTTCCCAGGTGCAGAGAAGAGCTTTTCCTCCTCCACACACCTTGGGCCATTGGGAGAGATGTGGGTGAGCATCCTGCACCGGCACAACGTCAGAACATACAAGCTTCAATCTGGAACAAGTTAAGGGGTTCGGCCTCTGCTAATAAATTACAACTCTGTTGAGGAATTCCCTGATCTTATTCCCATTATTGCTGCCGCAGGTTTCTGTCTGGGCTGCCGGGTGTTCAGAGAGCAGATCCTCATGTAAATCACTCATCATTAAATCTATGAGTCTTGCTAATTGGCGCCATCCTTTCCCCAGCTTTGATAACAAAGGCTTCATGTGTGATGTTGGCACGGAGCTGCTGACGCGGAAGGTAGATGGCTTATTTGATCAGGGTGGCTCATGGGAACAGGATACTGAAGATCTTTGTTCCATGTCTGACAGAATGTTTTAGCATCTACAAGCAGAAACAGTCCTGAATATTTTTCAGCTAATTATTTGTATGAAGGAAATGTTGGGGTTTTTTTTACAAAAAGCATCTTCTTGAGCACAAAAGATTTTTCATTTAGAAGTGAGCATTTGAAACCCCCATGCTGCTGTGCTGACAGGCTGATAAAGAGCATGACAGCAGTTCTTGTTAGTGTCCCTCATCTCCTTTGTCAGCTGAATTCAGCAGGAAGTCAACTCCCAAACCAGAAATCACAGCACCTCTTTCAACCCCAGCCCCCAGAGGGGTCCATTAACCCTGCAGTAAAATTTCACATGGATGAATTTGGGAACCGTAGCCAGGAATGCCCCCAACACCGCAGACAGGTCCTTGCTGACACGTCTCTGAAATGGGCTGCAGTTCCCTTCTTTCCTAGTGTCACCGAAGGAGCAGTCGGTGCTCTCAGCAGAGATACTGAGGGTGGATGGAACATGGAGCCAGGGTGCCCTATTCTGCACAGGCCAGGCAGTAGAGAGGTTTGCTCCACCACCCTGGCACGATGGACCTGGGTAGAGAAAGCATCTGGTTACTTTTACTTTAGTGATGTGGCAGGGAATCCCTTAAGATAGAACAAATGCGGTCAAAACCCCCATTTAGATCCTTCTCCGTTTGGGTCCAAAGGAGAGTCCTGGCTCCTGGGAACCCCACTGACTCAAACATTCCTGCTGTGCCAAACATCCCTCTGCCAAACAGACCCATCATTTGCTGCCCTCTGTGCAGTAAGCTTGGAGCCACGGAGTGAGCTTGGCCCCATGATGCAGAGATGCTCCACTCCTCTTATCCGTCCTTGTCTGCCTACACACAGGTCTTTCAAAAACAAGGACCCTGGGAAAGCTGTTTTCATGCCACTACCAGTTAGTTTTTCGTAACACCCCCTAATTTTTTGCACTCTGTCTCTACCTCATTTGTGCCACCTCTGTATTTACCACTGTCTGTTGTACCCTTCGTTCACTGCAGCCGTTCCAGTCCCCATCCAGGCAGCTGGTTTACAATCACAAGTTTGTCTACATACGACACTTGTTCATTTCTCTGCACCTTTGAGACCAGAACTGCACACTGTAGCAAAGACAAAAGTGAACGATGAATTTACAGCCCTTTCTATGCTCTCAAGTCATTCCTATGGTTTGTTTTGCCTTTTAGACAGCTACTAAACATCAAGTAGATATTTTAAGAGCCTACTACTGCATATGCTCATATAAGACTGGATTTCCCCCTCCTTTATTACATTCATGCACTTGAACTTCAGTTGATGTTGTGGTGTTGAGCACAAGCCGCCCACCTGCAAGGGATCACCCAGCAAGACCCTACAGCTGTGTGAGAACTGCGGACAATAGATGAAGGGGATTTATAGAGGTTATTTTCTTACGGTTTTTATCAAGTAAGGGCAGGATGCAGTTCTCTTTCTCACAGCATGGTTTAGTGGCTAGAGGAGAAAATTAGTTTCCAAGATGCCTGGGTTCCCACTCCCATTTTGGTCCTCATGCTCATGTCACTCTGGCCAAAACTTTCAAAAGCGGCCACGGATTTTCAGTGTTCTGTCTGGGAACAATCTCTAAACATCTCATTCCTGCTTTCCAGGAAAGCTGAGCAACAGTAGTCTCAGCTGTCACCTGTGGGACACAGCGCTCCACAGCAGGACAAACCCCAGTCTGGTAGATCAGCGTCAGGATGAGCTCGTGCATCTCCACCTTCACCTGCACAAGGCAGTAAACAGCCCCTCTCTGAGGAGTTCTTGGGAGCCCCGGTTTTGGCAGGGAGTGCCAGGCACGTGCTCTTCATTATCACTAAGAACAATATTGCCTGGAACATCTGAGCCCCATTCATGGGCCTTTCAATTTGGTAAAGCACTTTTCTCTCTGAGGACTGAGCGTGCTGCCTTGGCAAAAGGGGATTTCCCACTCCAGCACTTGAAGCGGCAGCAGATAGCACTCCAATGCACCCCCAGGAATGCCACTTCTGATCTAGCTTTGTTTTTCACCAGACAAATCTCATGATGGTCCTTTGCTGACACAAATAATCCATGAGAATTCGCACCATTTATGATTTTATGTTTCTCTACTTATCCACAGCCAAGTTGAGAAAAAGGACAATTTTGCCACAATGGGACTGGAAATTCATCATGGCAATGCCTGATCCAACGGGAGAATTCATAGCATGTCAGATTTGAACTTGGTTCAAATCATCTAAAGCAACTAACTGATGGAAAGATGTTTACATTGTTCCTTTTTGAGAAGAAAAAATGAAGTCATTAGAAATGAAAGTGATGGAGAATCCACCACTTCTCTTTGTAGTTTGTTCCAGTGGTTAATCATCCTTAGTATTAAAAAAAAAAATCAAGCTCATATTTCCCATTTGATTTTTCTTTGGCTTTGACTTCAGACATTTGTTCTTATTATTCTTTTCTCCACTAAATCACAGAACCATTTTAGTACCCATTTTCTAACCAGGAAAAATCCTATAGGTTACACTGCACTCATCCCCTTGATCTTATTTTTAATAAGCTAAACAGATCGAGTTCTGTAAGTCTACATTCTAGTTGTTTCCAGCCCTTAGATCATTTTTATTGTTCTTCTCTGCACCCTGTCCAAATTATCAACATCCAGTTAACAACGTGGGTACCAGCTTTCCAGGGCTGGTTTCACCAGAGCACGATGAAGTATAATTTCCCTTTCCTTACATCTTATGCTCTACTTCCTTGTTCATGCAGACGTGGATCTCTATTGAACCAGCATTTAGCTCAACCTGATTTCCCTTGTACATAAGACAAATGGCAGAGGTGCCCTCTTTCCTTGGAGGTGGCGTTTCCAGAGTTGGAGCTCACGGTGCTACACAGTGCCTGTGTTGGACTGTCTCTCAGTTCAGTATAAGACTGTTAATAGATATTCATATATTATATAATATTCAGTATGAGACTCTTAATCCACTGGAAAAATATATATGGAAAAGGGAGTGAAAGTAAAATTAAATGAATTCTACTGAGTGCTGCAGGGATGATTTGGAAAATTACCTTTACATCCAATTTCTGATAAGAAATTGTGGGCAGGGGCAGAAAATCTTCCTAGTAGAAACTTGTGCATTTTTTTGTGGTGCACAGGTGAATATTCTGGGGTTGGTTTGGGTTTTTTTCTGGCGTGCTTCTGAAGTCTCATCACCGGAGACACAGACTGAGACGAAGCACCTCTCCCTCGCCTGCCTGGGGGACTGTGGCCATTCGGTCTTTCTGCAGCCACTGTAGTTTGTGCTGCCTCTCAGCAAGACATGGCACGGGTCCACCTGAGGCGGCAGAGCTCTCCTTGCTCCTGCAGCTGCAGAAGCAGAGGGGCAGGCTGTCTGACACCCCACGTTTGCAAAGAGACCGCTGTTTTCTAGTGGAGAGATGTAGCTGCAAGGCAGTCTGCGTGCCAGCCCACAAACCGAGCAGTGACTGTCCTGCTGCCTCCTGGGCACAGCTACTCTCATGGACAATTGCCCAAATCCAGCCTCGCTCCGTGGTGCTGGCCTGCAAAGGTAGATACACAGGTCTTAAAGTTCATTGCTCTTGCTGAGGAGAGTGGTGGACACAGCTCCAATAGGAATAGGAAGAGCTTAAAGATTTCTCATGTTTTTGCATCATGGGAGCGTTGTTTATAGCCCAGAACCAAGTATCTCAAGCTGCTATCAAACCAGCTGTAATTTACAGGGCAGAATATAACGCTGTGTGGGCTGAGCTCAAATTGACAAACATTGGAGATGTTGCAATTCCACTTGTTAAAATTTGTTTACCAGGGGAGAAAGAAAAAGGCAGGATGGAAGAAAGGAATGTCGTTTCAAGTGTTTACCTTTCCAACTCTCGTTTCTATTATTGCCGTGTGGTTTGGTAACGACTCTAGCGTTCAGCTTGGACAGCAAATTTTTTTACAACTCTCATTTTTGGTTGCTCATAATTTTCTCACCAGCAAAGAACTTCCTTCTGATGATTTTCATTACTCTGCCTCCAAACAAAGCACTTTAGAGCCAAATATAAGCACAGCTTTTCTGTTCTGTCCCTTTGCCTGGCTGGAGTGACAGTAGTCAACGCCTTAGCGTGTCCCAGCTTAGACAAGGTGTCCTGTTGTACCCCCCTGACAAAGCTCCAGGGACCTCACACCTTCCCAAGCATTCAGGATCTCCTTTCTCCCCACGCTGTCCCCTCGCAGCAAACAGAGCTATGGGACACTGGGTTCCTGTGGTACCTCTGCTGCGATTAGAGTGACTCCAGATCCAAACCAAAGGCAACGTCCAGTTCTCAGGGGGACCCAGAATTGTCAGCACCATGGTGCACTGGAAGGTCCAGGTGAAGTAAAGGAAACATGATTTGAAATTGTCCTGTAACATTTGATAGAGGAATTAAAAATCATCTGGACCTGAACGTCTCTTCTCCTGTATGATCCCGATTTTAATCTCAGACTCTGTTCTCCCCTAAGAGTAGCAATCAAACCAAGTTTTCTTGCAGGCAACATCCTTTTCTTTTTTCGCATTTGCTCAAAGGAGCAAATATATTTTATCACACATCTTCCCTTCCCTTCCCCTTCCTCTGAAATGTTTGTATGTTCGCATCCCAACAACAAACATCCATCTTGGGCTGGATTCTGTTTTGCAAGCCCCTACCAAACTGCCCTAGAGCCTGGCTGCTCCTCCACTCCCAGCTCCCTCCTGTTTTACCCTAGAATATTTGGCAGTGGGAGCTGCCTGTGCTCAGCCAAACAGCTCACACTTGAATCCAGGTGGAGTGAGAAATTTTTCAAGCTGAGACAGATTTAGATCAAGCAGCAAATAACGAAAAAGTCATTGATCCACCTGCCAGCATGGAGTCTCCCCCAGGCTCTTGGAAGGAGGCAGTGGTGTTGGACAAAGGCTGGTGCATCCTTGAGCATGGGCAAGGCAGAAAAGGTCCCCGATAGCAAGTGGAGTGGCAGCAGATTAACCACATGGCACTGTGTTAACAGAGAGCCTCAACTGTAAAATGAACTGATGGGAAAACCTACCCAGAGAGAGAGCAAAGTGAGCATCTTGCCCCAGAGGACCTTACCTTCGCAGTGGGCATGTCTCCACACAGACCATCCCCGTGCAAGCATGGGCATCACTAACGTGCTTAAGTGCAGGCTGCTAGAAGTGCAGACTGGGCAGCTCTGGGTTGCCTTCTCCTGTTTTTCAGCACACTTCCCTCAGGTTACTAAGATGTCTCTATATGGACTTCAAGGTACTCTTGAGTGGGATTTTAGAGGAAGATGAACAATCGGCCACACATCTCCCACCAGCTGTAAAGGAAGCCAGATGCCAAAAACACACCAATGTGCACACACACAGAGTCTCTGACAATCAGAGAGGAAGATTCCAGGAATTAAGGTCTTGGGTTTGACAAAAAAATGAGACATGGGAGTAAGGGGTCCATAGAAACAGAGAACCTGGCAGATCAGACCCCAGAAACTCATCACCTATGGAGCTTCCACAGCAAAAATACCCCAGGTGGCTTTACAGGGACCCCCAGCACACAAGCCTCCAGCACCAACATTAAGGATGGGACCTCCAGGGCCCTTAAGCACTGGCTGTTCATGGCACATGGCACCAGAATGAATGGGAACAGGGGGAAAATATGTCACCTTAGTGTAGAGAACGTGCCTGTTGCGTGGCTCTGCACTTCAGCCAGACATTCTGAAGCATTAAACTGAAAACAACTTTCATCACAATCAAACTGGAGCTAATCCAGGAACTGGCAGCATTTTCATTTTTTTTTTGCAAGTAAAGTTAATAAACTGTGACTAACAGGATGATTTTGAACTCAAAGCCTTCTTACTTCTGCTAAGGCTCTGAGGAGTCCAAATATGACTGTGTCCTTAGGTAGCACCCGGTGCCCAAGAACAACTGCTGAAGCCACACGGGACTATGTAGGGCTGGGCCCAATGTACAGTGAGATCTTGGGTGTTTCTTGAAGCTCCTTGCTTAAGCATGTTTATCCAAAGTCACCCAGCAGCTGTGAAAGTGGGGATTTCAGGGACACTCCTCTGTCTGTCCGGATCTCCTGTGAGAAAGGGGAGTGCTGCTCTGCAAGCACTATTGCACCTTGCCTGTGTCTCATGGGGCAAGAGAGGGGACCTTACAACGCCCCTCATTATCCCAGCCCAGGCTGAGCTTATCTTGCAGGACGTCCCTGGGCCATGGCTCAGTCTGGCAGGAAAAGGTTCATCTTGCCCTTCCACTGACCATCTCCGTTTGTCCACAGGCACCTGCACAACAACCGGATACAAAGCTTGGGAGCCAAAGGCTTCGATGGGCTGCACAGCTTGGAAACCCTGTGAGTCACCTGTTTTCTTCTCTGTCCTAAAGAGTTTGTGTGTGTTTATTCCCTTCAGCACGGCCTGCAGGGAAGGGCTGGTGCCTCTGGGTCAGCCTCACTGCACGTTCACTTGTCACCAAGCGCTGAGAGTAGCACCAGTCCAGCCAGTAGATGCCCAGGGCACGATGCTTCCTGGGGCGGTGGCAGACTGGGCTTTCACCCTGCATCTCTGCGAGCTCTTCTGGCCGTGCTGCTGCTGCACAGGGGTCTGCGCAGGGGGAGCAGCCACGGCCGGGCCCCCCCGGTGTCCCGCGGGGCTCAGTCTTGGGGCCAGTCTTGTTTCATATCTTTGTTCATGAACTCTCCTCCAGGACATACCTTCAGTAGCAGCAGACAGGTCACCCTGAGCTCAGACTTAAATCTGGTGCCTTGCCTTGCTCACACCACACCACTGACGGCACTAGGAATTGCTGGGATCTCACGTGCTGGGCATTGGCTTAGGAGGAAACATGAACAAACAAGCAAATAAATCAAGGCCCTGAAAGACTGGAAAAGGTGCCTGTTGCCTTAATTGTGCAGAAACATGTCCCTCCACGCAGGCTCTGGGGTCAGAGTAAGGCACTCACTCCTTGCCAGGGAGAGCCAGGGTCATAGCAAAAAGAGGTGACACTTCCCAGAATTCAAGTGCCATTCAAAGAGGCAGGAGCCCTCTGTGCCAGCAGCAGTGACAGGACCAGAGTGGAAGTGCCAGGCAAGCCCTTGGTCCCCAGACGTGTTCCTCCGGGCAGGACCGTGACAGGCATTGCCTTGTACTTTCAGACGGGCACACCCCGGGGCCACCCAGACGGGCTCAGCCGGGAGAGGCTGCACCTTGCCAGGGATGATGGGTGGCTGGATGATCTCCTCTGGCAACCCCCGGATCTCCCCCACCACTCTCCCAGCTTGGGTTTTCCCCGGCCGTTTGTGGTGGGTGCAGACACGAGGGCAGAGTCATGGCATCCAGGCAGTGCAAGGGCAGGCAGGTTGTAGGAGGGAGCGGGGGACTTGCTGATGGAAGAAAACGCTGTTTGGGCTACAGCCTCGGCAGACCATGCAGCAACAGCACAGCCCGTGTCAGGGCAACCGTACTCTGAAGCCAAGGTGGTCAGAGCCACCCTGATGCCCATCCCAAGTAGGATGGGGCTGCAGAGAAGTAGCTGCCCCCTTATTTATTGTGGGAGAACCTAAAGGGCTTCCACTCCCTGGGGGATAATCCAGGTTCCACAGACACTTGTGCTGGAAGCTCATTTTCCCTCTCTTCCCTTCTGCTCCTGCTCTAGAACTTTCTTTACCTTTTGTTTCTCATCTGAGATGCTGCACAGTGATGAAGGGGAGCTCAGAGCGTCCCTCTCCTGCTCTCAATCCCCGCAGGGACAGGACTGCATGCACTGTGGGGACGGGGCTCTCTGCAGGACTGCGGCCGTGGAAGTCCTGCCCCTGCTGACCAGGCAGCCCTGGGAGTATGTGACCTCCAGAGTCTGTCCCCTTGGAGCAGGGCTGCTCCTGACCCTTCCCTCTGCCCAGGCTCTGATGGCCTGGACTTGTGCATGGGAGTATCCCACAGCTTCATCCTCCTCCACTCTGATTACACTGGAGGAGGGTCCTTAAGAGAGAGTGAGATGCCTCTTGGACTGAGATCTAACTCTGACCTCCAGGCCAGCGAGTATTTCAAGACGCTGATCTTTGAGGAACATGTTGTTTCCCAAGTGGAGCAATTTCCCTCGTGTTAATCTGCAGCACTCATTTGCCCTGCTGACCAAAGCTGACCAAATTTTGGGACAAAAACCAGCCAAGCATTTGGCTGCAACCTCTCAGCCAAGCTGTTAGATCTGCATCTACCTACCACCGCTCAGACCCTGCGTATGTGGAGACTCCACATAAACCCTTTAACTTAAATTGTGATTACATTCTGTTGACAGCACTTAGCACATTTTCTTGGCTTGTGGAGACCAAACTGTGCTCTCAGTTACCTCGTGGGTGTTACCTCCTGGAAGGCAGCAGGATGGTAAGAGCTGGTGAAGACAGAAACTTCTCCAGGGTTCCTAAAATGAGTATTTGCAGCCAGATGCCGATTATAAGCCAGGAACAATAGCTGAACTGTAAAAGTTGAGAGGAAAAGATTTATTTTGAGGTTTTCAGAAATGGCTAGGAAGTCTTAGGTTCAGAAACCCCTGTTTTCCCCAAGCTAAATGTGTCTTCTCATACTCAGCTAGAAAGAAGAACTTCGGTTTCTATCAAATGCAGTCAAAACTTCACTGAAGTGGAGCATCCCTGCTCTTGGAGATGGCTTGGCCCTGATATTTAAAAATGGCAGAAAATCTAGAAAGAGGTAAAGCAAAGGCAGATGAATGATTTCATCTTTCCCCTGCATTGACCTGCAGCTACCATGCACAAGTCAGCTCTGCCAGGTACAGAGCAGGAGCAGCTCTGTGTTTTCCATGCTGATGAGGGGCAGGTGGATGGACCTGAACGTGAAACACCCACCAGGTCTCAACTGGTCAAACACCATGAAGCTGGAGAAAGCAACTCCAAGAAAAGTTTCCCTATCGGGACAAGATCTGGCTGCTCACCAGCCCCCAAAGCCTCCTCTTCCTGGGAAGGAAACCTGGGCAGGCAGTCTGGAAGCGAGTCAGAGCTGCTCTGGCCAGATTCCCAATTGGGTTTCGAAATAGCTTGAAGCATAGTGAGATTCCCTCACCAGTTCCCATAAGCCTAAAGAGGTGACACAGAGCAACCTGCAGGGCTGTGGGAAGAAATCCCAAATGTGTCTGAGACATGAAACCAGTATTAGGTGGTCAAAATGGGTAATTTATTATAACCTGGTATTTATTAGTCCTCTCCAAAAAACGCGGAGTAAATAAGAGTATAAATGTCCTTATGTGACATGCTCTTCCTGTAGCCCCTTTGGGTAGTGGATTACATCCTTTAGATACAGAGTAGGGTCAGGGGATGCAGAGCAGAGCCAGCACTGCCCGGTGAGTGGAGCAGGGCCAGCTGGGCACGGAGACTTGGAGTACCCAGGAAGGGACAAACATAACCCGTAGGAGGTTATACCCAGGCCAAGACTTCTGGCCAAGAGAAGGGTGTGGATCACAGCAAATGTCGGTGCAGTGGGGTGGGGGAATCCTAAGAGGGCTTCAGGTGAGGAATTTCAGGAAATTCCATCAGGTGAGGCTTTTAGGGAGGTGAAAAGGAGAAAAGCCAAGGGGAAGCACCATCTTCACTTGCTTTGCTGCTCCTGCTTGGTCTTGTAAAATCTGCTCTGTAGGGTATTGCTCTACGGGGCATTCAGTGCGTGCTGTGGAACACCGGGCACCATAGCCTATCCTTTGGATAGGATGACCTTAACTTTTACAATTCCTGATTATGTTGGGCTTAATGTCTCAATCTTTGACAATGCTGGAAGAATGGGAGGGGGGTTAGATTATACCAGTTCTGCAGCATAAACCTGATAAGTAGGGGTGTTTATGGAAAAGTTAATGTGAAGAGAAGTCAGCTGCAGCAAGGAGCGTCGCTGCAATGACAGAGGCTGATTCTTGGAAACATCCAAATCTTGTACTCGGGTCTGGAGGCACAGGGACAGCAGGGCTGGATTTTCAGAGGAGCAGCAATGAAAAAATGGCACCCAAAGGCTTTCATGGTGCTAATACAGGAGCCGAGTTCCCCACCGCAGTGTGAGGACAGAACCTCTCACAGGCAGATCCCTGTGACATGAATTTCCATGGTGACACTGATCTTGTGCTCAGGTTTCTCCTTGCCACCTTCACCTGGAAAGCTGACCAGTGTCCTAAGGTCCTGGAGCTTTGCAGCCAGTCTGAATGCAGTCCGAAGGCTGATGAATCATTGCCTCATGCCTTGTACTGCTTGACTTTCTCTTCATTAGATTAGGTTGTGATAATGCTGGACTTTGTCCTCTCCTTCCCTGGAATATAAATGTTTCGTGGATCAGACATAGAGTACTGCCCAACGGCCAAGCCTCAGGTCTCTCTGCAGGGTAAAGGGGCAGAAGGGGTAGGAGGCATGATACTGTGCAACCAAATAGATACGTGTGCGCCAGGGGAAGTTCAGGTGAGATATTAGGAAATACTTCTTTACTGAAAGGGTTGTCAGGTATTGGAATGGGCTGCCCAGGGAGGTGGTTGAGGCCCCATCCCTGGAGGGATTCAAGAGAGAAGTTGACTTGGTGCTCAAGGACATGGCTTAGTGTTGGGTGGGGTGGGGTGGTGTTTATGGTTGTTGGGGTTTTTGTGGTGGCTTGGTTTTTTGGTTTTTTTTTTCACCTATCGGTTGGACTAGATGATCTTAAAAGGTCCCTGCCAACCTAGGTGATTCTGTGTGTAAGTGTGTGTGTCAGTTCACAGACAGCACTTCAAGAGTAGCCATGGGCAAGGCGTCCAGTCATGGAAGGTGAATTTCAGAGCTGGCCCCAAAGTCCTGTCTCCAAACACCAGTAGGCATCGTTCAACATTTTCTCATTTGACTGCTGCCAGGGAGCCCTCAGCCTTGCCAGTGACCCCGTGGAGAAGCAGTGCAGACCCCAGACAGCACGCAGGGAGGGCATCTGAAGGTCTGTGGACGCCTGCACAGACCTTCCTATGTCTAACACAGAAGCAGTAATACTTCACAGAAAATGCCGCTAGACTGGGAGCTCCACTTTGAAGAAAAGGAGAAGGTTTTTTCTCCCATCAGGACTGTTTTGCCCAAGCAGGGAGGGAGGTGCTGTGGCCCTGAGCACTGACTGCCACACACACATACGGCAAGGGAACCCACTGGGGCACGTCCTTGGGGCCTCTGGTATGGGGTAGGTGGTTCTGCTCTCTCTCGGGTGTGGATGGGATGGGGGCATCAAGCAGCACCCCGGAGATGGTATGCGCTTATCCCCCCAATGCCTGCTCGGGTCTCAGTTTTGAGCCACTGAGGCAAATGTGGCAAGGGAGAAATGCAAAAGGTCCCCACAGTTGTCCAGTCCATGGACATGGCCAAGTCCCCTACATACCTGGAGCATGGCCTGAGACTAAAAGAGGGACAGAGCTCCCCCCTCCCGTGCACGTGCAGCCAGACAAGACCCTGATGCTGGCAGAGTGAAAACAGCAGTGCCCCATCTCCCCACCCCGCAGCAGGGACAAGGTGGCTGTCAGGGCAGTCAGGGACGAGAAGTGAATGGCTGCTCCCCAGGACCAGCCCAAAATGCTGAAGACCCCTGGGCTGCGGCCAAAATAACAATATCCTGCCCCAAAAGCACTGATTTTTCAGGCACCTCCAGCCCACCTCTGACATAGACATGATGGGGAAGGGGCTCAGAGAGGCCCCGCAGCCCTCATCCCCTCCGCCCGGGATGACCCTGCCTTTTCCTACCTCTGTGGCTGCTCCCTCCCCATCCATGTCCCTGCCAGCTCTTCTGCTCATCAGACAAAGAGATAAATCACTTGGAAAGAGCAAATCTCCATTCATTTGAAAACCTTTTAATTTATTTTCAAAAACCAGCACTAATAAATTAAAACATTTCCCAGAAGGGCTGAATCCAAAACCCTCTGGCTCCAGGCGCTTTATCTGCCTAACCTTGCCTCACAGGAAATGCCCTTACCGCAGGCTCTCGCAGCGTGCTGCTCTATTATCCGGGTAATTAGTCGAGTCTGTAAACGCACAGCAGAGCTGGAACCTACCAACTCCTCCAGAGAGCTGGATTTTCTATGGGAGAAAAAATAAAAAATAAAAAAAATACAAAGTGCACCTCAGGCAACGAAGCCAGGAAAGAGGAAAAGAGAAATATCTCCACCACAGCTCATGCAAGAGTCGTTTAACCCTTTTATGGCCACTGAGGCTTTGCTATTCTCCTGGAAAACTGTCTGCCAAGTACTACCTTGCTCCTCAAGCGGCATTTGGCTTCATCAGCGTGTTAAATTTGACACTTTTTGTGCAGTCACAGATGCTAATCCCAGTCTGTGCAATTCCCCAAGTAGATGATGGTTTTGACTCCTCCAAAGACATCTTGTTTGCAGCCCTGAGCTGTTCTGCTCCCTCCTCAGCACCCTGATGCTCCAACCCTGTTGTCTGTCACTGTGGGTCCCTGGGCACCTCATCAGAGGTGACTTGGCTCCATGGTTCCTGACAGAGGAGAGAGGGGACTTCAGCAGAGTCTTGGGTACCCAGATTGAGGGGATGGAGCAAGGAAAAGGGCAGGTGGCTTTCTGGGAAGAGGAAATGCAGCTCAGGGCCATGGTTGCATGAGTCCCCATGTCTGGTCCAAGAACAGAGCTATGAAGTCCCCTGCCTGCTCTAATCATTGTGTAAATGGACAATGACACTTCCAGACAAAGACACCTGTAAAACTGAATTGGCAAATGCACTTAGCACTGCCTGGGGGCACGGGGACCAGACACTGCCTTTCTGAGGTCTCCTTGGATTGACTGGTGCCTGTTTGTTGCATCTTTTCAAGAGATCTTTTCCAAGATTAGAAGCCTGGACTGCCAGAAATGTGTCCTCACTGACACAGTTCAGGTTCTGAACCAGTCAGGTACTTTCCAACTGGTCTCTGAGTTTCGGCTGAACATGAGCCCACATAGACAAGATATTTTGGAAAATTATGAAGCAAACCAGCAGAGAGTAAAGCTAGCCCAGGTGAAAAGGTAGTTCCAGAGACACTGCATTATTCCATGAGTAATGGCTCCGCTGTAGGGCTCACCCCTCTGCCTATTCTCTTTCCCCACCAAATCCACACACGACCCTGCCGGCTCCCCAGCCTGGCTCCCGGCTCCCTTGGAGCTGCTCATCTTGCAGTGACTGACAGCACCGAGTCTCCCCAAACCTCCAGCCCCCAGGTCTCCAGACACACTTGCTGGGACCTGTCAGGCGTCCCCAACTCCTCTGACTCCTCAGGCTTCATTTTGCTGAAAGCCTTCCCCCCAGACATGGAGCGGCTGAGCGACAGCTGGAGGAGGGAAGCCTCTGCCTCCAGAAACGTGAGAGAGGGAACCGGCTGCCTGTGAGAAGGAGGCAGCAGAGGCAAGCTGTAGGCATGTTCCCTCTGAGGATGTGCTGATGCACTGGAGCTCTGCCCCCCAGCCCACAGTCCCTCCTTCCAAAGCAGCACGCTGCGGGGCAGGGGGTGGGCATTCATCGGGAGCTTGGGCACCTTGTGGGGTAGGTAGGGTCCCCAGCTTCCCTCCCGTTGGGAAACACTCTGCTGTAGACCAGGCTTCCTCGAGCCTGCCTTCTCCCCCTGCTTGGCAAAGCGCAGCAGCCTCCTCCGTGCCTCCCCTGCCTGAGACATCAGCTCCGTTTATTGTCTGCGCATCCCAGCACCGAGGTCCCCGCTGCTCCGGTTTGCGGTCAGCTCCTTTTGTGTCTTGTAAATGATATGTGCATGGCAGCGCCTGTGCTCCCAGGACCCCCCACGAGATCCCACTCTCAAAGGCTTATTTTGACCTTGTTAAATAAATCAAACACAATTGAAAACATATTTAATCCGGTACCTTCGTCAGTTAGAGAACAGACAGAAATAGCGGTTGGAGCAGACACATTCTGGGCACTGCTGTGCTTCTAAATGGGGACCAGAGCTGTGCAAGGAAGGACCCACAGGACCCCCCTGCCCCAGCAGCAGACCTTTCAGTGCCACGTAAACCCTGTGAAATGGTGCAGCACTGTGTAAGTCAGAGGCTGGGATGTTTGCAGGCCAGGCTGTCAGAAGGAATCCTTGCTCAGAGACTGCTGCTGGCTTCTGGCAGAAATCCGGTGTCGTTAGTACCTGACAACCTTCCCATGCTGTGGGAGCGCAGCTCTGCTCCTTTGGGACACCCCTAAACTCTGCCACACTCCATCACAGCCTGCCTTCTCCTTGTAATTTGCCAAAAATGGGCCTTTCTAGGACGTGCTTATTTTCCCAAATTAAAAACCTAACCCTAGCAGATGAATCTTATGACAGGTCGTTACCCTCTTCTGTGCACACTTGAGCATCCTCTTCTTGCCCATCTCCATTTAGGGGACAGATGCACGGCTCCAGGCTGGCGGGAGTCAGAAATGTGCTCTGGGTGCTTTCCCACCCCCTCCCCTCCTCTCATTTCTTACAGGCACTTGATGCATCTCATCACCCATACTGTGCTGGGGAAGGGCACACGCTCACGGCATTGTGTGAGTCGCTACCAAAAGAACAGGGTTTATGCTGATGCTCCACAACAGAAATATGGCACCTACTGGTGCAGCTGCTTCTCGTATTCTGGACTAATCAGGCAGCTCTTCCCAGCTCAAGCTCAACCCCAACTCCATGACCTTGATAAAAGCCACCTTGGTAAAGCAGTCTGGCCGTTGCCGGGCAAGTGGTCAAACTAAATGGTCGTGGCAGCCCCCTTGGGCTTTCAGACTGCCAATTAAATCATTCCCAGTGCTTGATTTGGCCACAGTCACCAGCACAACTAGCAGCAGCAGTAATTACACTAACTGGCAGCTCGATGGGATGCCGGCACAGGACAGGTGGAAAGGCAAGTCCTTATCGGAGGCTGCACAAAGTCGCCCCCCGGGCGCTGCAGCAACGTCTCGCACTGCACAGGGGCTGAAACAGCCAGCAAATGTCCCATCTCCTGCTTCTAATCTTACTGCATCTTCAGGTTTATTAGCTGCAAATTTGTGGTGTTTTGTGGCTTATGGAAGAATTTATAGTACTATATAATTTTATTTCTTTTTTGGCTTCCTGTGTTGAACCACTAATAGTCCCTAACAGGCAGAAAATTGACTTGAGACTCTTTCCCCTCCTTCTCTCCTTTTGGCCCGATTGAAGATATTAATAGTTCCAGGCTGCAAGTTGTCAGCTTCAAATCACCCTGGCAGTTAAAGCCCAAAATAACTGTGCCTTTGATGTCAATTTACTTTTACTTCTAAATAAACAACAGGGTTGGTTAAGATCTTCCAAATATGAAGCTATAGGCTCACCCTAGAAATAACAGCAGCAGAAAGCCAGCCAGTTCATTGTGTTTTGGGCAGACTGGATGACCTTTAAGAGGTTTTCATTTTAACTAGAAGAACAGACAAGGCTCCTTTCGACATCCCACTGAGATGCGTGGAGCTGGTAACTTGCAGCCCAACTAAGGAAAGTGATTTTGTTATAGTCATTTTCTTGTACATCATTTCTGAACCTCTTGGATGGATGGTTTTGCTTCAAAAAAGCTTTGAAAATGGGCAAAACTCTCTTCCTTATACCATGCCCATTATTTATTTTTATGTTACGAGGTGTCTCTACTGTTTTGGAGTAGCCATGGCCATGGTGCATTGGTATTTTTCTACCAGGTAATGCTGCCTTTGGAGCCACTTTCCCAGGTGTGCTGAAAAGGGCAGCACCCCACAGCTGGGAGAGCCCATAGGCAGTGTGCAAAGCACCGGATCAGACCCCAGAGCTGGGGGAATTGAGGCACCAGCAGTGCCAGGTCCAGCTCTCTTGGGCCAAGAGACCTCCCCGACCAGCCCCACAGCCACCCTAGCCCGTGTGCCACAGCAGGGCACTAAGGATAGTATTACCTGGTGGCAAGTTTGGGGGTTTTTTTGCAGCTTTCCCAAAACTGGAATATTTGGAAATGTGTCTGAGTGTGGAGCTGGGACCTGCAAAGCATTGCTCCAGCAGCCCAGACAAGGCAGGGAGAGAAAGGGGATGCTTGGAGGCTTTTTTTTTATGGCGTGTCCCTTTTCTGTATCCATCCAGTCCCTGAAAAGGGTTTGGAAATGACGTACAGCTCACTGACATGCTCAGTGCAATTTTATTGCCACTGAAATCAAAATGTAGAATTCTCCTGGGCCTGGACTCCTTCCCGTCTAAACTGATACTACGCCAGGGAAGAAGCTCCAGAGAGACCCCCACCAGGTGCACAGACTGGGCCAAATTCAGCAAGGGGGACCAGGCAGAGAGGGGCAATGCCTGGGATGAATGTAGCCCTGTTGATATCAGACATCTGTGAAAATACTCAAGGACTGAATTTTACTAAATGAGCAGAAACTTCCTCACTGCCACGAACGTGCCCAGCCTCCACAGGGAGGGTCAGAGACGGAGCCTGGGTCACTGCTTGAACCAGAGCCCGGCTCAAGTTCTGGGAAGGAAGGAGAAGGCAGAGAGGAGCCGATCTTGTGTCCTGCTTTGGGTCAGGCCTTTGGTAAGAGCTGCCCCACTGCGAGGAGGACATGACACCTGGGTACCATCTCAGGTACCGGCTTCTTCCAGCCTCCTCCAGCCCGATGAACCCCCGGCAAAGGACCGGGCTTGGCACGGGCAGCTCTGGAGGCAAGTCAGGGCGGTGTGTGAGCGGCACAGGGATGGAGAGCAGTCAGCCACGAGCATCACCCAGGGGAGCTGATAACGAGCACAATTGGGGTTTTTTTTCCAGGAGGGAGGCTCACCTCACCAAAAAACCCAGGAAGCTCTGGCCCAGAAACGTGAGGGCACATTGTCTCTCCTGAAGAGACGGGGATTGCTGGCAGCCAGGCTGGAGCAGCATGACTACACTTGGTTGCACTTCCACTTTCCAACCAGGCCAGCATATGCCAGCATTCAGAGATGGCTTTTTTTTACCCAGAGGGAGCTGCTGAACACAATGCTCTTTGTATCTGTCAAGTGCAGGAGGGAGGGAAGCACCGAGGTGCTGCCAGGACTGGGAAAGGTGTGTGTTCGCTCAGGAAGAGCGGGTCCTGTACGTACTTGCACACACACGGAGATACAAACAAAATGTTCATCTGCTGATGAAAGACCAGCCTGCCTGGAAGAGACATGGGCTGGAAAGGAAACGCATTTTTAGAGAAAGAGAGGGGCGAGTATTACAGCACACTGAATTGTCCCTTGTAACTGATGTTGGTTACAGATCCAAGCTGCTTTTTTCTGTTAGTAACTCCCAGGTGAGCCAAGCCTCCTCTCTCTTGGGCAATATTTTCCATGTCAGCTGCTCACAGACACTTCAGGTATCGCTGGGGAGAAACCGCCCCACAGCATCGCACGGAGTCTCCCCCGGCACCAGGGATGTGACAGCAGGGGCCGAGTGTCACCTGGGGACAGGGCTCTCCGGGGCGCCCCTCGGCATCGCGCAGGCTGACCCCAGCCTGGGAGGGAAGGGAGGGAAGCCTCGCAGGGAGACACCCAGCCCTGAGTCACCTCTGCAGCTTCTGCGCTGCTGTGAAACCTCCCTGTGACCTTGGGAAGTCACCGCAGGGTGAGACTTTTAAAGGTATTAAGAACCTTAAGAACAGAGAGAGATTTGGGACTGTCAGTCAGCTCCGGCTGCTAATGCCCTCTGATTTCAGTCAGTGCGGTGACGGGAAGGTTAATGGAATTTGACTGATGCTTTCAAAATGCCCAGAAGTGTCCTGTCTGCATCTCTAATCACTTGTTCTCTTTGGAAATCTGCTCCTGTACCTCTCTCAGCTTCGGTGAAGGGATGTGCACTGTAAAGCCCTGCCCTGCCTCCCCCGCGCAGCAGAGTCTGTACAAGGCGAGGCCTTCAGCCGTGGCGGGCAGGGATGCCCAACAGGGATCATTGGGAAAAACTGGCTGAGAGCATCCAGGCAGCCCATAACAAGCTGCACACGCCTTGCAAAGTGAGGTGTATGAGCAGTAATGTGTCGAGCTATTTGTTCTTAGACAGATCATCTTGGGCTCAAGCAGAGAAGACTGGGAAAAAGCACTGACCTGCTTGGACCCAGATGAGAACTGTTGTCAGAGCAAGCTCTTCAGGAGATGCAGAGCTCTCATACCTAATAGGTGTGAGTTGGTGAGAGGAGGGGACACATCGCTCCCATCTCAGGCCTGGGGACATGCACAGCAGCTTCATGTGTGCTGGGACTCCACCACTGGTTGGACAGGAGACAGAGCTTGTGATCCTGTCAGCAGCCCCGTGCTCCTCTCAGGCTGGTTGCTGATTATTGAACTATGGGAACACTTTCCATACCCTGAGGTGCAGGTCCTATAGGAGTAGGATTTGTTTGCTCAAATCCCTACATGTAGTGCTGGTGGCCTCTGTAACTGGAGGAGGGAAGGTCGTTGGTGGTGTGGGGAGGCAAACCCGGCCACAGCAGGACCTGCTGCATCCCCTGCCCTGCAAAGGGAATCCAGCAACAAGGTCTGACACAGAGCTTTCCGGGGCTGTGCTAAGGCCAACTTCAAGTCCCAGGGAACTACAAGACAGGAGCCAAAATCAGAAGAAAGATGTGGAATAAGTCATATAAGCCTGGAGTCCTGGAAGGCACAGAGGCACAGAGACCAATTTGGAGAGACCCTCTGGGATGATTTACTGTAGCTGCCTACAGGGCAAAGCTGAGACAGCGCCGCCAAGTAATTCCCAAGCAGGGACACTGGTAAAGGAGAAGGCTATGAAAGAGAGAGGGGGGCCAAGAGAGATCATAATTTAATTACCCATGCATGGGCCCAGAGGATGAGAATTACAAGGTAATTGGGCAGCAACTCATTGCTGTGTAAATGCACGGTTATTTCTGTTCCGTAAACCACAATCCAGGTTACATGGTAATTACTTTGAGGTCCATTAAGTGTAATTATACAGTAATCTCCAGGAGCCAGTAATTACCCTCATGTTCCAAAGTATCTACCACTTAAGACTCAGTGAGTTTCACGCAGGTAGGCAGCAGTTGCATGGTTTTCAGACTTCCATGTCCTGGTCTGTGGGATGGCCAGGATGGGGTCAAATTATACCGTTTCAGCTGGAACTGCCTTTCAAAGGAGAGCGTTGGGAATGCTAGAGGAGGAGTGCTGCACAGCTAAATATCTGCCACTCTCCACGGGTCCCCTCCAGTCAACAGCAGGACTGGTACCTTCAGCGGGCTGTTCCTCCTTGGCTGCCAGCAGTGCCCCATGGCTCAAATAAATCCTCTTCTGGAGGTGCCAGCCCACCCTTGGAGAATAAATACAGCCCACAAGGTTTTATTTAGGCTCATATGTCTGGCCTGATTACCAGGTTGCCAGAACAGGTAAAATCCACTCTTGCCATTATGACCAACATATATTTTGTTCTTTATTAGACTGAAAATTAAACTTAACACTCTATAGTGTCAATACCTCTTGCACTGTTGTGCACCTTTGGCTCACAGTTTCCAATGTGGGGTTTGCACCAACCACCAGAAGAAGACCGAGGCCTTTCCATAGCCCACTCTTCCCACTGGTTCCAGTCACATCGTGTCCCAGTGGCAAGGAGAACTGGCATCCCCAGGACAAGCATCAAGGGTTCCCTGATCCCCTCTGCCACTACATGGTGAGGAAGCCCAGAGAAAGCCCTTCTGTGGGGCTCACACAACTGAAGCTGCTGTGTTTCTTGTCCTTCATAACACCCCATTTGGGCCTGGAAAGGCAGGAAAAAGGACTCACCCTGGGGGTGAGTCTCAGGGAGAGGGGTCCAGGGCACTCTGGAGATGCACAGCAACAGCACAGTCCACAGCCAGGCATGGAGAGACTTGTGGGGAAGGAGTCCAGATGGCAACTGGCATGGCTTGGACTGGCTCTTGCCTGACGGCGCATCTAGCAGGGAATATTCCTGCTGCAGGAATGTGTGAGATTCTGTTTCCAGGCAGCACAGTAGGAAAAACCTATCTCTCATGCTTAACAATCAAGTTTCCATGCCTTCAAAGCACAGATACACTCGGTTGAGTTGCTACAGCCACATTAATGAATGTTTTTCCCTTCTCTGTCTTCCAGGGATCTAAACTACAATGAGCTGCTGGAATTCCCTGGGGCTATCAGGACACTGGGCCGACTGCAGGAGCTGTGAGATTTTCTATTTATTACTCTCAAAAGCATTCCCCAATGGAAAGCAACCAACAAAGCATCGCATGTGCTCTGACCTGGGAATACCACTCATTTCAAGCCTTTCTTTTATATTTCCCAGCCCTCTCCACCATGCACATAAAATCAGTTTATCCCTTCAATTTTCATCAGCTCTAGTCACCTCAGCAACAGCCTCTACACCACGACTGGTGGAGGGGAGTTCGAGATCCCCCATCAGGCTTGGAGCAGGTTCCTCCTGCAGCATTCCATTCTCATGTGGCATCTGATGAACTCAAAGTCCATCTGATCTCCAGCTACTTGTAATGTCCATTCCCCAGCTTAGGACCACAGTCATGGAGTTACCGGTGGTATTGTAAGGCTGCCCTGTGCCTCCCCCTTGGAGGGCAGAAACTGTTTGGTCTCCCTTAGGACAAATAGAAAATTACAAAAGTTTATGACAGTTTTAGTGGCTGGATCTCTCTCTAACCAGTCAGCCTGTGAGTCACTACAAATGGGAAACCATCCCACCCATGAAGGTAGAAGCCCCAAGATGGGATCAAGTCGAGTTGATGTGGATCCGCAATTCCTGTGGATCCTAAGATACTGTCATCCTGGTAACAAAAGCAACTGGTTTGGTGTTTCTGGGAGGCTTGGAGTAAGAATCTGACACTATTTTTTTCTTTACTGGAAGAATTTCTTGTTAAGGAGATTTCTCAGGTCAGACCAGATGCCATCATTACTCTGACATTCAAAATGAGAATAAAATCCTTAATCCACGCTGTGATAGCTTTTGAAATGCCCATCACTAAATAAAAGGCAAATTTCTAACCATCTAACTAATCAGTCACACAGACTCCTCTCAGATTAAATAATCTGAGTATCACCCAGAGCCAATTCTTGGGCCTGAACGCAGGATCCTGCAGCTGCCTTTGATGTGCAAGAGATCAGAATCTGGCCACAGGTCTCTTCTGCTGCAGAAGTTTGCAGATAGCAGTTTTCTCAGGCTTAACCAAAAATATCACATATGAAGTGACACGGACCAGTAATTCACAGTAGGCTGCACGCTGATTTACGTCTGTGGAACTATGATGGAGACAATCCATAAAAAATTGTAATTCCTGAAAGATACAACATAAGTGTGTGTTGCTGGCTCCTATTTCCTGACCTGTAAAGTGTTAAACCTTAAGTCCTTGTATTCTTGATGAGCTCAGTGGAGGGTCAAGCCATACACAGAGGAAATGCAGCAGAATGAGGACTTTGTCCTGCTGAAGGACAAACCTTGTTCCCTTCCTGGGAACTCACCTCCTCACCTCCCATTTTCTGGGTGTTTTGAAGGATGTTTTCCCTTAAAAGTGTTGAGGAAAGAAGGTGTCTCCAAGCCTTTCTCATCCATTAACATCAAGATATTTGTTTCTCCCAACAGCGGTTTTCATAACAACAACATCAAAGCTATTCCAGAGAACGCATTTGTTGGGAATCCCCTCCTCCAAACAATGTAAGAAAATTAAACAATGTTTCCTAAATCCTTACATCTCCCTAAAAGGGGCATTTTGTGGTGTCTTTGGTTGAGATTTCTGACAGTTGTCGGCATAACCGCAATTTGATGTTTATTGTATACGGGCCAAAACAAGCTGAAATCAGCTCCTCCTCAGCTGCGCCTCAGGTTTTTTGCCATGGGCTCTCCTTTCCCCACAGCTGAATTTTGCTGCAGTGCTGGGTGATAACAACAAAGGAACAATATATGGGTGGTCTGCATGGAAATCTTGCTACGCACAACAGGATCTTCTAAGCCCTGGTTGACATCTGCCTGTGTTTATTCTTTGCATTTAGACAAACTGGTAGCCAGCTACAGTAAGAGCTATACGTGTTGGGGAGCTGGGACACCAGATTATTGTGTGTCTACCTCAGACTCATGGACGCAAAGTTTTGCAGATAAAGGCATCCGGTTGTCAGCTCATTTCCCCTCTGACCCAGACACAGGTAGAAAATTTTGGATAGTTCTTCCCTGAACAACACTGATATTGGCAATCATGGCAAGGGGCAAAAGCTCTACTTGGCCAGTCTGGGACCCAAGCTATAGAAATACCAACATCTGGAAAGCCATGGTGACACTGGGTGAAAACAGTCACTGCTCCAGTCAAAACAAACCATCACTGTCCCCATTCATCGTCTTTGGGCACCATCCTTGGAGTTGCATGGGGTTGAGACACGTCCAGAATACTCACGTCTCCATTGGATCTGCCCGGCTAAAGTCTTTCACATTTGGTGGGGGAAAAGTGTTCCTTGTAGGACATGATTCAACTCCTCCTAAAGCTGCTCTTCACTTCTTTCCACTGACTGTGACAGGTAGGAAAGATACAGGTGCTAGGAATGTGTTAAGATCGGAGGAGGTGTCATCAAGTACCAGGTGTTTCCCAGCAGGTTCACAGCACTATAGCAGGGTTGAAGGAGGGCTTTGCACCTTTCTAGCCTGCCTGTTTCAACAGGATCCTAAAGGTCTCTTCACAGCACACCACCTGATTTGTACCAATGTTCAGCCAAAACAGGCTAGTGGGAGAGCCTGGGGTTATCTGGAAAACAAGGGCTCCTCACGGGATGGCCAGAACCCTTTACATTGTTTAGTACTAGTTGCTCCGAGGCTCTTGCCCTGTAAAAACATCTTCTCTTCTAGTGCAGCAGAATTCAACCAATTATTTGTTTCTTTTGCAGCCATTTTTATGACAATCCCATCCAGTTTGTTGGACAGTCTGCTTTCCAGTACTTGCCAAAGCTCCACACTCTGTAAGTTCACCAAGAACCTGCTCAGAGAGGTAACATATCCAGGCTCCAAGACTTAGTGGCCTTCTCCCTTTCGCTTTTCTAGAGCCCATGTGCCAGTAGAAGAGCATGATACCACTCTTCTGGCCAGCCCCAAAGGCGGTGAGCCTTTGACACTGCAGATGTTTTCTGCCAAGGAAGAATAATTATTGAAAGGGCATTTTGGAGCTGACAGGCACTGGGGTCTTCTAGGGTCTCCATAGCTGCATCAGCACCAGCAAAGACCATGTTCACAAGGGTCACCATTATGTTTGCTGCTCAAGCAAGCCCTGCACTATTGTGTGGTAACTCAAACACAAGGCCACTGAAGGAATCTACCTCCCTCCACAAGATGTAGAAGTGCAGAAACACGTTCCATCATACCAACATCACGGCACAAATAATCTTACCGGACAGTAGACTTGTGGCAGCGCTTCCCTCACAAGTATGGTCCTAAGCCATGTGTGCCACCATGTAGTGGGCACCATCTGGACCAGAATGGCTGCTCCACATTGGCTGGCCTGGACTGGCTGGCTTTTCAGCTGACCTGTTGTGGCACAGCACTAAATGTTGAGGCAAAGGCAACCCCAAAATCTCCCTGTATAAGCTTTACCCAGTCTCTGGCTGCAGGAACACACACTCAGGCAAATAAAGTCAATCCTCCAAATACCCATGCAGTCTTTAGCTCCATGTTGGAGCAGGATGCCCTGCTTACATTCCCCATTGTAATTGTTTGTGATTTTTTATTTAATTTGGATAGAGATCATGCCAAGAATGTCAGTGGCTGGGGGAGGGTCTGAGCTTGCCAAGCCTCTGTACACAGATGCCCCCAGCTCTGGCTCACTGAAACATCTGGTCCAATACCCAGCCAGCAGTGATGCGCTGATGACAGGGGCACCTTTGAATCTTGGCCATGGACCACCCCCTTTGGGTGCGAGGAAGCAGATTTACCACTATGGCTGATGCAGCCCCACTCGCTTCTGCATCCTCTGTCCACCTCACTTCACGCTCTGTTCTCTGCAGGTCACTCAACGGTGCAACGGACATCAGAGAATTCCCAGACCTTAAAGGCACCACCAGCCTAGAAGTTTTGTGAGTGGCAACTCTCTCCCTTATACCCTGCTATTTGTGCTCTTTCTCTTTCAAGGCGGTCCCGGCTGTTTCAGCGAGGACAACTTCCACAGTGCTGTGCAGCTGGTTGTCTTCAGCTCTGCCTCTCCCCGGTCACTCACCTCTCTGCTTCGTTTCTCCCCTGTGGCTCCTGAAATCAGCTTTCCTCTCTGTGAGTTGCTCTCTTGGTACTCTTGAGTGTGCTCCGATCTTTTTTTTTTTATTATTTATTTTTTATTTTTTTTTCTTCCTTCGCTTCTGCGTCTTGAAAGAGCAAGTCTTTTTGATGCAATGCTTCAGCCCCTCCTGGGACCAGCACTGGTAGTGCAGTGTAGAAAAAAATTTGCTTGCTCATCACACATCTTCCACCCAGGCTGGGGGCTCCTGGAACCGGTCTGGTCCCATCCTCACACCACAAGACCCAGGAGATCAGGACCTTGGAGGACATGCTGTCTCTGGCCACCCATGGCTGTCCTCTCACTGGGGCACCAATCTAAACGCTATGCCCAAGCTGTGAGCGCAGTTGAGCACTCCAGCCCAAGAGTGTGACCTGGCCATGCCTTGTCTTAGGGACCCAGGGACACACCACCCATCCCTAAACATGGGTTTCTGGGGCAGTCATGGCTCTAGGCAGATCACCAGCTTGGTCAATGGGGAACTGGAATGGCAGAGCATGTCACAGAGGGCACTGCCACCTGCCCTTCACGTGACCAAGGGCAGACTCAATAACAACCCAGAATTTCTTGTAGGCACATTCACCTTCACCAGGTGCAGCAGCAATGACCATTTCAAAGTCAGTTTTTGTTTCTCTTCAGATATTTCTTTATCCCATTGATATTGTCTCTCCTGCCACCACCCAGGCTTGTGGGTCACAGCCTGTGTGCTGGGTCTCAGTAACACCATTTCTTCTCTCCTCTCCTCTAGGACCTTGACCCGGGCAGGCATCCATTTACTTCCCAGAGGGATGTGCCAGCAGCTGCCCAGCCTCCGAGTCCTGTAAGTAACACATTTCTCTCTCTTGCCTGGTTTTTAGAAAATTTCCATCAAAAACCAAACACTCTTCTTGTCTAGCTCAGAGACCAGCTATGGAAGACCATCCTGTGGTTCTTGTTCCCGCTATTTTTTCCATGCAGGAAAGCCACCTTCTCAGGCACTACCTTGACTTCTGCACATTCTTGAGCTTGCTTACTTCATCCCAGCATGATGCGCTGGATTTAAGGCTATAAGCTCTAAGGCTCACCCACATTTGCTTCCTCCTTGCTCTGCACCAGTGGGAACTGTTTGCCTCATGCAAGGGGGGAAAGAGAAGGTGCAAAGGGTGGGAGGTAAGGACAGCAGCAGCGTTTCAGAGCTCCTGTGTATATACAGCACCAAAGCCAGGGGTCAATCACATTTCACATGATGCTCTGCCACAACATTGGCTTACTGCAGTAAGAGCTGCAGCAAATGCTCTCATCTGGAGGAAGGAACTTGTTCACACTCCTGGAGAGGACAGGTCTGACCTGATGGAGACCTACAAAGCCGGATGGCCATGGCCCCTCACATGGTGCAGCAGTGGCAGGTCAGGGTTTTGCTCAGACGCTCTTTGGCAGTACCTGCTTGGCAAGGCACTGAATGATGCTGAGCCGGGGGATGTGCTTTTGCCTTTACCTTGGTACGTGATGAAATCAGCACCTCAGAAAGGCTCCTGCATCTTCTCCAGAATCACATCCCTCATGCCTGAGATCCTCAACCTTGTCTGCAGTCAAAGACATCCTCAGGAAATGAGTCATGGGCCAGATTTACACAAGTTTGCAGCCTTAGGGCAAGCAGGAGGCTTGCCTCTCATCAGTCTTTATACAAGCAAGCTGAAAATGAAAACAAGTTTGTTCCAGGAAAGCAACAGGAGTGAATTCTTGATCACAGAAATTGGAAACAAGAGAAAAACATAAAAATAAAAGAGCACAATTTGTAATTTAGCAGATTACAACATTTTGGCTCCAGCTGTCCCTGTAGGGAAGATCTCTCATCTTTAAACATCTGGACCAATTCAACAGACATCTTGCCACCAAAGTGTGTGTAGCCCTTGGAATGGCCTGGGCTGTAGGGTCCCAAGTGCTCTATTTATTGTTTGCAAGTTCTCAGACTGTAAACCTTCACAGCAGAGCCTGTTCTTCATGCCTTCCCCCTGCTTGTGGGAGAGTTTTATTGGGACACTCCACCTTGCACCTTGTTCCTTGTTCCTCTTTCCCAGTTAATTTTACTGGCATTAATTTCATTGCTTTCAGAGTTTGGAGAAAGGGTATGTGGGCCAATGTTTGTGCATGTTTACATCTCTCTTGCCCTTGAAATGTGTTGGCCTTCTGTCCCCATGGAGCCAGTGGTTGTTCTAATTGCTTTCCCCGACTTTGCCAGCCCCTTGGCAGTTCGTCAGGTTGACATTAAAACGGTGACGTCTGAATACAGATTATAGTGTTAATGCCACATTTCTGGCCTTCTACAGCTCACATCACACTGCAGGTTTTCTGCAGAGACCTTGGACAGGGATGTAAGCTCATATTGAAATCCCTTAGTGCCCTTGGTCATATTGGTTTTGAACCCGGCCAGACCAATTTCCTGGGCAGCCCAGAAGATGCCAAACAGGCTGGAGGAAACCCAGGCTTCTGGCTTGACCTCAGGCCAGTTGCTCTTCTCCAGGTTCACCTGGTACGTGCAGCACTCCTCCACCACCATGCGACAGGTAAAAGCCACCACAGGGGCACGAGGCTGGTGGCTGTGCTGGGACGCCAGTCTGTGCATGGGCACCAAGTGCAGCACACCCAGGCAGGGCAGCCTCGCCAAGCTTGACCTCGGCGTCAACCTGACATTGTCCTGCTGCTTTTGTCAGAGCTTCTGGGGCTCCAGGCACAGATTTGTCTTTCCTCTCAAGCAGAAATAGCTGAAGCTTCCTTGAGCAGAGCTAAAGGCCCTTGATGGCACAGGTACTTTCATCCTGGTGTGTCCACAACAGCTTCAGTGACTCAGGGTCCAGGGAAGTGAGGCTGTTGCTACAGCTCTTTCTCCATACTGGGTGACAGTCTCCAGAGCCAAGCACAAACCTTTTGCTTGCTTTTTTCTCCCTCCTCCTCCCCACCGTGGAAAAATAGTGAAGACCAGGTTGGCAAAAAATAAATAAATAAATGAAATGTTTTAGCAGCAACTTATTGGCAGGAATATGGAAACTGAGTTTGGGAGTTAGGAAAGTCGTCGGAGAGGCCAAGTACATAATGTTACCTTATGGCATATTTCCCTTCAACAGCCACAAATCCAGGTGCTGCTGGTGGGGAGGAAAGCTGTTTTTTAAGCACTACTCCTTCCCCAGTGCATTTGAGTTTTTATTAATTCACATTAAGCTGCACCAAGGTTTTCCTGTGGCTACCAGTTCACTCTGCCCCAGAGGCTGACATGCCACTGGCCTGTGCAGCCGTGGGAACAGCAGTTTGCTGGGAATTGCTCTCAAGTGACAGCACTTGAAAGAATAGGGACTGGGGATTTCTACAGTCTATAATGTCCTGTGCCTAATCTCTGCCTGTGCCTCAACCCCTGCCCTAACAGTGGAGAAAAGCCAGAAAAGGCTGACTGGAAAGCAGGTGATGGGCAGTTGGATTTGCTGTGCCAGGAAGGTGGCAAGACCCCTGGCTGGCTGCTCCACTGGCCAAAACCTCCCCAGGATCCCCAAGAACACCTGCAGCTTTCATAGGTTCCCCATCCACACCAGCAGGATGGGAGCTCTGGCACAAACACCTCTCTGCTTTGCCCACAGAAAAGCAGGGCTGTGCACGGCAGAAGCTGGCACAGATGCACCTGAGAGCTGACTTGGGGCTGGGGAGGAAAAGCCCACCCCAGCTGTGGAAGCAGCTCTGCCAGTCTGCAGCTTGTGCCAGGGGCTGGGGCTGGGTGAGGTGAACGACCGAGCAACCCCTGCCTGGCACAAGGATGCACAGAGCAAGCGGAGCAGAGCGGAGCTCCCCTTCACCTGGGGTGACCACCGTCCACAGCTGTGCAAAGTGGAAGTCAGGTCCTCCCCAGCTCCAGCAACATCTGCTTTCCAAGGGAGGGCTCAGGCACAGTCGCTTTTGATCTCCTAACATTTCTGTGCTGGTCCTTCCCCTGCAGAGAGCTGTCACACAACCAAATCGAAGATCTGCCCAGTTTCCACCGGTGTCAGCGGCTGGAGGAGCTGTGAGTAAAGAGATGTTCTTACTTGCTCAGGGGGAAAGGGGCTAGTTTAGAAAGAGAGGCAGCTCCCAAGCACAAAACTCAGCTTCCACCCAGCTCTGGGGAAGCTGGGTGTTATAAATCACTATGTGGACTGCAAGTGGACCAGAGCTCCACACTTTGCCCATGTGCAAATGCAGAACAAAAATACATCCCATGTGGATAGGAGTGTAATTCACTCGGGTCTTTTCAGAGGTCCCAACCACAGCAAACAGAAGTAGGACATGATAGCATTGAATTTCACTTCACCAAATCAAGTCCCAGTATGAGCTAATCAAGAACGGGGTTTACCTCCACCATAAATGTCTTCTACTTCAAGGAGGGGTAGGACCATGGACACAAAGCAGCTCTTACCCACACTGCCCAGGGCTAGCCCCTCCAAAGAGAAGATGATGCCTTCCTTGTGTAGGGCTTGAACTGGGTCTGCTCTGGGCCCTGGGAGGCACCTCTGTTGATCCAAGACACTTGGTCACATTCAGTTCAAACTGTCTGAAAATCTGACCCTACATTTAAAATCTAACAGAAGTTCTTGGCCTTTTTGAGGAAAAAGAAATAGAAATAATAGACTATCATTTTTTTATAGAATTCCAAAACATGGAAGAATAGATGTGTGGGAGCAGCATCCTTACAAAAATACATGGGAGAGGTTGTCCCTGCTCCCAGCAGCAGCCCAGCCTGAATGGCCAGACCCTTTCATCCAGCCTTAGCAAAAGCAGAGATCAGGACACTGTGTGAAATTACATGAAAACAAGAGCTGATTATCCCTTGTTGCCTGTTCAGGAGCTCTGAGGACAAAGTTAGAGCTGGATGTATTTTTAGCCAAAGTATTCTCAGGAAAATGTTTGAAAAAAATACAAAAGACATCAAAAAACACCAAACTTTCCCAATCCAAATCATGTAGTTTTGCCCATCCAAATTTATTCTTACCATATTTTAATAAGAAGCCAAATTCATACTTATTGGCACAATAAATCCCTCTTTCAGACTACTTAAATCAGACAGACTGTGTCTTGAATGAAGATTTTCTTACAAAATGAGTATTTGGTCCCGTAAGCCCACAGTTGTCGTCCGGGAAGCCCTATCCCCACCAGGCATCAGCGTTCCTGCTGGGAAACACCTTGGAAAGAGGTCTGGCAGCGCACGGTGGTACAGCCTGGCGTGTGAGCAGCTCGGGCGTGCCAGTCGCTCTGCCGTAACTGCCAACAGGCAGGTTCTCACCTGCAACACACGGGAGGCCCCTCACGGCTCCACATCCCTGAAGTCTTTTTCATGAGCTTGCTCCAAAACCCCTTCTTCCCAAGCTCCACCTTTCCCATGCAGTGGTCCTCTTCCTGAGACCTCTACATCTGTGCACAGAGCTTCCCGTGGCCGGCAGCTGAAACCTTTAATTAGATGTACAAGGAATGCTGTCGTGGCTACGAGGGGCATTGGGAAACCAGCAGTAGAGCAGATGAGAGACCCTCAAGCCTCTGCCTCTGAAACGTGAACGTGTGGCCAAGTACCAGCTGAGACGTTACAGCCATCACCTGCAGGTCCCTGTGTGAGAGGAGTCAAGACCATTTCTGGGTCTGACAGCGGGTCAGCCACCCAACAAACATCCTAGAGAGTGTTGTAGGGAGAGCACTAGGCAGTGGCTGTCTCCCCTTGCAGAAGGTCACAGCTGGGGACGCTGCTTCTGCAGGGCTGGGAATTCATGATGGGCATTTTGCAGGAATTTTTAAAAAGTATTCACCACAGTTCCACACTAGGGAAAAGAAAATGGAAAAACTCAGAATGTTTCCCACAAAGGAGATACTTGGATCATTTCTAGATGTCTCTCGAGGGGTGTGGGGAGCGCACAGGTTAGACAGCAGACCATGACCAGCTCTTACCCTGCTCACCCCTACCCCAGGGAGTGCAGGAGGCTGCTGGAAGGGAGATGTGCAGGGACCGAGGCGCGTTATAAAAATGCCCATGGAAGATATGGATGGTGGGTGCAGAGTGACATCTGAATTTTTATTCGTGAAAATCTGAGATGCCTTTAGCCCTCAAAACCTCTTCATCATCGCCACGGCAAAGGGCAGCACCTTTAGTCTTTCCCCAAGGGTTACACAGAGCACTTTGCTGACTCACTGGCTCCAGTTCTGCTCTTCTGCTTCTGGACCAAGCAGTTTGCAGGCTTAGGGTGGGGCAGAGTGGGAAACCAGAATGGCTTTGGAGATAATGGGGCACCTTCAACCACTGCACATCAATGGCACTTTACTGTATCAGGATGGCATCAAAAGGAGAGGCTGTCTGAGCCCTGGAGCTGTTTTGTTGCTCGTCCTGTTTACCCCCTGATGTAAGAGTAGGCTTCCCAAGCCCGAAGGACAACTTCCATTGTGACAGTTTGTGTCTGCTGCCACGGGACAAAGTATGAAGCTGCCTTCAGCTATTTTCTCAAACCAGTTTCTGTTTTTCCAGCGGTCTCCAGCACAACAGGATCCATGAAATCAGAGCAGATACCTTTGTGCAGCTGGTGGCCCTGCGCTCCATGTAAGTGCTGTCTGGCAGGGGGCACGTCTGGGCTTTTTGCTGGGGAAGGGGAACCATGAACACCCAACCAGGCTGATGCTTCCCAACCCCACTCCCTCTGGCTCTGCTGGAAAGCTTTGCTGTCCAGTCCGTCTTCCACTTCCCCTTCCAAAAGAACAGGGCACAAACCTTCTCCCTAGCCTTCCTTCTGCATGCAGACACCACCTGTAAATGAACTTAGCACCTGCCAGGCTTACTGCCCACACGTGTGGATGCTCCACACCAACACACTCTGATAACACACTGCAGCTCCTCTGCTGCACAGCACACGTGACAGACACCTGCCTCCTCCGTGCCCATGCAGACATGGACCGTTGGCAGGGACTTACCATGGTGTGCATGAGCTCTGGCGCTCCTTTCCCTACACGTGCCAGTCCTGGGCTGTGCCCAACATCCCTGCAGAACATCCCATTTGATTTGGGACTGTCTCCCTACAACCCAAATGCATATGTTAGACATGTTAAGTGCACAGAAACATGCACATATGATCATACATGTGCACAAATCATATATATGCACATATCACCATATACCTATACATGCACATGATGGTATCTAGCAAATGTGATGCCCATCCACAGGAAGGGCAGGAAGGATGATCCAGGACAGTACAGACCTGTCAGTCAGACCTTGATGCGAGGGAAGGTCATGGAACTGATCATCTTGAGTGTCGTTATGTGGCTCATGAAGGACACCCAGATGATCAAGCCCAGCCAGAGCAGATTCACAAAAGGCAGGTCCAGCTTGACAAACCTGATCTGTTTCTATGACAAAGTGATCCACTTGGTGGATGAGGGAAAGGCTGTGGATGTTGTTTACCTGGACTTTAGTAAGGTCTTTCATACAGTCTCCCATAGAATCCTCCTGGAAAAACTGGCTAACCATGGCTTGGATGGGAGGACTTTCTGCTGGGTTAAAAAATGACTGGAGGCCGGGTCCTGAGGACAGTGGTGAATGGAGTTCAATACAGATGGCAGCTGGTCATGAGTGGTGTCCCCCAGGGCTCAGTATTGCAGCCGGTTCTCTTTAACATCTTTATCAATGATCAGGACGAGGGGACCAAGTGCACCCTCAGTCTGTTCTCAGATGACACCAAGTTAAGTGGGAGTGTCAACCTGCTGGAGGGTAGAAAGGCTTTGCAGAGGAATCTGGCCAGGCTGGACGGATGGGCTGAGGCCAATGGGATGAGGTTC
>VZRU01005450.1:18582-43819 GCA_013398155.1 Pedionomus torquatus | reverse complement strand
GCTGGAGCGGGTCCAGAGAAGGGCAATGGAGCTGGTGAGGGGTCTGGAGTGCAAGTGTTCTGAGGAGCGGCTGAGGGAGCTGGGGGTGTTCAGCCTGGAGAAGAGGAGGCTGAGGGGAGACCTCGCTCTCTACAACTCCCTGAAAGGAGGATGTAGAGAGCCAGGGGTTGGTCTCTTCTCCCAGGTCACAGGCAATAGGACAATGAAGTGCATGATCCCCTTCCCTCCCATCACCAGGCAGAAGGAAGGAACTTAAGGGACAGGGTGGGGGGGAATAGAGACAGGTCACTCCTCCGAGGTCAAGGAAAACACCTCCTGCCTCCCTCACCTTCACAGTTGCCTTTGCACAATAGGTGTGGGGCTTTGGAAATTGAGGGCCAGGTAAATGAGAACGGAGAGGAAAATCCATCGAGTTGCCCGGGGCTAGTCACTCACACCCACACCCTAGGACTTCCTCAACTTAGGAAAAAGAAAGGTAATTGTAGTAGAAGACTCCCTTCTGAGGGGAACAGAGAGTTCCATTTGTCAACCATACACATCCTGAAGGGAAGCCAGCTGCCTCCCTGGGGCCAGAATTAAGGATATACAGATATACAAATCTCCCTACCCTAATTAGTCCCTCAGTTTACTGCCCATTACGACCCAATACTACCTATTCCAAGTAGGCAGTGATGAGGTAGCTACCAGAAGGCTAAGGGCAATGAAGAGAGTTTAGGGCCCTGAGACAGCTGGTTAGGGGACCAGGAGCACAAATAGTGTTCTCCTCTATCCCATCCGTGGATGAGATGGTAAATGGGAAGAGCCAGCAGATTAACTCCTGCCTCTAAGACTGGTGCAACTGGCAGGACTTTGGTTTCTTTGATCACAGGTTGATCTACAGGACATCAGGGCTGTTTCCACCTGGGAACAGGTGGGGAAAGCCCAATCCGAAGGGGAAGAAGGATCTGGGACAAGAAGTAGCAGGGGTCATGGAAAGGGCTTTAAACTGGGTTTGAAGAGGGACGGGGATGAAACAGGGATTACCAAAGTGGAGCCTGGGAACAGCGTGCCAGCACCCATGGGAAAAAGCACCAGCAAGGTCTTGCAGTCTGTTGTCTCAGTGGATGCAGGGGATGGTCATCCATGCAGGAGCAAAGACATGGAGGGTGATAGGCTGGCAACTACAGAAGGGTCTGAGCATGGTCAGGCAGGTATCTGGGGCTTGTTCCCCAAAAAAAGTGGCAGGACAATTAGCTCAGCTGAAGTGAGCTAACACAAATGCACACAGCATGGGAAACAGACAGGAGGAGCCGGAGGCCATGGTACAGCGGAAAACGATGATGTATTTGTCATCACAGAAATGCTCGTACAACTGAAGACTGAAGAAGACTCATACAACCGGAGTGCTGCTATTGATGGATACCAACTTTTCAGAAGCGATAGGCAAGGAAGGAGAGACGGTGGGGTGGCCTTCTGTGTTAGGGACAGATTTCAACGCCTAGGACTTAACGATGTGAATGACAGTGTTGGCTGTTTATGGATAAGAATCAAGGGGAAGGGCAATAAGGTAGACTTCTTGGTGGGAGTTTTTTACAGACGCCCCATCTAGGATGTAGAAGTTGATAAGATATTCTATAAACAGGTGGCAGAGGTCTTGCGATCGCCCTTGTTCTTGTGGGGGAATTCAGCTTCTCAAATGTCTGCTGAAAATAAAATGGAGCAGAGAGGGAACAGTCCCGGAGGTTCTTGGAGAGTGTGGAAGATTACTTCCTAACACAGCTGGTGAGAGAGCCAACCAGGGAAAGGAGCCTGCTTGATCTGGTGCTTGTTAACAGAGAAGGTCCTGTGGGGGATGTAGAGGTTTGAGGTTGTCTTAGGCAGAGTGATCATGAAATCATAGGAGTTTTCAATTCTTGGAGAAGCAAGGTGGTGAGCCAGCAGAACTGCCACCTTGGACTTCCAAAGGGCAGACTTTGGACTGTTTAGGAATATGGTTGAGAGTGTCCCTTGGGAGACAGTCCTGAAGGGCAAAGCTGCCCAGGAAGGCTGGTCATACTTCAAGGAAGAACTCTTAAAAGCACAGGAGAAGGTCATCCCCAGATCCCTAAAAGCAAGTCGACCTGGGAAGAAGACCAGCCTGGCTAAACAGAGAGCTTTGGCTGGACCTCAGAAATAAAAGGACAGTTTACAGTCTTTGGAAAAGGGGGTTGGTAGCTTACAAGCAATGCAAAGATGTAGTGAAGCTACGCAGGGGGAAAATTAGAAGGGCAAAGCTCAAGCAGAACTTAACTTGACCACTAGAGTGGGCACAAGCTGGAACATGGGAAGATCCATTCCAATATGAGGAAAAACTTGTTTGGGGTGCGGGTGTCAGAGCCCTGGCAGAGGCTGCCCAGGGAGGGTGTGGAGTCCCCTTCTCTGGAGACCTTCAAGCCCCGGCTGGATGCAGCCCTGAGGGATGTGCTTTGGGCAACCCTGCTTCAGCAGGGGAGTTGGACAGGATGATCTCTAGAGGTCCCTTCCAGCTCTGACAATTCCATGATTCCATGACAAGAGGAAAGAGCCTAAAGTTGTACCAGGGAAGGCCCAGATTAGATATTAGGAAAAGTTTTTGCACTAAAAGGGTTATTAAGCCTTGGAATGGGCTGCCCAGGGAAGTGGTTGAGGCAACATCCCTGGAGGTATTCAGAAGACAGGTGGACATAGTGCTTAATGACATGGTTTAGTGATGTTTGGTTGTTTTGCTTTTATTTTTTTTACTGGAGTTATGTTGGTGGCTGGACTAGGTGATCTTAAAGGTCACTTCCAACCTGGACAATTCTATGATTCTGTATCATCATACACATGCAAGTATCATACACATCCATATATCAGACACGCATAGTGGTCTTGCAGTAAACAGCTTACTTAAGTGCTCAGCACCTTGGAGAAGCTATTAAGGCTCCTGTGATTGATGATGAATCAATCATCATCAATCTTACTTTTTGTGATGAAGCTATTAAGCTTCCTGTGATGTGTGGGAAGAGCCCTCCAAGTCTTTATTTACCATTCTGTTAGGAAGTGAACTGGATCATATAAAAGCTTTTTCCCACAGTGCAGCAATTTGAGCAGCATTTGAGCGGCCAGCGTTCCTGGAGATCCCACACACACCATGTTTTTCACTGGACAGGAACACTCACGTAACATGTAACAATAGACAGGCACACACACACGAGCAGGCTGCTGCCACGCTGCCGTCACACAGGCACACAGATGAGCGTGTAATCTCTAGCAGTTGCCTTTGCGTGTGTCCTGGATCCCTGCAGGAAGGATTCATCTCACCCTACTTTATCCTTCTGCAGTGAGACATACGCACCTGGCCAGGCACCCCCAGCTCCTTTCAGAGCTGGAGACCTGTAGATGTATGTAGGAGATTGCTCATACAGTCTGTCGTAGGAGAAAAGCTTCTTGATACGCTGGTCCCTCTCTGTTGATGACAGAGGGAGGTGAGGTCTCCAGCTCAAAAGGAGGCAGAGGACACTGAGGCGCCTCAGTGAACCCTCCCCATGCCAAGCACATGGCAGGATACACTCTAAGATGACCTTGGTTCGCCTTCTCCACAGTTCCTGACTCCATCTGCCCTTGCCCAGGCACCCAGCAGCATGACTGCATCAGGGGTGCTCTGACACTAAGGCAAAACCTGTCTACTGCTCTGAGATTTAGCATGTTAGCATAAAAGCTCCAAATTTACAGAAATGAACTCAAAAAGGAACCTTTTCCATTGGTCTCATTAGAGAGACTTCTCCTGTTAGGCAAACTCTTCAGCCCTCTCTTAGAAACCACCCAGATATATGATATATATATGAAATATATGATAGGACAAGGGATAATGGTTTTAAACTGGAAGAGGGCAGATTTAGATTGGATATTAGAAAGAAATTCTTTCCTGTGGGGGTGGTGAGGCACTGGAAGAGGTTGCCCAGAGAAGCTGTGGCTGTTCCAGGTGTCCCTGCCCAATNTCTTTCAGGTCCCCTCCAACTCTAACCATTCTGTGGTTCTATAAAATATAGACCCAAATGTATTTGCCTCCAGGAAGCTGCAATGAGACAGAACTTGCTGCCAACCAAGGGGCTACAGATCCCATTTTTTCTCACACCGAAGCCTTTGTCCAGGCCAGTGTCAGCAGCTTCACTGCCCTGCTCTGCACCCCTCTAACTGGCATGTCCTTGCCTTGCAGAGACCTGAGCTGGAATTACATCCAGTTTATTCACCCTGAAGCCTTTGTGACCCTGCGCTCACTCACCAAGCTGTAAGTCATAGTGATATCTCTTTCACAGTAGGGCATGGACAGCAGGTATCTGAGGACCTCAGATGACTCTCAAAGCTACCAGGACACCTGGCATTTAGGTATCAGAAGGCTGTAGTGCTGAGGTGCACATCTCAGCGCTGACCTGTGCAGACCAATGTTTCCCATCAGTATTAAAGGGCTGATAAATGTGCAGAGAGGCCATCTTCAAGATGCTCTCATCCTGAACACTTAAGCCTCCACTTTCTGATGCTTTCATATCCACCTTATATGCTTTATGAAAGATCAACATTATGGACCATTTCAGCAAGAGTCATAGCAGACTATCTTTGCTGGCTCGGGAAGGGTCCCCAGTCCATGTGCCACCACTAAGGCTCTTGGGCATTTTATGGGCTGAGAGCTGCAGTCATGCCTGAGCTACTATGGATGAAGTGGTGGGGGAAGAGATACACAGGGCAGATATGTGCAGAGAGGTAGATACCGAGCCTTCAGTACAAGTATTAACCCCACCCTTCATGTTCCCCAGGGACTGGTGTATCAATCCATTTATCTCCAGATGATTCTGGTCCCCATGTAGCACCCAGCCCCATTTCAGTTTCCCATTTGAGGGATCAAGCAAGTCAGGCAACGTGGCTCTCCAAGCATCTGCTTGCCTCAGATACCACTAGCAGCAAGACCCTGACCATGGTCTCCCTGTCTGCTTTTCCTTCATCAGGGACTTGACCGATAACCAACTGGTTACGCTGCCCCTGGATGGTTTGGGTGGACTGACCCATCTGAAGCTCCAAGGCAACCCAGCTCTCTCTGAGCCCTTCATCAAAGAGAGCTTCCCCAACATGAGGTACTGGTGGTGGTGGCTTTTTCACTTCTGGCTCTCAGCACAGCCTGTATTTGCTTATTGCAATCATCCCCCTGCTTTCCTTGTTTATCTCATGCTTTCCTCCATCCTTTCAGGCCAATAGGTTGAGTAAGCTTCATCTGCTGTTAATGCACCTCATCTTTTACAATCTTCCACCGGAGAGCAGTGATGTGCTCATGGGCCCACCACCCCCACTCCAAACACACACACACAAGTGGAAAGCATGGAGCAGGCCCAGCTCAGGACTTCTCTCAATGGAAAACATTCCCAGAAGCCAGTCCTAGCTAATGACATCCAGCTTTCCTTCCGTAAACTCTGTTTGTGTGGCCGTGGCTTGTCTGCTACGGATTAATGAGGAGCCTGAAGGGGTCAAACTGATCAAGACAAGGCTGCAAAAGACTCAGAGCACAGTGCCACAAAGCAGGCTCTGGCTCTCCTGACCCTCCCTTAGTGGTGGGTCTCCAGCGTGGCACCTGCCCTCAGGCTCAGGGGCCCATGGTCCAGATGATTCAAGTTACCCTGAGGTGAAGCCGTCTTTTGTTTGAGTCTCCCAGGTAGTTCCCTTGGATGCGTGAGCTGATGCTCCCACTCATCTAGCACAGGGTCCCAGGGCTGAAGCTTCTCAAACTCATCCACCCACTGTTGAGGTCACAGGCCACTGCACCAACTGCAATTAAGCTCATGTCTGATGAAAAGTGTGGAGCTCCCACTTCAGTCTGCCCCAGCACTGGTGCCTGCAGGGCTTTCTCTTTTGACATTTTTGACTCATCATAGCTGGGATCTGCTGCATGACTGGTTACCAAACAGCAGGGGATCCCAGAAGTTTCTGGAGGGCTTTCCACACTCAGGATAGCAGTCTCTCGTACAAGGCGGGTCAAGTTCAGCACTTTCAGGAACATTCCTCCTCTAAACTAATTCCATTAACGTCTGCAGAGCTGGTTTGGATTTGTACCAGAGGGACTGAGCCTGCAGGAGTTGTTCATTGAACCACACAAGGCAATGGACCCGTTAACGTTTCCTAAATTTCAGGGTACTGCCATGAAGTAGTCTTATTCTTGGGGCCTCTGTCTGGAGGAATCATCAGAGAACAGTTCTTAGCCACCCTGGGAAGATCTATACCTCCCCATCACCTTTCAATAATCGGATTTAATTTGGAGCTTATAACAGGAAGCAAGCCTGTATACAGAGTTTCCACAGCCTCCCGGGGCTCAGCCAGAAATGTTTGGAACTTAAAACAAAACCATATTTTTAGAATATAGAGTTTCACCATATTTACTGATCCTGTCAGAAGACCTTAATTGTCTGGAAAACCTGAGGACCCTTTGCCTTCACCAGCAGCCTTCCTGGTTTCCAGCAAAGAAGCAGGAGCTGCTGACTGATAGCCTTGTATTTCATCCAGATGATATTTAGCTGCTGTTTAATTAACCTTGTAATACATGCTATAATTAACAACGAACAACCCTACTTTCCAGTAAAAATCAGACATATTAAAGTAACTTGCTGCACTTAGAAGAGCTGAGATTTCCCTGCCTGCGCTGGCCGGGGTGAGCCAGGCTCATGGAGCTGGAGTGTGGAGGTGCCTCTCTGGATCTCAGCGACAAGACGGGGACCTTGCACTTGCTCATGCTCCCAGGAAGTTTCTCACCTGCAACAAAAGAATAGATGCCTAGCACAAAAATGGCTTCTGGGTAAAAAAACAAAGACTACATGCACGTGGCATATTGCCAGAGCATGGGAAAGAGAGGCTAATCCAGTCTAGGGAGAAGTGCAGAAAGGTTTTTAGGAATTATCTGGGAACTTCAGTGCATTTTCCAAACCCAGTGTTTGACAATATCCTACCATCAGACAGTGTCTTAAGCGCCAAAAGTGGGGCAGTGCAGAGATACCATGGGGTGACTTAGGTCCATGCTCTGTCCTACATGGAGTCCTTTCCACCAGAGCAAAGTCCTGCAACCATTACATGACAGACTGGCTTTTGTCACAGGTGGAAATGAAGTAAAAAGTGCAAAGCAATGGAGAGTCAGGTCTTGGAAGTGACACACCTTAAAATTCTGCTTTCCCTGTTTTCAGAGTCCTCGAGGTGCCTTATGCCTACCAGTGCTGTGCCTACGGAAGCTGCAGCAGCTTTTTCAAGATGTCCAACCAGTGGGAAGCAGAAGACATGAGCCCTGAGGAGGAGGATGCCCACAAGAGGACCGTGGAATTTTTTCCAGGTCATGCTGATAATCACTGTAAGTAAATTGTTTGAATGGTGGTCAGTCCACGGGCAGAGCCATGCTGCGAGCTAGGATGCAGGTCCTGTGTTTGCAGGAGTGTTCCCACTGCCAGCCAAGGAGTTGCACCTGCCCCAGGGAAGGCACTGATCCATCTCCAGCTGTGGTGTCCAGCTGCTGTGAATGGGCTTCAATTCATGCCACTGCACTGGGGAGAGACCTGATCTACTGTGCCCAAACCATCACAATCTAACAGAAAGATCTGGAAGTCCTCAACAGCATGGACGCATTTGCTAATTTGGTCTTGCTGACTGTAGAGGGAGGTAACCCAAACCATTGAAAGGTGCCTGAGGTTACATGGGAGAGTTTCTGGGCTTGGCCATCAGACTTGTGGGCAGTACAGAGCCTTTGGGAGCATATCAGCTACAGCATACAGAGGATGTACCCTAGGATTAATCTGAATAAGAGAATGAACTCAAAGAACTGGAATGTGCAGTTGGCTGGAGGCAGAGAGACCTGTGCCTTTGCTACTCTTGCACACATACCCTGATGCTACAGCAAAGGTCAGGGTTTGGTAGTAACTAAGGGACACGTTTGGGGACTGTGATGAGCTCAGCACAGCGCTGGCCTGTGCAGGGCAGAAGTGGCTCCGCAGTCGAAGAGGAGCAGAGCTTCGTGTCCAAGAATCCATCTACTCTGTGTTCCACAGCGCCCTTCTGTACAGAGCTCCCTGGAATGTGTTGCATGAGGACAGCCGAGGAGCATGCAAGGCACAACTCTGGCACCCACAGACTCACAGCACAACAGCAGCTCCAGGGGGAAGCCTGGTGTGATCCCTTCATGAGGGAATCTCAGAATAACATGAAGAAACACACGAGTCCCTTTGCTTCCTCTGTAACTGCTGGAGAGCAGAAACAGCATTTCAGGACACAGCTTGGAGGCTGTGTTTGTTCATACGTTGGTGTAAACACAGGGGCCACGTGCGCTTCATGAGCTCTGAAATGCCCCAAGGGCAAAACCACCAGGTGCTGTGAGCCTGTAGGAAACGGGGAGAGGGCACCCCCCCGCAGCAGGGGCTATGCAGAATCTCCTTCTGCATCCTAGGCAGGCAGGACCAGGGCTGGAGACAGATGTTGATCCAGAGCAGCTGAACATTCTGTGTTACAGCAGCAATGGGAGCCGGGATACCCCCAGAGGTTTTAGGACACAGCCAGGGAGTGAGTCACAAGCCCTGCATCCCCGCTCCTGCTGCCTGCCCTGCCCCGGCCCTTCGCAGATGGAGAACAGGCTTCAGCAGTGTACAAAGCCCAGCCGGACGCCTGCAAGTGTGATTCCTACCAGCACGATGTGGCTCCTGGAAGCCTGGTAGACTTGGTGGTGGTGCTGGGCAGACAGTAGAGAAGCCATATGTTATGGTCATTGCTGCAGGAATTTCTTCTCAGCAGGGTCAGTTTTTCCATCATTAATGCAGCCCATACTTTAACAGCCCTTGTACTGCTGCCTAGCGAACTGCAGCATCTGTGGAACGAGCTGCCTTGCAGCCAGGGCCCATAGTGCTGCCCTTGATGGGTACCAAAGCATTTGATGCCCCAAAGGACACTCTTTCCTGGCCCTCTCTGGAGACTAATCCCTACCCAGGCTCCCAGGCCTCCACGCCAGTCTCAGCCTCAAAGATTACATGTATGATGATGAGATATTGGGCCAAGAGGGGAATGCTGACTGATTCTGAGATGTGCCAGATGAGACTATTAGCAGCTCATAAAGGCTCACATTTTCAGATGTTAAAGCGCTGAGTTAGTCTTGAAATATCAAACCGCAGAAGTGCAAATCTGAAAAGCACAAGAAGGTTCTTCATTACCATCTGCAGCTTTTGCAGATGACTATCGTACCATTCAGCAATGCATGCTCTACTCTTGATGATAAGGGGCTTGTGATATTGCTGTTTTACTTAACTAATTACTGCTTTATTTCTGTCCCCAGTGCTTCCTTTCTGCTGGCCATCAGTGGTATTCAGCTGTGTTATATGAATCCTGTAGTACTTCCTCATTAAAGAGGAAAAAAGCTCCCAAACATTCCTTCCATGCAACAGATAAATTGGTCTCATTAAGAGAAAATAACTCAGGGCTCTGTCCCTGCCGCGTGCAGCCAGGCTCATCAGGGTGCTTGGATGCTGTGGGAGAACTTGTGAGTGGGACGGGGCAAGGTTCCAGGGAGCCATGTCCTCTCAGCCTTGCGTAGTGCTTCCAGCAAGCGACTGAGAAGCCCTTAAGAAGTCTGCAGAACCTCACAGCTGGGTGGTGAAAGGCAGCTTGTCCCAGTCAGACATGCAGGGGCAAGAAATGGGTCCTGGGTGGCACAGCCCTGCTCCAGCAGCCAGGCAGAGCTGCCTCCCACAGCCAGCAGCCATCCCTCAGCTGAGCCCAGCACTCAAGGGACCCTCGCACTCCAGCCACGGTTGATGGCATGTGGTGCCACCAACCCTGAGGCCAGCTCAGCTCTTCCTCATCCTCTCAGGACCCCTGATGCCTGGGAATCCCCTGAACACCAACCAAGTGTGTCCGTTGACACCTGAGTAACGGCCACTTGAGGCCCAAAGGCATGTGGTTAGTGCAAGTCTCACCACTGTCACTTTTTCACAACAGATATTTAAGGTCCCTTATCCAACATTTTCGGTGCCTGGGGTATGCCTCTTTGGATTATGATGGGCAGTGTTTAGCAGATACCCCTTGCCCCAGGTCTGTCCGGTATGGCCAGGCAGCATCCCAGAGACGGTCACACAGGACATCCACCCAGCACTCCCCAGCAACTCACTCCTGCCACCCTCCCGAAACTGCAGGGGGAGGACAAAGTGCAAATACCACCACTGCCAAGAGCACGTCCATCACAGAGCCAGCACCCCCTCGGGACAACTAGTCTGAGGACAGAAAGGGATGTGTTTACTTACAAGCCTGTGTTTGCCATAGTGGAACAAAGCCACAGAAAGTGAGAACACACGTGTATGGTTACCCTCGACAGTAGGACACTGCCTTACCCAGTCAAACACCTCTGATAATTTGTAAAGCTGACTAATTAACTTCTGCAACCACTTAGCAAACCCTGGAGAGTCCTTAAAGCAACAATTCTCCTACTTCTGTCATTCAAGAAGGCTGCTCAAATCCCCAGAAAGCACCTGCCCAGGTGCAGCCACCCACGCCCTAACACTGATGGAGAGAGCAATTATCTGCAACCCCACATGGTGCAGACGATACAAAAGGGGAAGAGGCATCCAGTTCAGTGGGGGGGTTTCTACCAATTCTCCTCCTCTTCCTCCCCCTTTGGTGTCGGTACACTCTGCTGGGAGCCATTTTTCATGGAAAGAGCAAAGTGAGTTTTTCCATAAGGCCGCAAAAGTGGAGGCTCCTGAGCCAATTTTAAATAAATAAGGGCTACTTCAAAACCGATGCAGTCCGCCTTGCGAGAACAAAACAGCCATTTTCTTTTCTCTCCAGTTCCCGGGCTGGGAGAAGTGCTGATTTCCAGCAGAGAGAGGTACATTTTCTGCTCTGAATCCCGCTGTGCTTGCCAAGGGCTGCTAGCTCAGTAGTCCAGGCAAAACAAAAAGATCACTCCTTCGCTCCATGTAGATGTTTAGCCTGTGCTGAAGACCAGCCTCTGTGCATTCTGGCCCTTTGAAGAGAAAAGGGATGGGGCAGACAACACTTCAACATTACCGTGGGTTGGGTGGCCGTGGGGGGCACAGAAAGTGCAAAGTCTCTGCATTGAGACTGCACATCACAGCCTCCACGCTGTGGGTGGAAAAGACACTGGAGATTTGTGAGATTATAAAATACAAGGAGGAAAAATTTTTCCATCCCACTGCGAGTGTTCTCTTGCCAGACTCCAAAGCAGCAGTAATATTTCAAATCATATACAGACAGATTTAAAAAATGGCATTTTTTTTCCCAAAGCTCACTGAAGCTGAGAAAGCCACAATGCTTGTCAGGAGGCACTAAAGATAGCACGTCACTTGTCATCATTCTTTAATCAAATACCCAGTCCTATTTTCAAAGACAAGCTGGGAGCAGATCTCGTGAGAGGCACCATTTCTTAACAGACTAGGCGACTAAATCCCACTTGTGTTAGCCACATCAGCACTGTGGAAACTCGCCTTCCTGGCCAGTGTCTGAGCACACACCTGGGCACCAGCATCCATCCACACCATCCAAGGGAGATTTCATCCCACAGCCACAGATCCAGCTCCCTGGCTATCGGGCTGTGGCAAGCTCAGAACACGTCCCTTCCCCTTCCTCCTGCCCACAGAAAACCCTCTGGAGACCCCCACAGGGAGCAGGAGGCTGTGCTGGTGCCAGGGGTGGGGATGGTGCGGCAGGTCAGCCGCTGTCCTCACCGTGTCCCAGAGCTGTGAATCAGCACCGGTTTGAGAAGAGAAAGAAGCAACAAAGCCAAAAAGCATGTTTGGGACTAGATTAAGAGCATGCCATTCTCCTTGGTGATGACCTACGCCTACAGGCCATAGAAAACACAGCTGAGGTCTCGGCCCCTCTCTCTTACAGCAGCTTCTCCTTCAGCCAGGGAGTCTCTGCCTCACCCACAGAGAGACCAAGCCTGGCTCGGGGTGCAGCGTGATGGAGCTGCTGGCCCAGCAGGCTGGGTTCTGAGGGCAAAGCAGTCTGGTTTCATAAACCCCATAGATCCAAAGTCTGCAGGCGTGGGCAATCAGCCTGCCTTTAGGCAAATCCAGGGCTGGGAGCCTCCAGGAGTATAAACAAGGCATCGCAGTCCCAAGAAGTTGTAGGACATACAATACAGTAATACATGTTGGGTTCTCTTGTCTTTTTGCTTCTGAGCCATTTGGTGGTGGTAGTTGCTGACGAAGAATTTGTGCTGCCAATAGAGGCTAACAAACAAAACTCCAAAGTCCTTGCTGATGAACTAGCATTAGACAAGGCCTGCCCAGAAAGCTTCCACTTAGAAGATGCATCTGAAGGCTTTGTTTTCTGTAACCACATAGGCTAGAATAATTCTTTATTTTTAATAAAGCATGCTGGGAGGAGGCATCTGCAGTCACACAACTCTGGGATCTGGGGCTCTTACATTTCAAATGTTGGGAGTAACCTAAAACCAGAGAGGTTGGCCACATTGCAACCCACCATTTACAAACCTTCTTCCTCTGCAGCAGTGAGGGAGGACAAACTGCAGGGGACAAACTGGACACCAGCACCTACTTTGAACTTGTGGGCTGAGAACTGGCTGTGAAAGTCTGTGTTGAGGACTTGCAGTGGGAGAAGCTGCTAGCCGAGCTAGCCCTGATGGCCTTGCTCATTCTTCTGTGAACACCATTTCTCTGTTGTTTTTTCCTCAGATGACCTAGATGCAGAAGACCTCCAGCTGGACCTTGAGGAATCAAAGCTGCACCCCACTATTCAGTGCACCCCAAGCCCTGGTGAGCAACCAGAGAAGTCTTTTCTTTGAATACATCTGTGTTCCTTTGAGCTTCTCTAAATCCCCAGTATCCCACAACTCTTCCTGCAGTGTCTCACAGACATGCAGATCAGAAGCCTGAATGGTTGGGCTCTGGCTATCCTGGGGACAGGTGAGGATCTCCCACTTGGAGGTAGCTGCCCTCCTCCAAGAAGAGCACAAGGTCACGGTAGCCCTGACCAGGAATCCCAGATATCACCAGCTTCTCCATCCACAAACCCAGTCAGACTGGCTCTCAAGAAGCTCCCGTTCCCTTGCAAGACTTAGGCTTTGCTCTGTCCTGGCCAGCCCAGAATACTGCATGACACCACCTTGTCCTGGATCTCCTGATCGCACTTGCAGCACTGCAAACTGCGGGGGTACTTCACTGCTTCCTGAGAAAAGGAGAAAAAGGAGATGCCAGCAAGAGCCAGCTGGCTGGGACACAAGGAAGCTGCCTTCTGATTTTGTCCCTGTTCACAGCTCAGTGGTGTCCTATACAGGCACAGCTGGAAGCTGGAGAGGCCTGGATCCATCCAGGCAGCTGTAGGACACCAGCGGACACAGAGGTTTTTGCCAGTTGTCCCACTGAGTTAGCTGCAAAAGAGACAAGAATGAACAAGATTTTAGCAGAGAGCGTGCTGTGCCGCCCGAGCACAGAGGCGCTGGTCTCTGAGGAAAGCCACCTCACAATCTCCACCTGCTTTAAGCTGAACAAGATTCCTTCATCTCCTCTAATTTCTCTTGCTCTCTACTACCTAAAGCTTGGCTCACCCTCTCTCTGCTTTTGCTGAGTTCCCATCCTGAGCCACTCACTGTAACAACCAAGTCCCTCCCGGGGAAACTCTCTCTCATTGCACAGTCTCTCTCCCCTCTCTTCTTTCTCCTTTGGCAAACAGCATCCACACCAACCCCCTTTTTACCCCACCATGACCTCCCACTTCTTCTCATGTCCATCCTCCACCATTCTTTCTCCTGGCATTTCTCCACATTCTGCTTGCCCAGGCTCCTCTGACCTTTCCCTGCCACCCCGACTCTCTCATTCTCTTCCTCCCTTCTCTTTCTCCCTCCTCCTCTAGCACTTCATCTCATCTTGGCCATCTCCTCTCTGCAGAGGTCATTCATGCAGAAACAATAAGATACCCCTTAGCCAAGGACTTTAGTACAAGGGCAGAGGTTGGCAATTGTCAGAGCTAGATGCAGCATCCTGCCGTCTCTCACACGTCCCCACACCCCTAACTCCAAGATCCAAGGGGTACAATCAGAAGGAGCAGCTAATGGCAGAGGGGCCCAAATGCCAGGCTGACACCAGGATCGTTGGTGGGTCTGCAGTCCCACAGATACGTGGGGCATTATGGTCATGAGTTCCTTTGGAGCTCAGACTCTACCCCGTTGAACAGGATTCATCATAGGGCAGATGTGAGACATGGGAGGAAAAAGGCTTCACCAGGCCCTGGCCTTTTTATATTTTAGGAGCTCTTTTTTGCCATTTCTCACATTTTACATACAACCCCTCCCTGCACCTCATTTCTGCCCTCAACAAGGTCTGAGAGGAGGAGCCTATGAGCATGCCAGAGGCACCCTGGTGTGGGTACAAGAGCATGGGGCAGCCAGGACAGAGCCAAGAGGCAGCACTGCTGCCATCCTGATGCAGAAGAGGGCAGACAAAAGCTCCTTGTCAGCCCTCAGCATTCAATAGGCAAGGGGCTGCTGGGGCCAGAGGAGGTCTGTGACCTGGCCACTGCTCTGATCAGCACCACTAGAGCAGAGCGGTATATTCTGGGTTTAACTTTGGGGGTTGTTTTCTTCCAGGTCCCTTCAAGCCTTGCGATCACTTGTTTGAGAGCTGGATCATCCGCCTGGGAGTCTGGGTCATCGTTCTGGTCTCGGTGCTCTGCAATGGACTGGTCATTCTGGCTGTCTTTGCCTCTCCCAGCTACCTCTCTCCACTTAAGTTCATCATCAGCTCCATAGCTGGAGCCAACATGCTGACGGGCGTTTACTGCAGCATGCTGGCTCTCATCGACGCGCTGACCTACGGCCAGTTTGCCAAGTACGGCGCCAGGTGGGAGACCAGCGCAGGCTGCAGGGCCACGGGGTTCCTGGCGGTGTTTGCCTCCGAGGCTGCCATCTTTCTGCTGACGCTGGCGGCCGTGCAGTGCAGCATTTCAGTCTCCTGCGTGCGGGGCTATGGGAAGTCCCCCTCCTTAGGCAAGGTCAAGGCTGCTGCCTTTTGCTGCCTGTTGCTGTCCTCTGTGGCTGCCATTCTGCCTCTCTTCTCCATTGGGGAATACGGAGCATCCCCTCTCTGCCTCCCATACCCCATCCCAGATGGGAAACCCGCCACCCTGGGCTTCACTGTGGCCTTGGTGATGACAAACATGCTCTGCTTCCTGACTATCACGGGCACCTACATCAGGCTCTACTGCAACCTGCTGAAGGGGGAGTTCAGCGCCGTCTGGGACTGCGCCATGGTCAAGCATGTGGCCTGGCTGATCTTCACCAACTGCCTCCTCTACTGCCCAGTGGCCTTCCTCACCTTCTCCTCCACACTCAACCTCTTCCTCATCACCCCAGAGGTCATCAAATCTGTCCTCCTTGTGGTCCTGCCCCTGCCCGCTTGCCTGAATCCCTTGCTCTACCTGCTCTTCAACCCCCACTTCAGAGATGACCTCCGCCTGCTGAGGCAGAAGGGCCAGGACAAGGGGAGATACCCCCAGTCCTGCGGGGCTGATGACATGGAGAAAAGTTCCTATGACTCCACCCAGGCTCTGGTGAGCTTCTCCGACATTGACCACATATTCGAGACGCCTGATTCCCTGGGAGTGCCCCCCATACTCGACAGCTACAGCTTCCCCTCCATGACGCTTGTCCCCTGCCAGCAAAGGGTGGGCACTAAGGGGAAGGAGAGGGGCTTCTCTGAGCATTGTCCCTGCCTCAATGACAATGAGGTGCTGATCGCTTCAGAGAGCCGAGATCCAGCCGGCAGCAGCCTCCGGATAGCCTTCTTCCCCTCCCCGCCCACGCCTCCCTACACATCTCACTTATAAATCTCCTCTGAGTAGCCGTGCCGAACAGCCCCACACCACACACTGAGGAAGAGCCCCAGTGCCAGGTGGCCAGCAAGGTGACAGCAGTCTGCTCCATATAAAGTACCAGTGCAACCCACCTACCCACACCCCCCGTCATATCTGCCCAGGCAGCCAGCACCACTCTGCCAGCTGCCTCTCGCCTGGAAGGGCTCAGACTGAGCTCCAGATACTCAGGGCTGGCCATCGGGGGAGATAAACCCCCGGGCAAGTCTTTCCTTTGCTAGGGACTTTCTGGGAGAGAGCCCCACCAGCTCACAAAATGGATTAAGGAGACCCTCATCATCATCATCCTACAGCATCGCAAGCCAGGAGAAGCCTCCAGCAGAGCCAAAGATGTCTTCTCAAGGCAGAGATGTCTTAGCAAGCAAAAGCCAGAAACACGTGGAAATGGGTGACTGCAATGATGTGGCCACACTTGTCCTCCAGGGTCCTCTGCAGATCCTGAAAAGGGTTTGTGTCTGCCCCACACCATCGGCTGGAAGAGCAGAGGAAGTTAAAAGCAGTGTATCTACGTGTGCACCAGAGGTTTGGACAGAGGGAGGCTCTGCTTCATCCACTGTGAGCCTCATGGGTTGGGCAGGACCCCCACTTTCAGATGATACCAGGAGCTGGGGATGTTCAACCCCTCTTTCATTCTGGCCCACAGTGTCTAACAAGGGGTCTCTGAACCAAATCCAAACATCTCCCTGCAGAAATGCACATGCTTTGCCCGGGGCCAACCTGCAGGACACTGGGCTCCTCCACTTTCATCGCTCCTTCCACCTCCGCACGCTGCAGCACACCCAGGGCACTCCTGCCTGCACTCACTGGGCTCCTGGTCAGGCGCACTGGAAACGGGATCTGGTTCCCTCTCTGCCCCCAAATGTCACTCCTGGAAGAGGCTGTTGGTTCTTGGGTACAGGGAACCTCCACGCACAATAGCCATTTGAGGGGCTGCACTCACCCTCCCCTATTTTAAGGGCAACTTGTGTAAAAGGAGGGAACAGAAATCAGCCTTGTGGGATGATGGCATCAGGAGGACATAGGCCACTGGGAACAGTCTCAAATTCACTCCCTGCAGCTCAGGGATCTCCCAAATCCATCCTCTCCATCATAAACCCTCCCACTGCTGCCCAGCGCAGCAGGGAGCCTGCGGGCCCTGGGAAAGCTTTGGTTCTGCTGACATTACTGCAGCTGTGTAAGTCATTCATTTTTGTGAGATAATAAATGAGCCCCGTTGCTGACCACTGGCTGGTGTCTGTCCTCTTGTGTATGAAAAGCACCTTGCTTTTGGTCATTCAGCAGCTGCCTGGCTGCCTCTCTCGGCCAAACCAAGTGGCTGCTGCTTGGATGCTGTCTGCACTGCTTGAGAGAGGACTGGGAAACTGCATTGTGTCCGTAGGACCTGGCACCATCCTCCTCTCTCTCTTTCTCAGAGGGAAGAGCCAAACTGCCTGCCTTTGGGCAGCAGAACTGTGTCATCAGTGTCCCTCTCCAGACCCCATGGGCCAGGCCCACCTGGTTGCACCCCGATCTGCTCCTCGGCTGCATCTACTGTTTGGGTTCATGAGCAGGACAGATCTGCTGCATAAAAGCTCAAGGACATCATATAACAGGTTCTCCCACACAAAGTCAGACTCCCAGCCAGAGTCTAGGTCTGCTTCCCTTCTCTTCAGGTGAGCCCCGTAGCCTTATCTCAAGAAAAACTTGAGAGATCATCAGGAAATCAGAAGAATAAGACCCAAAGCTTAGAGAAGAGGATAGGAACCCCAAATTTAGTAACAAATCCAAAGCTCCGCTCTGCAGTCTGTGTAGGAACTACTGAAAAAAATCAGCCCTGTTGTCACACTTGAATCCTGACCTGTCTTTTGATATCCTACAAATACTCAAAATCAGTTCTCATGCTTGGCTCGTCAAAAACACTGAACCATTTTCTTCCTTTTCCTTAGGGGCTGCTCATGGGCCTGTGACTGGGAAAGACTCCTAGCTACTGCCATTTGCAGAAATACAATGCTTCTTCAGAAGAGGGTTTATACATCCCCAGCATAAATCCAAATTCCCCAGCGCATCCACTAACCCCGTCAGGAATTCCCTATTTATAAGATGACTCAAAATAAACCCCACTGACATGGTCACAAGGAGCACCATTACAAGTCACAGACTAACCCCAACCAATGCTCTCTTGCCTGAAATCCCCTGCACTGCTGCCCAGGAGTACTGGTGCCACGCTAGCCGGCATTAAGGGGCCCAAACGAACACTTGACAAACATCTGTCCCCAGCGGACGGATTGCACGAGCTCTCCATGGGCCATCAGGGAACGGTCCCACAGCAGGACAGCAGGAGCTGAGCAGCACTTGGGACAGCAAAAGCAGGATGCTGCATGGTCAGCGTAGCATAAGTTTAGTCCCCAGTTGTCCCAGCCGGTAGGTAGGAGTCCCAAAATGCATGGATTTATACACAATTCCTACACACACGTCAGTGTGTGCTGACAGGCTGCTGCGGCTGGAGAGACCGTGCTGTAGAGCCAGCAGCTTCCTCTTGGGATTACACGAGTTACAGCCCTCATCGAACTCACCTGTCCCTTAAACAGTCTCAGTTTATCCAGGTCCATCCCCTGTGGTGTTGTCAAAGGTGTCTCAGGTTGTGACCACCGCAGGGCACCTACTGGCAAACGGTGTCACAGGCATCCTTCAGGTGTCCTGAACACAGAGCAACAGCTGAGTCTGAGGTCAAGACTGGCAGGAGCCTGGCACCACCAGCTTTCCAGGGCTCATGCTCATCACATCTCGAGCTGGTTCAAAGGAGGAAGAGCATCTCAGACTGCCCAACCCAGGAAGAGATAATGAGATGGCTGATGCAGGCAGAAACACTGCCCTTCCCAAGAGCAATAACATTTCCCCAGGAAACTTCATTGCTGGCCTGGGTAAAAGCCCCCTGGAGTATGTGGCCCCCTAGTAGTCAGTGTGGGACTTCCCACCCCCTCCCTCACAGAGAAGCAATGGCCAGCAGCCTGGCTGGTCCTGTCTGTGCTGGAGCACAGCAGACTGAAGTCCAGCTGAGCCCTACAACACCTCACCCCATCCCTCAGAGCATCTACAGTGGATGCTGCTCATGCACATTCTGACCATTAGCCACTGCTCACCCATAATCCCTGCTTCACCCTGTCTTGTACCTCACTTGTGTCTTTTATACACCTGGAGGTGCTCCTGTGAGAGGGACATTGCCTCTGTGCCAAGGCAGACTGCAGGGCACCGCTGCTCAAAGAGGGTGTGAGAGCATCAGGCCCCACCAAAGGGCTTTGAGCCCAGAAAGCAGACACACTGTAAAGCACAGAAGCACTTCACTGCTGCTCTGCAGGGAACCTTTTCCCATCAAGGGTCCACAGGCTGGCTCCAGGGAAGCTCTGGTGAAACAGTGACTCCTCAAAGCCAGTGCCCATCTCATGGAGACCCAGGAAGTGTCTACCCCAAAAAGAACAAAACTGCTGGGTATGGATCCTGCATCCTGCACCATCCAGCACCCTCTTCTCTGTCCTACAAAGCCAACTCTCACCAGGCTCAGAGCTCTTCCTCACAGTACTTCTGCACAGGCCAGTCTTCTTGCTTAACTGAGTATAAGAGTGTGGTGGAGCAGGGGTGAGACCTGTCCCTTCTTGCTTCCCCAGGGCCACGTGGAGTCCCTCAGAGCCCATTTAGAGCCTGAAGCTCTCTCTAAGCTGTGGCCCTGGCAAGATTAATAAGAAAAGAGGGAGCATAAACACAAAGTATGTTCTGTCCTGGCCGATGGAGGTGCCTGAGAAACAGTGAGAGTTTATGGATCTGCAGAGCAGCAGGGAAAAAAAAACAGCATCATCCTCTGCTCTTGCAGGCCATAAATCCGGAGAATGAACTCTGTGCCTTTCACCACAGCTCTAAGTGTACACATGGCTTTCCACCCTACCAAACCCCAAACTCAGTAATTATTAAAAACAAAAGCAAAAGGAATCTTACACCACTCTATCTCCCTTCTTAGCAGCTGGTTTGGTACTTACTGGTGCCAGGCTGAGCACCTTCAGGCAGCTCAGCCCTCTGCCAGTCCTTCTGTACCCAAGAGTAACCCTGCTGCTCCACAGGCAAGACAACCCACCAGGGTTGTGCAGTCCCATGGGCAACCAGGACCCAGCTTGGACTATGTAAACCACTGTTGGTCAACCAACAGAGGTGTGAAATGACTTCAGCAAGCCCAGAACAGGGGAAAGTTCTTGTTCCCCATCCTCCACCAGCAAGGATTCATGAGGTTGCTCTTTTGCCTTCTGGGCTAAGCTTTGGCAATGAGATACAACACTGTCTGGAAACCTCCCTTCCAGATGACCCTCTTCAAGCCCACCAAATGAGCCTCCGAACAGCAACCAGAGGTCCTTGAGGCATCATGAGCTGTTTTCACTGGAGACACAGCTGTCCTGGATTCCAGAATATGTATGCAACTAAGAGAGTGAAAGAAAACTTCCAGTCTGGCCTCTGTCCCCATAGCAGGATTGCTCCTGGTTGAAAGAGCTGCCAAATAGCCTCCAAGAGCAGCCAGTGAGTCGCTGGAGAAGTGGAGCTGGTCTGCCAGTCCCAACACAGTAAGGCTGCAGTTCTGTCAGTGGGATAGACTGGGCTGGCAATCACCCCCTCTCAGCTGGTGGTCCTGGGGCCCCTCTGACACACAGGGGTTTCCAGGAGCTGATGGTGGCACACTTTGCAGGTGCTACCTCCAACAGCCTGAGCGAGCAAGAGGGCACACAGGCGGTGGGACGTGTTGGAAGGGAGGAGAACAAGGCCCCACCGCTGATGGGGCTTATTGCAGGCAGAGTCCCTCTGGGTAGCTGGATGACATGTGGAGCTGCTCTGGAAGCCATTGTCAGGGCTGGGCACCTTTGAGGTTTCCCCTGCACGTCAGCAAGGCGCTGTCAGGACACCCTGAAGGGCAGAGACAGCATGTTTCGGGGAGGAATTTGGCCCTGAGGGAGCCGGAAGCATTGTCTAGCAAAACAATGCAGAGGCAGTTTGTAGACACTCTCAGATGTCAATTTTTCACTTGTCCAGCCCTCACGGCTGTAGATGTGCAACTCCGCTGAGACAAAGCCAGTGAAGCAAGCACCCTATGGTAGTATTTTTTCAATCTCATTGTTTTTTCCACCAGTGTTGTGATTTCTCAGCCACGATCTGGAGCTCTTGGTATCGCAGCACTACCACAGCCATGGGAATATAAATGATGAGAAGCAAGCTCTACACGGGATTGTGGTATCTGGTGCTAGCCTCCTTGGAGGCCTAAGAAAAACAGAGACATTTTGGAGAATGCAAGCCCATCTTCGTGACTAAAACAGACCACAGGTCCAGCCAGGCAGCTGAACCCAGCAGTCTCGGGTTATACCCTGAGCTACCAAAAGGTTAATGTTTTTTCCCTACTCTCCTGTGACAAAAAAATATATTCATATTTTCAGACAATTTCTTCCAAACATGCTCCAAGGACCATTATTGTTCATGACCTGATTGGGAACTTCCAGGCGATTTCATTCCCACGAGATTTGTTGATTTGAGCTCCTGGAAGCAAAACCAAGGCAGTTCAACTTTTTGTCTGTGAATATTTTGTTCACTGTGTTTCCTGCTGGGATCTTTCCCCTGCCATCCAGGCCCAACATTTCTCCATATGGACACTGCACTTCCAGCCCTGCATCCCCACGCATCCCTTCCTTCCATCACAGACCCCAGGAAGAGTTCGTTGGCTGGAGCAGGCACAGATAGAGACAGATCATCAGGGAAACCAAACATACTGGCTTTTGTTCTGAAAGTGAAAGAAAGACCTTGTGATCATCAATCTCCACTGGCCATGGTGTAGGTTTCCCTCTATCTGCTTCAGTCTACGGTCTCTGTCAGAGTTTTGGGCTAAAGCAGTCAAAGGTGGGTAGACTGGCACAGAAAAAGGTGAGATCTGGTGAATAACCTCATGAAGGACTTTTAACTCCAAGGCGCACTGGGTTTGACCCCAAAGAGAACAGGGGGCCAGGGCAGAGGCACGGATGCCTTGTGGCATCCTGTGTTGCCAAGGAAGTGGCACAGCACACTTCACTCCTCCTCTGCTGTGTAGAGGCCACACTGTTTTCATGCAGCAGAGAATAGGTGTCCTACACACTTGGAGCCTTCAGGCAGGAGTCTGGTGCCGGAGTGTTCCCAGGAGTGCAGTCAAAGCCACAGCTCTGTCTGCAAGCTGCCTTGCTGCCAGCTGTATTCTTCCCATGCCCAGGGGAGAGAGGGATGCCGCTTTGAAAGGTGATGGGCATGGTGCAGAGGAGGCAGGCTTGCAAGTCGTTCAGGAGTTCAGAGTTTGCTCTGGTTCTCCTGGGAATGACAGTACAGCCTCCCACTGCCACGCTGGGGAGTATTCTGATGGGAAACAGAAGTATTCTGGGAAGTGTTCTGCTAAGAGATTTTTTAAGCCTTGGATGAAAACAAAGAATGTGCAAAGTCTCTCCAGTTATGTTTCAAGGTACCAGTAAGCTCAAAATCCTTGTTCGTTGTCTTCTCTTCCAATCTATCTAGGGTGTCATTGTACAAGCAACTGCCAAGTTGACCCTTAGAAAAAATCACAGGGAAAGATGAGTTAGAAAAAAGTCAGAAAAGCCAGCTTGGAAAAATAAAATAACTCCAGCTTCCTTTCAATTAGGAAGGAAGAAGAATCACACCCAAATACTAGCCGGTCATAAACCAAGTCAAACACCTTGACCTCTTCTGTGACACCTCCCCCAAGACCCACAGGACTTAAAGAATTAAGGCTTGGCTGGGGCAGACCCTCTTTAAGTAACAGTCACTATCTCCTATCCTAAAGGGAACTTGAGGGGCAGATATTAACAGTGCAGAGGTGCTCAAAGATGCAGAAACACATGTTTTCTCAAGCACTTTGGTATTTATGATCGGAAACAAAAATCTAGGATTGATGCGACTGCTCGTAACGTTTCAACATGGAGTGAATAATGGGGGGAGCTGGGGAATGCTGCAATAGGCACTCTTCTTTCCCTGATACTTACTGGGATACACCCTTTCTGCAGCTCCACAGGGAATCAAGCAACAGTCCCCACCTGGGATTGGAATTCCATTTGTCCTTGTCCACTCAGGACAGTTGGTGTGTATGGTAAGAAAGCAGACACCACCCCAACGACTATTACAACTAGGGCACTCTGCCCTTTAAACACTGGATGCACTCAAGACAGAGACAGTAGTATGTCCCTGCACGTGGACTAGCTGGTCTCCTTGTGCCAGAGTCACAGAGCTCTCAAAATGTTCTTGAAATGCTGATCACTTGATGGAAGTTAGGAGTAAGTGCATCTCTGAGTTCCCACCTCTCAGCTTTCAACTGGTTCTCTGGTACAACGAGGATGAAGAGAGTGCAGCCCATTAGCTACCTATGGCAAGTATTGCTCAAAAAAGTCAGAAAATATCACCTGCTCAGAAGCAGCAGGTGATATTTCAGCCTGGAGAAGAGAAGGCTCCGGGGAGACCTTGGAGCAGCCTTCCGGGATCTGAAGGGAGCTCCAGGAGAGCTGGAGAGGGACTCTTGGTCAGGGAGGGGAGAGACAGGACAAGGGGGAAGGGTTTTAAACTGGAAGAGGGGAGATATAGATGAGATCCTATGAAGAACTTCTTTGCTGTGAGGGGGGTGAGACCCTGGCCCAGGTTGCCCCGAGAAGCTGTGGCTGCCCCATCCCTGGAGGGGTTCAAGGCCAGGCTGGATGGGGCTTGGAGCCACCTGGTGTGGTGGGAGGTGTCCCTGCTCAGGGCAGGGGGGTTGGAACTGGATGATGTTTAAGGTCCCTTCCAACTCTGACCATTCTGTGATTCTGTGCTGCCTCTTTCCCTCCAGACTGATGAACAGTTTTAAGCAATTCCTTGAACAGCATGAGGGGAAGAGCAAAGCATGAATCTCTTGACTAGCCCAGCTAGAGCAAAGATTATAAACTGTGCTAAACTACAAGCTAGGGGAACATTCTTCTCTCCCTCTTTATATCCCAGAAATGTTTTTTCTGCCTCTGCAAAGGCCTCCTGTCATTTGTCTTCTCCTAAATTTCAATAATATCACTAATTAAATACTATACTTTTTAATATTAATTGTTCTAGTGATGGATAAGAACCTACCAGGCATAATCTGCTTTTAAACATAATTTATGTCATTCTTATCACTTATTCTTAAGAATAACACCACACTATTCCAAATCTACATCGAGAATGAACACAAAATCACAGAACTGGAATCACTAAAGTCACTAAAGAAGAGACTTCTCATGATCAAGGAGCCCAACCTGCCTATTGGAGCAGTGTCAGCTACAGTAAGTTGCCCAGTCAGATTTTTAATAACTCCATGGATGGAGATTCAAAAATCCCTTTGGATATTCCACTGTTTGAACACAAAGCAAAAAAAAAATGTGAGTTTTTATGTTCAGACGGAATTTCCTGTGCTTCAAATTGTGCCCCATCGCCTCTTGTCCTGTCACTGGGCACCACTGAGAAGAGTCTGACTTGCTCTTCTTCATTCCCTCCCATCAGATATTTATACACATTGGCAAGATCCCCTTTAATCTTCTGTTCTCCAGGTTAAACACACCAGCTCCCTCAGCTTCTTTTCTTATGAGAGATGCTCCAGGCCTTTAATAATTTTTGTGGCCCTTCCTTGGACAATCTCCAGAAAGTTCATGCCTTTCTTGTACTGGGGAGTCCAGAAATGGGCACGATAGACCAGATGTGGCCTCACCAGTGCTGCAAAGGGAAGGAGCCCCCCCCTCCATCTACTGGCAAGGCTCTTCCACGTGCAGCCCAGGGTGCTGGTGGCCTTCCTTCCCACAAGGTTGCATTGCTTGTTGTCCACCCAGATGTCCAGGTCTTTCTCTGCAGAGCTGGTTCCCAGCCAGTCAGCTGATTGTACTGATTTGTGGAATGATTTTTCCTATGTAAGCCCACGTGTGGTCAAGAAAAGACTCTACCCGGGCTGCTCTGTCTTTCGATACTCTGTGAATGCTATTGTATGCATACTGGATTTCACACAGACACAAATATCCAATAACTATGAACATGTGCACATCATTCACTTATTTCTATATAAAAACACCTTATCTCACCCCAAAGTCCAGCAGCTCCCAGCCTAAACTGCTTTGAGAAAGGAAGGAAATTCTTCTCTGCTGCCATGTGTAGAGGTGGGCTTACCCACCACCTGAGTGCAGAGCAGAAACTAAGCCTTCTCAGTACAGAGCAAAGGGATTTCTCTCCAGCATCCAACACTGTTAGAGAGAGGGCACAAAACGGGATTAGCATGGCCAACCTGTCTCATGTTCTTTCCAGAGCAGACCTCTCAGGTCAACCC
>VZRU01005450.1:4792-18214 GCA_013398155.1 Pedionomus torquatus | reverse complement strand
CAAGAGAGTCACAGATATTCTTGTATTTGGTGCCCAAAGCCAGGTCTGGTGTTTAAGAAGGAGCATGTGACATCCTGAGGGACATATAAAGCTTCCATTAACAGCTGAAAGGTGACAGTTCTGCTGTGAGAACACTAAAAGGAATCAAGTCCGTGGCATGAAGTCTCCTTCTAAGCTCTTCTGTGACTTAACAGCAAGCAATTAAGATATTTTCTCAACATGATGAAATAATCTTCTTTGGATTTGCAACTTCATTATTGATTGCAGAGTGTGGCAACGGCTGGGGAAAGGCCGGGACGCGGCAGCGCTCTTCACCTGCACCAGGCAGTGAACGTTACCTGTGTTGAACTGATGCTAATACCGTACAACGTCCTGCCTCCAAGGGAAACTAGGCATGCTCTGGACAGGCACACTGGTGTCCAAAACTCGGAGGGTAATGGGACATCTTTTCCTCATAACAAATCAAACGTGCTCTTTCCCTACTCATTGCAGTTTCCACCACCCCAAAATAAAAGGACAGAAATGTCAGGCTGCCAAAACACTTCCTTTTGACAGTGTTAAGCAACTGCTCATTCATTTATGACTATCATCACAAATGGACTGTGACAATCAGGGTAATCAGAAGCCATTTTTTATTTAATCCTTTTCAAAGTGTTCTGAAGTAAGATCCACCAAGGGACGTGAGAGATGCACTCTTCAAAATGAGTAAAGCACTCTGAAGGTAATAATTCACTTCACATCAAAGGCAACAACCTAAAACCACAGGGGATTGGCCAACAAGTCAGCATCACACGTGAACTTTGTAAGATCTATTTCTTTAAACCGATTAGCTGATTCTCCTGAAGTGTAAATCAAGTTGACAGCAAAGCTGTCTACAAGTGAAATACCCATTTTCCCCTCTTCCTGATGACAGCATTTTCTTTGCTTGGGAAGAAACCGTATTCTTTGAGGTATTGTCTCCCTTCCTTATCCAGCGGCCTGGAACAGCCCTAGAGACAAAGAAAACTTCTAGCCTGTAGGACACAACCCACGGTCCTGATTCTCCCTTTGTCCAGCTCAAGGACATTCCCATGCTCCCAGCCTGTGTGTCCAGGTTCTCCCATTGCAATGCAGAGGGAGAGGAGGGAGGCAGGGGGGGACACACAGTCGGTCTCATCCTACTGCAAGTTGACAGAAGCACTGGGGAGCCTGTTGTTTGCATAGAACCAAACATACTTTTTAAAACTTATTACTACAACTTGCCCAGCCAAGGTGTAGCAGAGAGCAAAGAGCCAGGAGCTTTGTGAATAGAGGCAAAAGCTAGCTCCTCCTCTCAAAAACATCATCCTACATCCATATTTACACCATGGAATGTAGGAAGAAATGACCCTGCATTGCTGTCAGTCTAGGGATAAAATCCAGCAGCTTCTCCACACCACCTAGGAATTGTTTGAGGTTAATTCTGAAAAACAACTACAACAAAGAAGGCTAGTTTCATCAGTGATGATTTTCTGAAGCAGGGGAAGAGAGGAGGGTGGAGTCAAATGAGTTGTTTCGTTGGCCGTGCTGTTAAGGAAACCACAGCAACACAGCTGAAGTGACCCTGCTCCTCAAAAAAAAAAAAAAAAAGCAGATGCAAAGTTGGGTCCAAATTTGCCACCGTGGTTAAAGGGGTGCCCAAAAGGAATCCTTCCTCCTACACATTGCTTCACAGCCCAGCTCTTCCTCTCCTTTGCTGCCCCACAACAACAGATCCAGTTAACAGGTAAACTACACTAAAAATTCTGCAGTTGTTTTAGCTCCAAGCCCTCAGGGAAAAAGCCTTTTTGCTTTTGCTTGTTTTTCTCCTGCATTTTTGCCAATTGAATCAATAAATTAAAATAACTGGATTATTTTCCTCCCTCACCTCCTCTAACCTACCTCTTCTCTTTCTTCTTCTACTATTTGGATCTCTATTTTTTCCTCTACTATTTTTAACCGTCTGGTTTGGAAAATTGCAAAGCCAGATTTCACATTTCCTCTTTCCACCACACTGAAGACATCCGAGGAGCACAGATCACCCTGGTAACACGTGTTCAGTCACATTAAGGGCAAAAGGCAAAAAAAACCCAAGCAGGCAAAGCAGTTTCCAGATCAGTTTCTAGAGCCTGCCTGGCCTTTCTCTGCCTTGCTGTGAATGGCCAGTTGCTCAAATCCTTGACTTGAACAACTTGCCATTGATTGAGGGGAGAAGAGGAGGCTGAGGGGAGACCTTCTCGCTCTCTACAACTCCCTGAAAGAGGCTGCAGAGAGGCGGGGGTTGGTCTCTTCTCCCAAGTTCCAGATGACAGGACAAGGGGTGATGGCTTCAAGTTGCGCCAGGGGAAGTTCAGGTGAGATATTAGGAAATATTTCTTTCCTGAAAGGGTTGTCAGGTATTGGAATGGGCTGCCCAGGGAGGTGGTTGAGGCCCCATCCCTGGAGGGATTCAAGAGAGAAGTTGACTTGGTGCTCAGGGATATGGCTTAGTGTTGGGTGGTGTGGGGTGGTGTTTATGGTCGTTGGGTTTTTTGTGGTGTGGGGGTTTTGTTTTTGTTTTGGTTTGGTTTTTTTCCCATTGGTTGGACTAGATGATCTTAAAAGGTCCCTTCCAACCCAGGTGATTCTGTGATTCACCCATCCCCACCTCTCCGTCTGTCTCAACTTCGCTCCACCACTTTGTCGTGGTTTGGCCTCAGAGGGCAGCGACAAGGGATCGCTGGGGATCATCACGGGGGATCACGTGGCAGCCGCTCTCTCAACCCCCCCATGGCCATGAGGGGAGAATCGGAAGAAAAAGGCAGAACTCATGGGTTGGTCCAGGCAGTTTAACCGAACAAGGAAGGGAACAAGAAAACCATAACAGTAAATGGATGGAGGAGTCTATAATCATGATTACGAAACCATCACTCGCTGACTGCACCCCCGGGTGACACATCCCCACTTCCCAGCCCAGCCCTTGGCGTGGTTTACATGGGGTGGAATACTTGTGCCCCTGGTATATAATGGGGAGAATTAACCTCATCCCCACCAGAACCAGGATACACCTCTTCCAGTTTTCTCTCAATCTTCTTTCTGTTAACCAATTGCTGCTACGTACACTTCTCCCATCACCCTATGCAAAGGAAAATAATGAAACGGAAACGAAACTGTGCTGCATTTCTGAAGCTGTGAGGTATAAGTCAAGTGAGCAAAGCTTGGAAGAGTCCAATACTCTCTTTAGACAAATCCTGGTAAATAAGAAACACCCCAGAGCCCCTGAGACTTGTGGTGCACTAGGGTCTTGATCTGACTGTGAAGTATGTCCTTCCAGAGCCTGTCAGAGAGAGAAGCTTTACTGGAACGGGCCTTAAGGACAGCCAGGCTGAGTCCCTGATGCTTCGCAGAGAGCAGGAGTAATGATGGGGAAATGCTGACAAGGCTATGCCTTGGCCAACGTGAAGAGATCCTGCAGTTCCCAGGGGAGCAGATGCCCATCAAACAGGCTGAGATGATCCCATCGCTTGCAGTGCTGGCTGTTCCTGTGGCTAAAGTGGAGTAACAGTTCTTAGTCCCATCACACGGTGGAGAGCAGGAGCCCTCTCTTGTCTGCCAGACCTCTCCTGAACCACAGCACTGAAGCTCAGATTTTTTGAGAACCCCCTTATCCCTCAGATTTATCTGAAAAATCCAGCCTTCAAAGAACTTTCTCCCACAAAGGTGAGAAGCCGCAGTCAGGCATCAGCACATGCTGCACCACTGCCTCCATTCTCCCACAGGAGCAATAAACAGAAGAAAGATTTTGCATCAGAGAAGTTGTGCCGCATGGGCAGTTGCCAATTCAGCGTCTCCTCATCCTATAGACATCTTTAGCAGCCAGCATCAGGAGAGAGGGGCATAGAGCAAAGCCACTGAAGTCTGGAGAAAGACCTCGTAGGAAGAGGTGTTTGAGAAGCCGACATTGGGACGTCTGTGTTCCAGATCACAAGTAACAGGTGCTACATCCTGCCCCCAGGTCACTCACAGAATCTTACACAGCAGCTCTGGCAAGAGGAATTTCCATTGCTACCTTAACTAGAGCCTCTGACTTACCTCCTCATACGCCTGCAGTTGGCTCCTGAGATTTTCCATCACTAGACATCCTTTTGCCAGAATTTAGCAGCAGCTTCCTCCACCTGAACCATCTGGTATGCCATCGTCTCAGCTGTGATCGGGAGTAAAGATTCCTCCTTCATAACAGTCCCTAATGACTGCTGATAAGAAGGCCTTGGGGAGTTTATAGTGCAATGAATTGTGTCAACAAAGTGAAAGAGAGGGGGAAAAAGGCAGTATGTAAAGTTCTTCATCCTTTACTGATGGTCTGTTCCAAAAACTGTGTGCAGGGCAGCAACCCACACCTCCTAATGCCTCTCTCAAGCTGGAAAGGCAAGCAGAAATTACAGCTGTCTCACCACGTGCAGACCACAGGGTGAGATGCAATTCGCCCTCCAGAAACAAATCCTTGCAAGCTGAAAATGCACTTTTTCACATGACACTTTTGCTCCAGTAAAAATTTCTTAAAGAGGAAAAAAAAAATAATTAGACCCTACCAGAAGATGTAGCTCAGTCAGAAACAGGAAAAAAAGAGGTTAAGCAATGGCTGCTGAGCTGGATGAGATTCATCTTGCCAGACTGAGTGAGTCTGGGCTATTTCACTGTTGGGCAGTTTCCAGATTTGAAAGGGAAAGGAAAAAAAGAGCAGGACCTCATCTAACTCGAGGCACCCAGGTAGGTACTGCTCACACTCTTCCCAGCTAGCTTGGTGCAACTACTCTCTGTCCTCTCAGCATGGTCCTGTCTCTCCCCAACCAGAAAACCCTCAAATTGCACCACAGGTCCATCGCTAATCGAGTCCCGTGCCCCAGATTCTCCATCCTACCAGCAGAAATATTTCTTGTGTCCAGCACAGCTGATAGGAATGCAAAGCCCATGGCACGACCTTTCCCAGATTGCGCTGCTATCTTTCATGGATCACTTCAAGGTTTATGGCCACAGTGATGCCCCTGAGCCCAGGGAACTTTCAAGGTGTCAATAATCTCTCTGGAAGGAGTATGAGATTTACAGCTTTTCTCCCTACCTTGCATCAGACAGGAGAGGTTCAGACCTGCGGGCCAACCCCAGGAGCAAGACAGCCATTAAAGACAGGCACGTTCAACCTGTCTGACAAAGCTGTGTGGGGCCTCTGTGTACACACTTACATGTCATGGACCTGGAGGACTTTAAAAAAGAAAAGAAAAGAAATTCCATTACACTTCTGGCAGTCCAGAATATTGAGGACCTTCCATTTTCTAGTGAGTTCATTTGTCCTCTGCAGCATGATCTCATTTAAATGTATACTAGAGATAGGTGGGTATTACCTTTTTGTTCTAGAGAAAGCAAGTGTATAGAATGCAACAGAGACAACTTTGGAGAAAAAATTTTGCAGATATCTAGGCAAGATTCTCAAAGCACCAACTTTTTTACCAGTGTGTAGGCATGGAGACATCTGCCTTTTCAGTTTTCCTTCACTTTCATCTAGACCCTTTGGTTAATGAACAAATAAAATGTGAACTGTCATAGTTCCACACAACCTGGACCTTGTTATCTAACATCAAAACACAAAATGGTTTAGAAGTAACATTTTAAAGCTCTCTGAGTAGCAGAACACAGCTAAAGGGAGTTTCACTTCACTCTGGTGAACTACATAAAGATCCTACACGGAGCATGAAGACAGGTTAGCAGACACAAACACCAAACAGAAAACCTCTTACTGTTAATTTATGATTTTGAAACAATTTATGCTATCCCACATATGTTATAACAGCCACCAACTTGTCCACAAGATCTTGGAGTGTTTTCAGACAGAGGAAATTTAAATATTTTTTTAAAACCCTATAATATAACATACAAAAAAAAAATGTTGGCACTTTTATGGTCTTTAGCAGGATGTTTACATTAAACTAGAATACAGCCCTGTATGCAGAGCGAAGAACGAAACCTGAAATAATTTTGGTCAGACCAGCCCTCCAGAAGGCTCCAGCCTAACTCCCTACAAAGCAGGACTAATCCCAAAACAAGATGAGGTTTCTCTGCACCCTGCCCAGTTGGGTTCTGAAACCCATCAAGGAAACGCCACAGTGACTGTTCCCAGTCGCCTTCTTGTCCTCTGTGTGCTTTCATGTCCTTGGACATGGTTTCCAGGAGGTTCTGCTCCGAAACTTTTCCAGAGACTGAGGTGAGACTGGTTGGCCTGTCATATCCTGGATCCTCCTTCTTGCCCGTTTTGAAGATGGGTGTGACACTTGTCTTTTTCATGGTAGTCATCAAGATCTTTCCCCAGCTGCCAAGGTTTTCAAAGACGGTGTAGAATGGCCTTGCAATGGCATCAGCCAGCTCCCTCGGTGCCCTCAGGTACATCGTGTCAGGTCTCACAGGGTCGTGTGTGTCCAGTTTCCTCACATAACCTAAAATGCTTATTTGTTTTAATGTACCCCTCTCTCCCAAGCTCTGCCACTAGGCATGGAGACCAGGGAAGCTATGTTAGTAAAGCCTGGGGACTTTTCTATGTCCTTTGTCAACAGGATACACAACCCATTCAGCCAAAGCTTCCTCACTCCACCTCGGCACACTCAAGCCGTGTTTCTATGTTCCTTCTGGGCAGCCCATCTCTGCTTTCATTTTCTGTGAACTGAATTTTTTTAACTTGAGCTTAGTCATGAGTTCCCTGTTCACCCACGCTGGCCTCCTCCATGCTCACTTGACTTCCTGCAGATCAGGCTGGGTCTCTTTTCTGTTTGTGGAGATCATCCTTGAAGGTTTAGCAGTTTTCCTGGGAAGGTTTACCCTCTGAGGGCAGCCTCCATTGCTCAACTAGCCCCTGAATATGCCAAAGTCTGATTTCCTGGTGTCAGAGCTGTTACTGTGCTGCCTGCCTTCCTCGCTTCTCTCAAATCCACCAAATCATGACCCCAGCAGGCAAACACCCACAGCAACCATCACATCCCCAACAGTTCTTCCTCACACATCACTAGCAGATCCATCACCTCCCCTAGCTGGCCAGCCCAGCACTTTCATCAAAAGTGAAATGACCACTAGACCTCATGCTGAGGCTCTTTCTGCCTTTTTCCCCTCATCTTCTGGCCTATGAAATCCCTGCCTGAAGACTCACAAGAACATGATATCTCTGCGTCAGCTGCATTGGGGCCTTCATCGAACTGGCTGACCCTAATACCAGAATGGAACTCAGTTGCAGGGAAAGGGGGACTAAAAGCTCCCCATTACTGTATGATCTAATTCTTCACTGTGCGTCCTCCCATCTGAGAACGGAGACCTCCTGGGCAACATGCACCAGACCCCTCCAAGGAGCGGTGGGCAAGCTGGGGATGTTCTGTGCACTAACCCCACTCTGATCCACTTTAGCTTTTCAGATACACTGCCATCCTTTTCTTTTCATTACTTGTCCCGTAAAATCACTTGTCACCTGGGTCACTCCAGCCCCTCCCCGAAGCAAGGAACAGAGTACAGGTTACACAGACATCACGGTATTCTAGGGAAGAGGAAAAGAATGAAGGGTAGCTGTGAAACCGAGGGTCTTGATTGTGTGAAAACCCACTCTATAAAGATGACAGCAAGAGAAACACAGAAACACATTGGGTCCCACAGTCACCTCCCCAGAAGCCAACAAGGGCATGCTCTCCCCTCAGTGCCCGACCTGTGAGTAGATGTCCCTAAAGGTAAAACTGCACAGCCGCTGAGAGCAAAGTCAGGTGAAATGGGTTATGAAACAGGAACAGGGCTTAAATGGTTTAAATGTGTGGCAGAAGGTGAAAAAAGGCTGGTTCCAGTGGCAGCAACTCCAGTGCATGCTATGATAACCAGCAGGTGGACTCTTCACTGAGCAACAAGAGCATCATGTCAAGCCCTAGGCACTGGAACCCTTTTCACGATCCTGTGCTCACAAGTTCTGCTCGGTGGCGTTGGGGGATCACCGCTCCTCCGCTTTCTAGTGCTGATGTCCAGGAACTCAACCTTGGGGAAGAGGTGAGGGACGCAGAACTGTCACAGCACACCCTGATGTGCAGCAGGAAGGACATGCTTCCACATCCAACCCGGGAGTAGGTGGTATAGCTCGTGCACCATGCATGCTCCCGTGTACGAGTGCCAGAACGACACTTCCTTTGACATTTCAGACCCAGACTGGGTGGAGTAGCCTTGTCTTGGACACAACATGATAATATCCAGATATTGCTCTGCCTGGACGTCTGATAATCTAAGAGGGACCATCAGCTCCTGCTTGGATGCTTCAGAAGAAATACCAGGGATCGTTCCAGCCACTGTCACACACACAGAGACACACTCACACACCGAGTCTATCTTCCTGCTGATGCTGGGAAGATCCTTTCTTTGTAGAACTTTGTAGAACTGCTAGAGCAGATTTGGAGCTACTCTGCCCTCACGTGGTGCGTGGACACTTCTACAGGAACACATCTCGCTGCACCTTCATGGCTATCGCTACGTCACATCCTTACAACTTACAGCTATATTGTCCTTACCCGTGTCTGTAGAAGATGCTGCACACATTTGCGCATGGGCTCATGGAACATTCTGAAAGTACCTGACAGATCACATCCGGCAGACATCTAAGTCACACCCCAGAGACACACGCCACCGTAAAGAAGAACATAACGTCAGGTGCTTTTTAAAGTTCTTCTCAGATCACACTTGTGAGAAATGTCTTACAGTATTCCTGGAGACATTCCCCAGCTCTGGAATCTTGAGATATATATATAATTTTAAATTTACTCAAAGACCTCACCTAAGGAATAAAGCCAAGAAGCATTTGAAAAATCATCCAAAGCCCCAGCCCAGCAACTATTCTGTGAGTCCTCTGAAAGCTGAAAAAAAATCTGAACTGCAGGTCCAGCACCCCAGAAACCACTGCCAAAGGCAATTTTGAAAATATATAGATGCAAGGCCCCACCAAAGCAATTTATCACATGTCTCACTGAGTCCATCAAAGGGACACTTAGAAAATGCCCACAGGGCGTTACTGATGAAACAATTGTGAAAAACGTCAAGGCAGTTGTGACGCTGCCCTAGAGTCAAGCCATATGGATTTACTGTGACCATCTTGGTGACTCTAAAATTGCCCCAAATAACACCACACAGAAGCCATTTTGGAAGTGATCTGTAGCGTCAAAGCATAGCCATAAACACTACATTAAAAGGACCATAAAAAAAAAAAAAAAAAAAAAAAAAAAAACAAACCAAAAAATCCCACAAAGCATCCAGTATGAAAAATCTTTTGTGTGATTTCTGGAAGCATTCTCCTAGGGGCCTTTTGAAGGGATTCATACAATGATCCCTCAATTTTTTATGGTCCTATTTACAATGGCTCCTTTGTGGGGATTTGGGCTTCCTCTTGATAGCTCCTTGGCAATATTTTTGGTCTCTTCAGTGTGTTTTCACAATAGCTCCATGATGGAGGTGGGGTATTTTTACAAGAGACATTTCATAGATTTTTTGAGACAGTTTACATAATGGTTATGTAATGGTGTCTTGGGGGAGGATCAGTGATTTGATTTAAACTGCCTGAGCAATGCTGGATTCGCAAGCATTTTTCCTCTTAAGTCTACATTTATTGGACCACAGCCCCCATTTTATGGCATGACGAGCAAAGAGAAGACAATCATAATCACAGGATTTCCACTGCCAACTTCAGCTGCAGGGCACGGGCTACCACAGCCATACTACAGACAGCTGAAGGTAACACCGCCCTGCAGATCATGGAGGAGAAAACCTGAATCTGCCATGAATCCTTCCATGCTTACAGACTGCAACAATCCCAAAATGAGCATCTGTGATTGGCCAGATTGTCCAGGCCAACAGACTCCCTGCCAGCTATCAGTCCCCTACAGAAGAAAATGTCAGCAAAGGAAGATGTGTGGGGCAGAAGGAAGTCAGCCGTGACGGTTCAGGAGCAGCTTCACTTGGAGATGCACCTGATCATGACCCAGTCAATCAGCCAAGGCCCTGCATGTATCTTGTTGCTGACCTCCGGCTAGTCTTGTGTGATTGCTCCTTTTAAAAGGAGAAGGGATCCCAACATGAGCCTTGTCCAGAATTGTTGCTTCTCTGACCAGAGAAGGCAAAGCTCTGAGATGACAGTGTGGGGATCTCTGCTCAGTCAGGGGACACACACCCTCCTTGCCCTCTGCCCTCCCTGTTGGTGCTGTTGGTGCTGTTGGTGCCCACTCCTCCCAGACCTGAGCTTGTCCTTATGGATGTTTGAAACCTTCAGATCATGGAAATCGTCCCAGCCGCGACAAAGGCTTTACGTCTGGCTAGGAGGAGGGTTCCTGTTTGACTCCTAAATCACCAATGACTTTTAAGGCCCATATCGGAGGTTCTTCCTTACCCCTCTAAGTCTACCTTGGCTCTGCATTGACAAAGTATCGCCAGAGGCTCTTTGGAAGACTCCGTTCCACAGACTTCACAGAGCAGTCATAAAAAGACATGCTGCCTTGGAGGTACAGTTGCCGTCTTGTTACTAACCTTTAGAAGCTGTTTTTTTATTATTATTTATATTTACATGGCCCACAGGTGCAGCCAGACTGTCCAATATCCACAGGGAAGTGACCTTGTGCTGGTACGTTACCAGCCAGATGGCTCCCAGCTCTCTCCACAGCTCCCACAAGCCTCTTTCAGACATGAGAAACAGCAACAGAACTGCTCCTCTGCAAAGAGTGGGGCTTGCCATGTATTCTTCACAGACTTCTGTAGAGGAGTATTGAAACATAGAGAGCATAAAAGGAAGAATGGAAGGTATTGTGGGATATTTTGAGACAGCTATGGATGAACATGGGCCGCAACAGTGACAGTCACAGTCCTGCTACCTCTTGAGCCTGGTTCCCTTTCCATCCACTCCCCTGACACTGAGCATGAGTTTCTCGCCCGAGGATCCAGTTGGCTTGCTCCACAGTAAAGGCAATTGTAAATCAACATGTAAGAAGTGGAGGATCAAAGAGTCTGGGCTCTTCCATGATCACAGCCACAATAATCTTGCCCATCCCAAACTGGTAAATCACTGCTGAAGAAGAATCTGGAGTGGCCTGCTGCTGCTGTGGGCTTGAAGGAGCGTGTGAGTGCCCAAATGCTGGCCTGTCTTCACAGGAACATCATTTGCTCTGATACAAGAAATGACCTCTTCCTACAAACCTTGCCTTGTTTTCAACTGAAGAACATCCATCAGGCAGCTGGACTGAAAAAGAATAAAAAAACTTCTTGACTGAGGGCTTGTAACAAGAGCTGAAATGAGGTAACTGACTTTTTCTCCCAGAAAGAGCAGTGCAAGAATTGAAACCAGACTCACACGTCCTCAAATGAGCAGCTTGATGAAGACAGTACGCAGTTTGAGTTCTATAGCCTTTGAGTGCCTCGAGCTGGCAAAGGATTATACCCTGGAGCATAAACATCCTGTAGAGGAAGTGTCCTGATCTGGTGGTGGCTTTTGTCAGTTCTGACCTAGGTGACTTACACTCAACCCAGCCCCAACCTTTCTTCCTCTGCCTTCTCCAAACCATAACAACACAATTCTTTGTGCCCACTGAGCACGATGAATTTGTCTAGTGTGGGACCAAAGGGATGAGAGTCCAGAAAGAAATGGAAACTCTTGAGAATAAAAATTTTGCATTTTGGGCTTTTGGTTGGTTGGGGGTTTTTTTAAGATCTGGTATGCAAAACTGGAGAGGGTTCCAGGAATCAAAAGAATGTTTAACATAAAATATCTTCACTGAGAATGAACAATGAAAGACCTCAGTCTAATGTTTAACAGGACATTGCATTTTTAAATCTCCAAAATACTTTCATAACTGAAGAAGTATTTAAAATCAAATCACTTTGTTCACAAATCAATATTGGTTTGTAATGTTTTTGCCTGTACTTAGGCTAAAGCTCTTGTTGATCTCTTTTGCACACACCTAATTTGTCTCTCTAGAGTTCTTACACAACTTTACTCCTCTGATACCACCGACTCGTCCCTGTGACTCGCGCTGACACTGTGAGCTCAGCGGGTAGATGAAGGCTGACACATCTGGCATGACCCTGTCCTGTCTGTCTTCAGTGCACTCTCAGCCCTTCCAAAATCCATTTCTCTGTTCCTTGAAAGCCTCGTGCCTCCCTGGGACAGAGTTACGTTTGTCTCAGCCGTATCACTCCTTTCCCAAAACGTACAGCCAATTGTGGAAGTGTTGCATTTCTCATACTACTTTGATGGCCAATGACAGCTCTGAAAACCTTTATCGCTGTGAAGTACAGGACAGTAAGGAAGGCACAAGAGAGATTTCAACCACAATCCACAAGAAAGAGTAAAGGCAAATATCTCAGTAAAAGCAAAATGTGAGTCTGGGTTCCCAAGTGAAATGTGGGAAAAGCCTGACTGGACTTTTTAAGGAGAAAGACTGAGTACGCTTGAGAGAAGGGCTGGAAACAGCCCAAGATGTTGGGCTGCACAGGGATCTCGTCGCAGTGTTCTTACCCTACGTGACCTGGAGATACAGTTTCTGTATATTAATTCTGGGGCAAATCAGAATTGATTTGCAGCATGAGCGGCAGCATAAGAGCAGCTTTTCCCAGCATGGCTTCTGCAGGAGATACTGAGCCAGGATGATGCAGCTCTGCTGAGCCAAGCTGGTGCATCTGTTGGGTAACTGCTTTCCTGATGTCCTACAGGACTGGGAGAACGCCTCAGTCACCAGGAGTGCTGCGTTTCAGTCAGGCCATTCTGCTGGGTAGTCCTAGGGGGCACAACAAGCCAAGCCTCAGCTGGCCTCAACAGCTCTGCCGCATGGAGGATTCAGCACCATCTACCCCAAAAGTCAAGCCACACCAATTACTACCTCATCCCACCACGTCCCAACTGCTTATTCAAATATGCCACAATGCAGGTGGCTCCTCCACTTACTGGGCTGGCACTGTCCCACCACCATGAGGTCTTTAATTCTGAGCCAGCCTGAAGGAACAACCCAAAAGGAAGCCTACAGACAAGTTTCCGCCAGATTGCTTCCCCACACTGTACTAGCTGGGACCATTCTATGCAATCCTAGAGGTCACTCCAAGGATAGGACCGCAAGTCCTGTGAAGTCAAGGCGTTTAGCCCTACGGACATTAAAACAGACTTAAAGCACAATTTAGATGGGAGGTCTAGAGATTTCTGGAGGTCTCCAGTCTCACCCCACTCAAAGAGAAGGCAACATCAATGCTGCATTAGATTAGAATCATACAATGATTAGAGTTGGGAGGGACCTTAAAGATCATCCAGTTCCAGCCCCCCTGCCCTGGGCAGGGGCACCTCCCTCCACACCAGGTGGCTCCAAGCCCCATCCAGCCTGGCCCTGAACCCCTCCAGGGATGGGGCAGCCACAGCTTCTC
>VZRU01005449.1:55046-80270 GCA_013398155.1 Pedionomus torquatus | reverse complement strand
CGAGCAAACAAACACACACAAAAGCAGAAAGGGGCTTGCTCAGCAGCAGCATGGATGTCTTGGCTAGTTATAGTATATTCCAGGAACTCCAGCTTGTCCACGACACCGGCTACTTCTCAGCTTTGCCATCCTTGGAGGAAAACTGGCAGCAGGTGAATCATTTAAATTACTCCTGTAAATCTCTTAAGCGCAGACAGTCGATGCATCGGGGCTGCGTTTCTGACTTTATTTTATTTTTGTTCTCTAATTCAGGGTTGGGTTTTTTTTTCTTTTTTTCTTTTTTCCGCATGGGTAGACCTTTAAATCTCTGTATTTTTTACCATGACAAACTGAGCAGTCCGTTCAAATCTGTCTGCGTTCAGTCCTTTCTGAGCACACCCGGCAGCACCTGAGATCCGGTGGCATTCTTTAGGGTTTTGTTTTTATGATGACTACTATTTTTATTTCATTTTTGAGCTTAGGTTTTTTTGTTGTTTTTCCTTTAAACAAGACTGATCGCTTCCAGCCAGTGCTGACAACTAGCAGCTGGTGGAAACGGAATAGATCATTCTTATTTTCAGGTAATTAGTGTACGTCAATAAAAATTGTAGTTTAAATCAGAGATGGAGGGTGGGCAGGTGCATAGAAGCACTAGCAGAAGCTTTTAGAATAAATTTTGTAACTAGGGAGGTGACTTATTTTTCATTCTATTTTTTTCCTTTTTTTTTCATTTTTTCTTTTTTTTTTCTTTTTCTTAGAAGATGGGGAGAAGCACATACTTCTTGCTGTATCTTAAAACAATGACGCCTCAGGCTGAGTAAACCAGTGTGTTTTGAGGCACCGTAGGGTTAATATGCAGACAGAATTAGGGTACTTTTAAAGATGGAAAGATTAAGTATTTTGAATACATTAAAATGATGGCTGTTGGCATGAATTAATAAGACCAAGGAGAAGAGTAGGTTACAGAGAAAAGAGTTGTATAAAATGAACTATGAGCCCAAATGCATAGAGCTATAAATAGTTATCAGCTGGGATGCTGAGGGAAAAGGAAAGACAGGTTTCCTCTTTATGGCAGGACATTATGAGACAATCCCGTTTCTTGATGTGATTTTCTGGCAGAGGTGATACACCAAGCGAAATTCTGGAAACTAGTCTCTCTTTAAAAGAAAAAAAATAAATCCGCTGGTGAGTAGGAATAGTGGCGTGTAGCTGGGATGACATGTGGTGCTAATGCAGCGCACAGACCCGTGGCACTATTGGTGTAAGAATAACAACCTACTGGATTTCAGCTGCTCAGCAGTTACCGTAGTCTTGGTTAGCATAAGAGTAGCGTGTGTTAGGTTTCCAGTAAGTGACAGCTTGTGACGTTCATTTAATTTTTCCTTAGATTAGAAGTGTATGTGGGGAGAAATGTGGATGGAAAGGCTTCAGGGAAGTGCTTGGGCTGTAGCTTTGTCATCCAGCTTGATTGGGGCTGGATCTTTAAAGGTTTACCTTAGTAAAACTGTTTTGGCTTTGGCTTTGCGTGGGTCTTGCACAGACGTGAGAGGTTTATTGACATATAAAGTGCAAACACATCCAGGTTTTAATTTGAAAAATGACCGGTCGAACTTTGCTTTATCCTCTGAAGGGGAGGGGATGTTTTTTGTTATTAATAATCGGCTTGCACGTCCATGATGGTCACATCTGCTTCCTTTTATATTTTTAACGTGCTGATTAAACTGAAGAGGTTAATATAATTTCATTAAAAAGCATAATTTCATAGCGTCATTGTTGTTGGATCAGTTGCATATTCAGTTACGTATTAATAACAGTCCAGACAGTCCAAAGCGAGATAATCTGTTGACATAGCCAGCATGCTTTAGGCAGTACTGTGTGTGATACTGTCTCCTGCTGCCGCCTTTTATGCGTGGAAGAGCAGCAGTTTGCCTTATACAGTACAACGTACCTACTCAAGCTCACTGTTACTATTGTGAAATTTAAATGTACACTCTCCTGGTTAAACCCCACTCATTCTCCACGTATGTTTGAAAACAGAAGTTGAAAATAATTTATTACATTTTCCCTTATTTCCTCTCAAATTCTCCAGCCAGTGCCTGTTGTTTCATAAGACATCCTGTATTTACAGTTTGTTTTTATTCCCCTGTTGCTGCCTGGATTCTCCTTGCAAACAACAGGGAGCAAAACTGATGTGTCAGTTGTGGAAGCAGCTGAAGCTGGCTGTACAGAGCATGCTGTCACTCAGGCTTGGCAGACCCACTGACACAGAGACCCCAATTTTATTCTTCTGAGTAAAATGTAGCCAGGTCTTGGGGATTTCTTTATTTTAGGCAAACTGTAGCAACTTTGGGACAAGGGGTGTGTGTGCATGTATGTGTGTTCCTAAAGGTATACCTTTAGAAAGGTCAGGCTGCAGTCCAAGACTCCAGGGAAGAGAGCTGACAGGGCAGTGACTGATCCCTGCAGGAATTGTCAGGATTGGGAAGCAGCGGCTTTAATTTTGAGTGAGAACACTTGACTGGTGTTGCCTCTGCTCCCATGAAGAGCTCCGGTGTCATAGCTGAGCTCCGCAGAGCAGGGGTGGTTCTCCCAGCAGGAAAGCAGAGCTGTGGGAGATTACTTCAGTCTCTTAAAAGGGGGAAGTAGTGTGGGTCAAGAGCAGGCTTCCTTACCGTGTTGTAAGTTCCATTTGTTTTGTCATTAGCACCTACTAATGCTTGATGTGGAGAGGCTGGTCTGTGCCAGTTCCTGCTCCTAGAAAAGGTGTCTACTGTGATAACCCTAAAAGATGCACTTGGAGCACGCCTTGGGGTGAAAGTCTTGGCACAAGTCCTGCCTTCCTTTTCTCCTGATTCTGGACCACACTTTTGTAGCTGCTGGCTGAGGACCACATAGCTGGGGCAGTTGCTCATATTTCCGATTGTGAAACACCCATCACTCATGGAGGGCACTGACAGCGCAGGCAGGTTGCTAAACACATGCAGTCAGCTGATCCTCTCTCCCTTTTTTCCTTCCCACTGCGGGAGAAATGTGAGCAAGTTTCGTATCTGTGCTTTTGACAATTAACATTGGAGTTGAATGAGAGCAACCCACCAATATGTACAAAACAAGCAGATTTTGTGTGGGAAGAGATTGTCATCTCTTGTGTAGGTTTCTTTTTTTAGGAGGGAAAAATACAAACAAAAAAAGCCCCCATTCCGCCCTGAACATAGTTTATGTTGTAAAATGGAAACACCTGAAATGGAAGCTGGAACTGAATCCATGATGTGTTTCATGTTATTTTAAAACACATGTTGGAAAGGGAGGGCTTGGGTTTTAGGCAGCAAAAGCTTAGCTTCACTATGTCAGCTTTGGGTGCGCTCCTTCAGGCAAAACCACTTTTGAGGTCAGGAAGGTTTTTTTCTTGGAGTGGGGAGGTCAGGATCTAATGAGTAATTCATAGCACAACTTCATCAGGAGAGAGAGGACTTTGTTTAGTCTTTGTTTAGCTTTGCCAGCAGTGTTGGGCTGCCATGGCGCTGAGAGAGATTAAAGAAGAGGTGGGCTTTGTGTATTGGAAAATGAGGCTTTTGCTGTACTCAGCTGGCTGGTATTTCAGCATCTGTATGTTTCTGCCCAGCACTTCCTCCTAGCTGTGACTGAACCATCCTAGTTGCTCTCTGTCCCAGCGAGCTGACTCTGCAGTTCAGGATCAGGGTGGGGGGAGATTTCGGCACCTGCGTGGCTGCTGCGGTGCAGTGGGAGGACCTCTGGCCACATGCAGTTGCTTGGGGTAGCTGTCTGATGTGGCTCCCCGAGATTGGAACCAGACAGCTGGGAGAGACAGCACGAGGCTGAAGAGTGCCTTGTTACTCTGCGGAGGAAGGAAGTGGGTAGGAGGCTGCTTTTGAGGGAGGCGACTGTAAGGAACGTAGCTCATGCAGCTGCACGTGGTCTCTCAGTGTGTCAGGCTGCAAAGAGGGGGAGAGCAATGCTGAGAACTGGGAAGGGCTGGCTGTGGGATTTCAGTCTGTTCTTCCTGCTGGGCCTTCTCAGTGTCATTTGGAGGATCATTAAAAGATTAGTGTGCAGAAGACAGCTTTTTAGTCAGATGCATCTCTTCGTAGACACATCTTGATCTCTTCAAACCACCCCTAATATCTTTCTCCATAGGCTCCTTGGAGGGCTCGACTCACCGTCCTTTTGTGGAGAAGGGGTCTGATCAGGAGGAGATGTTTTGGGGCTCTCTTGGTATTCTGTGTGGGCCATAGGGCAGTCTCCAGCATGGCAATTCCCATCATGTCAGAGCACAGGAGCACAAAGAGCAGGTAGATGCACAGGGTCACCATGTGTGTAACTGATGCAGGTATATAAAATCAGCAGGACTTAGGTGCCAAACCCTGGTTTATTCTAAAAGAGCTAAAAGGCCTTTCACACGTGTGTCATCAGACGGAACAGCTCTAATTGGCTGACAGAATTGGAAATAGCATTGTATCTTTTGCCCGATAACCATTGCCCGATAACATTTCCGCTTGCCTTGGCTGACCCTGTTGCTCTCAGCTGCAGCAAACAATGATCCTTCCAAGAGAGATGCATGTTTCCTGTAAAACATAGGGTCAAGGGAAGCCTTTGTTTCACTCTTGACTCTGTCGTAGAGCCTTCTTTGCATATTTTTAATCAAGTCTACAAGCCTCAGTTTCCCCCTTTCTGAACTGACTGATGACAATGATGCTAAGGCACAGTCTTTGCAGGGCTGGGGGGTTGAGTTTTGACCCATTCTGGCAAAGGGCTTTGAGATCCCTGTGCTGTGTGAGAGCAGAGAATCCCGAGGTGACTCATCTAGCAGAACTCTTTCATCTTAATGCTGACTTCTCTTTGGCAGATAGGGTCATTTTCAGGCTTATAGGAGAAGTTTCCACTGCTACTGGAAAGGAATAAATCTCACTGGAGAACATTCCTACCTCCACATCATCTCCATTGTTTTAGTTTAAATGGCATAGTTGGCCACTACATAAATGAAACCATCTCTTTTAATATTGCTATTTCATCTTGGTTCCAGTCACAGTGTAACACATTTCTTAAGTGCTTATAGTACATCATACCTCCTGAGAATAACTTGCAGAAATAGTTGACTTCCAAGAACAGCCACATGTGTAATGCAGTGTATTTCAGACTCTGAGCACTAGTCCCTTTATACCTGCAGGCTCTCTGCTTGCTCCTTGTGCTGAAAGCATGATCCTATCACCTTACAGAAGGAGAGGAAGAAAGAGAGGAAAGACCAACTTGAAATGGCTGTCTCTATTGTTTCATGATTCCTTAATTACAGAATCTGTTGTTGTAAGTTATTATTTCTTGGCATTATGAAAGTGTAGAGCCCTGCAATCCATGTTACATGTCTTAAATACCTGATTACGTGTGTGACTTGTGTCAAGCGATTTTGAAATGAGGTAAATACTTTTTAAGCAATGCGCAATCATAATGTGGGTACTCAAATAGAAAATATTTTCTTTTATTTGTTTGCGACACTTTAACCTCCCTTCCCCTAAGATCACATGTTTCTATATGTCTATTGGTTAGACAATCTTTAGATTACAGTAGGCTACACAAAAATAATGATATATAGCTAGTCTGCAATGTCGTACTTCCATGTGGAAATGGCAGAAAGTCTTCAATTCCAGGCAGTAATTTTACACTTAAGCTCTCCAGGGTGAAGGCAAATGGTATCTTCTGGATAATGTTGTGGTTTTTTGAGGCCTTGTCAAATGACTCTCCACTGAGAAACATCCATTGTATTGCTTCTTCGTTCTGCTTTGTGAAACATTATAGGGAAGTGAGAAGGAAGTTGATTCCATTTGTAGCTGCATATGAACAACCTTGATTGCAGTTGTCCTTATAAAACAAAGGAATTTTACTTACTGTCTGAGCAGTATCAGTAAATCAAGCAATGGGGTAATATTATACCTGGCCTCCTTATCAGGTTTGTGACATTCTGTAGAGGCGAAAAAAATAGGGTTTTGATCACCATGCTCAAAACCTCATAAAAAGTTATTCACAGGCATATTGGTGGCAGTTTTCATTTTTTATGTTAAACATGAATTTTGGAGAGTTAATAAAGGTGTTTTCAAGAATGGTGCCGAGTCCCTCCTTGCTTTCTGTTTTGCTGGACTCTGAAGTGCCTCCTGCCCATTCCCTTATAAAGCCCTCACCACTTCCAAACTCCCAGCAAGACTCAGGAGATAGCAGTGCCATTTTTGTGGTGTTTTCCAGGCTCAAGTTGCAGGAATCACTTACCTGATTGCCAAATTTCCTCTCCCCACAGTTTCTCTTTGAACTGTGGGGTGTTTCTGTCTTGGTCCAAAGGAATTTGTATTCACTTGAACTGCAGGGTTCAACTGATTCTGTAGGAAACAAACAAAACAAAACTGCCAGCAAAAGAGCCTCCCCTCCTCCCAAATTTTCCTGGGTAGAGAACAGGTTTGGACTATAGATGTTACACAGATATATTCCCTAGCCCAATGCCTAGTATTTGAGCCTGTCTCAGTTTTATTCCGCTGGCTTAGTCTTGATGAGCACTACATGTGTTTTGATTGTCTGAGTTTAGTGCTTTCTTGGCTGTGTCTCCTTCCCAGCAATGCCACTTTGAGTTAAAATATCATGGGTCAGATTCCCAAAACGCCAAGATTGTCTTTAAAGTCACAGACTTTTTATTTTTTAATTTTATGTTCTTTTTGCTTCCTTCTGAGCCACTGAATATTTGTTTTATTGTCTTTTATCCTCAAAAATAAAAAAGCTGGGATTTCCAACAGGTACTTCATTCCAGCAGCATTAAGAAAATGCCACTATTGTGGCATAGAGCTGGCAGTACAGAGGTAGGTGTGTATGTCAGAAATAGCTCTCGTGTCGCTGTGCTCACCAGGTTGGATTTGCTATCTCTGCTCTGGCAGCAGCTGGCGAGGAAGGCAGCCCAGTTGCTAGGCTGTCTGTGACAGCAGGCTTCATCTCTCATTTCCCTTAGAAGAAATCGTTTCAGCCTTTATGCTAAAACATAGTTAGATATCTTGGACTTCATCAGGACACCAGTTTGCCTCGCAGTTCTTCAGCTGGAGGATGAGTTGGCAGCTCTTTTGTTCTCTTAGGGCTGCAGTAAGGATTCATATTGGGGGTTTGCCGTGCTTGGGCAGAGGGGCTGAGGCAGGATGGGGTCGCACCAGGCTATGGGGAGCCGGGCCTCCAGCCCCTCCAAAGTTGCTGGCTTGAATCCTGCCACGGCAGCTGGCAGGTGCTGAAAGCGCAGGACAGCTCCTGCGCAGGGAGCCCTCAGCAGGGTGCGGCATCGCCTCTGAAAGATTGAAACAAGGATCTGAAAGGTAAGCTTAAATCCCCCTTCCCAGAGGTCTGTGTTGTCTTTGAGACAACCTGTGCACTGCACTGATTTGACCTCTAGGTCTTTAGAAGGTGTTAGTGTAGGAAGCTTGGACAGGAAGGCATTAATGATTTTTTTTTTTCAAAAGGTTTACCATATCAGCTGTGGTATATAAGCTGCTCTGATGCTCTTGATCCTTTGAAAGCAGGTACCTGCTCGCTCCCTGTTCTTACATGTGAAGTATACTTTCTAATCCAGAGCATTTCCGCTTAGTGCAACTGTGTATTCATTATTGTTTGGAGAGCTATTAAGATGCATGTGGTATACTTTACAACATACGCTAAAGCGTCTGAGTCATTTATGCACAGATTGCGTATTAATATTTGCTGAAGGTCCAGCAGGCATACTTATTTAAGTGCCATAACAGTTTTGAAAATGGTGCTTGTAGACCGTGCCTCACATGTCCTAATCCTTTTGGTTATTTCCCAGCATTGTGGACCCAAGCGCAAACCTGGCATTTTAAATTATTTGTGGGGGTCAACAGCTGCTACTCTGCAAGGGATAGAGAAGTAGGTAGTGACACAGTGACACAGGCGAGCCTGGGAGACAGTGTGATTGATGGGGAGGATTGCGAAGGAGAAGGACGCTGGCTTGTGAGAGGCTCTTCTGAGACATTCCAATTAGTGTCCTGATTTACAAATACTGCCCTTAAACCTGTAGCCTCCTAAGGTCTGTTTTAAAGGGAAACTGGCATAAGGCAGACGTTTGATCATGATGGACGTTTGTAAATGAGCATGTTCTGAGAGACAGTGTTCAGTGGAAGTGTGTCCATCTATATAATTAAAAGAACGCTGGAAGTGGGGTTTGTGTTTTTTGGACAGGATTGTCTTGCCCACCTGCTGCCTTTGCAGCTCTCATGCTGCAGCATTCTTTCTGTGTAACTGAAGTGAAGGGACTGGAAATGAAAGAGAAAATGACTGTTTGTTTGGATTGTGCAGTGAGGAAAAATGCATGCAGCATGGCAAGTAAATTAGATTTTAAAAATGCTTTCACTACTAATAGGCTACTATGCCATTAGGCATTTGGTTTTAATCCTGACTCTGGAGTGGCCAAAGTTCATTTTCAAGCATGAGCAAAGTTACTGGGTTTGTAAACATTTGGAATTTCTGCTGACTTGTCTTCACTCCAGCCCAGGAGGGGAATCAGCATTGCGCTGAATTGCTTTGTGCTGGTGGGGGTGAAGTAGAGGACTGCCTTTAATCGCCTGCCTTTATTCTCCACCAGGGCTGTATGGAAAACAAAGCTTCCAGTAAGCAAAGGCCATGGTGAAAAATGTTCAGTGTGTGGAAGGGTAGAAGGGGTGAGAGGTGCTTCTGTCTGCTTGCTTTTTACACTCAAAATGGACATTGGCCACATCACAGCACTTAACTGTGATTTTAGAGACCCACATTTTAATTGCTGCTTTGCTTGACTCAGATCTGCCATTCCAGATTACATCTTTCTTGCATGTGTGAAATTTGAACAGATGTGGTGGCTTGAAAACCATGTATTCCAATAAAATGCTTTAGACTGGACAACAATTTTTAGGAGTTTTCCTAAGGGCCTAGCCCTGTGTTTGGTGTGAGGCACTTGGTTTAGCTAACATCTTCAGGCTTGTTGTCAATTCTAGCCTTCTGGTTCAGGGCTTGTGCCCCAAAACTCCGTTGGTTTTTCCCAGCTACTAGCAATTTGGCTAGTAAAAGGTGTCCAGAGTCTGTATCCTGTGACTCTCTTGCATTTGTTGAAAACTGCAGCCACAACACTATAGGATGCCATAAGCAATGTCAGGTTACTTCTGGTCTCTGACCTGGACACCTGCTCTCCCTCCCTCTGGGTGAGGTTCTGGCAAAGTGTGTTGCTGCATGAGATGCAAAAGAGTGTTGCAGTTGTATGTTTTCCCCTACTCTTTGCAACTGATGGTCACTCTTCTCTCTCCTCTGCTCAGCTGCTGTTATCAAGGTGCTGTGCCAGTTTGTAGGTGAGGAATCAGTGCACGCACACTCCCTTGGCACCTCTGGCTTACCGCTGAGTCTGAAGTGCTCCACATACCAGGGTGCAGGGCCAGGTGAACAGCTCAGGGGCTTTGTTCTTTTCTTGTGGCTGCACAGCAGTTTTGAAGGGTGCCAGCCCCGCAGAGCTTGCTGCCAGTTTTGAACTGGTGAGAAGTATTAAATAATCCTTGTTTGGGGGTTGTTTTTTTCTTTTCTTTCTTTTGGCTTCCCCTGTCAGCCTAGAAAATTTATGCTGCTCTGAAGAAAACATTCCGCTCATCTGCAACCTACTACAACTGTTGTGTGAGTAATAAAATATGGAAAGGAAGGGAGAAGAAAGATGGGAGCTGGTGTTTCATATGGAAAGCATCAGCCCAGAAGTGGCTTTGTTTCTGACACGTGGGCAGTGGAGAGGCTGCGTTTGCTGCTCAATGGAAAATCTGTGCTGCTTAAAAAAACCTTCCTCATTAGTGACTAGATCAGATAATGAGAGACTTTGGTGTCGCTTGCTTTTATTATTAAATTTGTCTAGATTTTAAAATAATAAAGTAGAAGCAAAGGGCACTGGACTGACCTGATTTGAGAATGCAGATTATTGAGCAAAACAGGTCTTTTCTGTTTCCATCTGATGCTGCTGTCCTAGTTCATTCTGGTGGTGTCACAGCCCTCCCAAAAGCTGTGCCAGCACCTCAGAGTGGCTGTGAACATCTGAAGGTTGCTGTACATCACATTCTTAGCAAGGTACATGCTCCTCCTGTTGGTTTTTTTTTTGGCTTCTGATCTTTCAGGATAATGTAAAGTCATGTTTGTAGCCTGTTCTGCACAGTCAAGGAAACCAGGAGCTTGGTTTTGCTCCTGAGAAAAGTGGTTCTGATATAACCAGAAGCCTCTGAGAGTTGTGGCTGTAAGAAACATGTTAGGGTTGCAGTCAAAGAGAGAGAGTCAAGGGTATTTCTGTCTGATCAGACCATGTAGAGGTGAAGGAAGCACACACGGTTTTGGAGGTCTCCAGTATCTTGGAGGTAGAGACAGACTGCTTTAAGGGCTGATGTGACCCGGTGAAAGAGCTTGTAAGCTCTTGGAGGTTTGAGAATTTCAGGGTAAATGGATGCCACCTGGGGTAGTTTCCTACTGTCTACTGCAGGAAAACAGCATAGGTTTCTTTTATTGGCACATCCCTTCGCCCTCCTGTGATTTTAAAGTTAAAAGAAAGATTGTAGTGTACAACGTTTGAGAACAGTAGGGCCTGGTTTAATCTATGTTTTTTTTTTTTCTAGAGGGAATGAGTCTTTTGGTGTTTGATTTTATCTCTAAGGTCAGGAGATGCTTTGCTGTTTTCACTACTGATTAAAGGATGAAACCTTACAGACACTGGCTGAAATCTCTCTCCAGTGCTGCCCTGGATGAAAATGTTTGCTTAAATCAGTGCCTTGGGAGCCAGAGTGATTTTGGGGTTAAAGAACGTAATGCGGGGGGTCTGCTCATTTCACATGCCTCCAGGACACCCTGGTGCCATAGCACCACACTGTACTTCTGGGTTGGCTGCAAAGTTCACGCTCTCTCTACAGGCAGTCCTGATTTTCTGCCCACTCGAGACAATTTTGTGTTTTCCAGGAGTTACTCCTTTATTAATCTTTCTTGAATGTTGGCAAATGAGTTTCAGGGTACCCAGTTTAAATGCTCTTTACTGAGCATGCCCAGCTTGTCTTGGGCTTTCTGAGCTTTGGTGCTTTATTTAAAACATTAATAGGCTCCAGTTGTTTGAGGGAGAACTGAAGAATGCTAGTGCATAGTTACTTTCTGGTGTGAAGGACTTTGTAGACTGGTGACTTCCCAACATAGTTTCTCAGTGCTGAGAAGAATGCCAGTAGGTGCACCACAGCCCTACAAAGGCGGCATTGGGGTTTCTTTTTCTGACACCAGAAATTCGTACTACATTTCTGTGAAGAACACATTTGAGGGAGAGAAGTGGAAGCAAGGCGTGGGTTGTGTCTTACTCCCAAGTACCCTCAATGCTGAAAATGCTTAATACCCATCTTCCACGTCTTGAGTGCCTGTCAGGCTTGACACTTGAGTGCATATCCTAGGTTGAAGACTCCTCCTCACTGGGGTGAGCTCACATGGAGGGTCTTCATGCAGTGAGAGCTATACCAGCTGCAGGGCCTGGTAATTCAGTCAGTGTGTTTTGTTTGAGCAAGCTTCATCTCTGGTATAAGATGGGTATTTCTATCTCCCTTCCATTTCTTTGTTTAAGAAGGAAAGGTCAAGGAAACCTTTGACATTCAGTTCTGAATGCTTTTTATTTTTGTAAATTGGAAGAATAGTACCCATATCACGTTGAGGATTTCGCATCAGTCAGTGAGTCAGATCCTGGGCTGATGCGAACTGATGCAGATCTGCCAAAGTCACAGTGGTGATACATGAATTTACGCTGGCCCAGAGTCCACAAAGTCATTGGACACCTTGCAGGAGGATGGTCTATACAAATCCCAGGTCTTGTCAGGATGTGGAATAAATATCAGGATGTGGGCAAAAAACAGCACAGCCATTTTAATGATTTGATTAAAACAATATTGTTCTCATAAATGTATTTCCACCGGTGTCAGGTGGAGGAGATATTCTCAAGTGTCATAATGAGAGAGTATATTTTTTAAAATGTTGCACAATAGGCCACTAAGTTGTGCTCTAGCTATATTGGTTTATTTCAGTTTTATAGTGAGCATGGCCTTAGGCATCCTATAAATACCATTTCTCCCTTCACCTTTAGCTAATAAATAATGGAAACTGTACTGGAAAGAAATTTGCTTTCCATGAAAGAGTGGGAGGTCCTGAGCTACCCTCTATAAAACAAATAATGTAGCATGATTTGTTTTCTTTGATTTTTTTAAATAAAGAAAATGTGAGAGTGGGAAGGAAAAAGATGTTTTGAAGTGCTAAATGTGCTCTCCCAAATACTGCAAGGTAGGATAATGTCTGGTGTGTGCATTGCTTCCCCCAGGACAGTAATACCCATCTGTGAAATGAAGACAGATGATAGAGGTTTCTGAACAGTCTCGGTGCAGAGGAAGAAGGAGGGATCCCACTCTGATTTACCCTTGGGTTTTCATATGCAGCAGCAGAAACAAACCTGAAAGGGGGTGTAAATTAGTGTCTAAAGGAGTCCTTAGTGTGATTCAGTGGGCTGTGTTGTCCAGTGGTCAGACTAAATTAAGACTGGCCGTTTTTGACCTTAAAACTCGCTTCTGTAAGTCTGTTCTCTTCAAGACTATATTGCCCTGTTTTAATGATGTCAAAAGCTGGAGTGTAAATGTGAGTCATGAAGGGTCCCTGCACACGCACATATGGGTGGCCAGACATGTTTGACTCCAAGGATCTATTGCACATGTAGCATGTCAGGTTGAAAATGTGTCTGTCTCAAAGGAGAGACCAGGTTTGTGGAGGTGGAGGCTTCCTCCTGTGCTGACTAGAATCAAAAGTGAGCTCATGTCATGTCACGTCATGTCATATCACAGGGAGGGTGTGTGGCTGCATTCTTGACTGCAGCTTGGCCTCTAAGGTTAGAGGCGGGTCAAGGAAGACGTTGTGTTCAGCAAGGGGGTCTGCTGGCTAATTTTGAAGGCAAATGAGGTTCAAGAGCAGGGTGCACATTATGAAAAGGCATTTTCAGGCACTGCCTTCATCCTGCCTTCATCATAAATTGTGCATATAAGCACATCTGGTCCAGAAACAAATAAACTTGGTAGTCAGCCCTGTTAGATCATGAAATTCTTCTGCCCATGTGCTGTTTCTTATTGTATGCCTCAGTGGTGCTTTCTGGTCTCATTTGAAATCTACCTAATGTGAGGCCCTGCTTTCCTTGGAAGTGTGTGCTAAAAACTAATTTAGGGGAGGGATGTCTAACAACCTGTTCTCTCTCCTTCCTGGGTCTAATTCCTCCCCCTCCCATATTCTCTCTCTTCTTCATGAGCAAGTCCATTGCTTTGTTTGAGTTCACTTCTTCATAGCTGCACAGTCAGTGACACTAATCCATCTTTCTCTGTATTAACTCTTTCAAGGATTTTTATCTGAATGTGAAATGAGACCCTTGCTCATTGACTCGATATTACAACGTTGACTGTGGAACAGGCATGATAAATAGTAATAAATGTGCGTGTCCCTTTCAATTTTGTCATACTTTCCATCTCTGTTCCTTCCAATTTTTCTGTATATCAGATGCTAAGAATGTTATATTGGTCCTCTCTGTTTCTTATCTTTTCTAGGTCTCTTTTCAGCCTTACTGGTTCTCTGCTCTGTATTGAATGTGCATGTTGTGTTGCTGTTTCTTCCATAAATGCATTAATTTGTCTTTTTCCAAACTCAATCTCAAGGATTTATTTCCTGCCCCTGTGTGGGTTTCTTTATATACTGCCTCTCTCTGCTGGCATCACAGAAAATTTCATCCTTAAGCCTTTTTCCCTGCTTTTCTTCACAATGAAAGCTTTTTATCAGTTTCCTTAGTTTTCTGATTTTTTATTAAGTGTGTTTTTCTAGTGAGGGCTGTGATCCATCAAAGTAAATGGGAACAAAAAAAAATATGCCAAATTTTTGTTTGTTTGTTTAATGAAACAGATCAGACTTTAAACAGGGTAGAGTCAAATTGGTGCTGATGACTTGATGGTAGCTGGTTCCAAGTGCTGGCTATTGACAGTGAGTCATGGAAGATCTCAGCATTTTGAAGAGTCTAAAAACACAAATACAACCATGGGGTTGAAAATCACATGGCAGGGTTGCTGGGAGTTGCTGCCCTTTGTTTGGGAAATAGTATCTATAGGCTGGTTACTTAGTTGAAATCTACTGTTTTTGTGGCTTATGGGTATGAGGTGGGTGTTTAAACTGCGTGAGGGTTAAAGGGTAAAGGCCATGAATTTCAGTGCCCACCCAGCATATCTCCCATTCCTTTCAGCAGAGGGAGTTGCTCTGATGCATACATGGAGCAGGTCTACTGGAAATGCGGTAGGGTCAGCGGAAACGTCCCACCGCTGTCCCTCGGGAGGGTCCCCTACCACCCACTGGGGTGAGTGGCTGTGGTGGCTTCGGGCAGGGTGGTCCCCTGCTACCCTGGCCCCACTGTCTTAAAGGAGGATTTGCCAAAGTGTTTAACATAAGGTAGAGGAGCTTGCCTGAGACGTGGAGAGTGTTAGCCACTTTGGACTGCAAGGCACTCTTTAGTTGGCTTGGTATGTGACCCGGAGCTCTGGACCTTCCTGCTGTGTTTGTCTGCTGTGGTGCTTTTAACCATCTCCACTCCTTTGAGTCAACCTGGGCTGCTCGCATGGCAAAGAAATACTTTCCTGGTGTTTCAGAAGATGGGTGACTCTCTTTCCTTCCTGTGCAGGAGGAAAGCTGCTTGCCCCATACAGGTTCTGCTGGGGTTGTAATAAAACAGTGGGGCCATGCCAGGTAACAGTGAGGTGCATAGCTGGCTGTTGGTGGTGGGGCTGTGCTGGGTTTTGCTTGGTTCTGCCTCTGTGACAACTTCTCACAGGAACTGTCATCTTTCTCTCTTTTTCATGCTCTTAGGCTATGAGTATCCCTGAGGGGTTTCTGTGTGGAACTCAAGGATTGTGAAGAAACAGATCTTAAGCCTTGTGCTATTGATAATGGTCCTGGAGACCAGCATCTAAAAAGTTGAACATTTTATCAGAAATTAAGGAGTGAAAACAGAGAAGGGAGTTGCTACAAGGCATCACGTGGCACCATCCTTATAACTTGATGATGTGACTGCACTGGTCTATAATGACTTCCTGGAAGAGTTTGAAACAGAGCGGTATGCAGAAAATCCACTGTCCACCCAGTTGCTAATCAGTACAAAAGTAAAAGTTCAGAAATAAAATAAACAAGAAAATTGTGGGAAGGCAGTGCTGTCTCTTCCTACCTCTGTTTCAGTACCAGGGACTGTACCACCAAACTTGTACAATCCGAAGCAGCAAAAATTCTTATCATTATCCCATTAAATCAGAGGACCTGATACCAATATCCCTGGAGGCATAACTTGCAAGTTGCCTTTTTGCAGCTCAAATTTTTCAAGAGCAATGACAAAGCAATTTCAGCAAAGAAAAATTTCATCTATCTTTCATCCAAGACCCAGAAGTTGAGCATTCAGATGTCTGTTTGATTTGATGGCTGGGCTTTGAACAGATAAGATACTACACAGCCATTGCCCTTAGAGAGTAGGGAAGCAGTGGCATGCCCATTTTACAGGCTGGGAAACTGGGACACCCAAGTGCTCAGTAGTTGGAGAGAGGAAGTTGAGAGCAGAGCTTGAAAAGGATACCAGCTCCCTGATCTCCATTTTAATTAAATTCTTTCTGCAATTGTCTTCCCTGGCAGTTTAACTAGTGGAATGTGGTCTAGCAGAGGAATTTTTGGCTGCAAACTTGACAGGAATACTTTCCTGGGCCAGATCCTTGCTTAGTGTAAATTAAGATGACTCCATTAGCTACAGTTACAGCACTAGTGATTTACTCCTCCCTCTGAGAATCTGGCCCTGGTTTACAGACAGTGGGCAGTGTCATATAATTAGTTCTTTTTAATTTTAGTCTGTCTAGACACTTTTGCAGCACCCTTTTCCAGGGGGGTTTTGTGCCAGCATCTCTGGAGCAGCACCGCGCTTCTCTGGTGTGAAAGACTTAGCAGACGCAGTGTGGAGGTGGCCTGGTGTGCTTAAACTGAGCGTTTCACCTCCCTGATGGCAGATTTGGCTTTGATAGTCATGATGCTTTTTGGTGGAGAGGTGGCAGAGGGGATTCATGGCAGGATTTCTTTCCTATGGAGGGAGAGAGTCTGTCATTTTCCTTGGTTTTGACAATGTGTTGTTCCAACTGAGTGCTGGAGAAAGATGGCTGGTGCCGATGCAGCATTTCTTCGGTAGGTTTTGTTTCCAGCAATGGATGACACACCTCTCTCTGTGGGTAAGAAGGTCTTTCTCCTGGTTTTGAAGGCCAATTGCGGGTCTTTATTATTTGCGGTTTTTATTATTACAGTCAGTCTTTCCTCCCATGCCGTCAGTATTTACCACTCAGCTTTTAGCTTTTCTGCTGTTTTCTTCCACGCTAAGTCACTTGACATAGGGGTCATACCTCTCTAGCTTCCTTCAAACTCATCATGAGGCACACAGAGGACCTGTTTTTTACAAAATCCTCAAGATTTGCTGGCTGTGGTTAAGCAGGTAGTTAGCTAGGACTGTTTTTCTTCCTCTTCCATTCTCTTGCTGATTCCCTAGTTACTCACGAGGACTGGCTGTAACTGTATTTGTCAAGAGTCAAGCACAGAGACTCTGTGACTCTTGCTGGGGCATGGGGAGCAGCAGTGATATATGCCCTTATACTGCCATCATTTCTGCTTGAGTCCAAATACACTTGACTCAACACCTAATCCTCCTAATCATTTTACAAAATTTGCTGATGATAAAGCCCTGCCTTCTGTCACTAGCCACCTACGTTTATGTGTCTGTACCCAGCCCCCAAAAGGTCTTCATGGCTGCAGAGAAAAGCCTGGAGATAGGGATCCTAATGCTGTTAAAAACAAAATTTCGTTTTGAGAAAACCATGAAGCACATACTATTTCTGGGATTCCACCTGAGCTTAATCTATACTAATGGAGAAGAACTCTCCCAAAAAAGCAGCTTGCATGAAATGGGTAAGAGATTCTTTGTGCAATCTTAATGATTTTGAGAGAGACGTTTTCCCTTGTGAATTGCTGTAGGAGTTTGCACCCCTTCCCCCATGCTCAGCAGAGTCAAGAATATATGACTATCCCCATGTAAGGTAGTGCAGTGTTAACAATGCTGTTGTATTGATCAAATTGGTCTGCTTTGTCACCAGGGACATCTGGGAGGATTTATTCTGTCTCCTAAGGATGTGCCTCTTAAAGTGCATTTTCCAGTCCTTTCATGAGGCAAAGGGTGTGTCTTAGACTGCAGGAGCCATGCTTTCAAAAGATTTCATGGTGTCCTAACCGTCTGCTGCCTCTATCGTTTCAGCTCTCAGGGCTCTCACCTCACTCCCACTCAGAGCTGGATGTGTCTCAAGTTCAAAAACGCTTTGCAGCGAGATGCAGTTGTTTGCCCTTGGAGAGTGCATGGAGGAGCAGCCGCTGGCTGCTGGAATGTGGATAAACACAGGGTGATGGGAACAGGAGAGGCTTCCTCTTTGCTTAGAAAGTGAGCAAAACATCGTTAAGAAAGCAGCATAGAAGGAAAAACATGTGCGGGGTGGTTTTGTTTCCTCCCTTCCCTGCCCAGGCTGATATTCATGACCTTGTTAAAAAGATCAGTCTGCTTCAGAGACTGCACGTGGTCATTTTTAAGTGTACGAAGGAACTGAATGTGGCTTTTATTTTTCCATCTGATGAATTGCCAATTGCAGGTTTTACTTACAGAACGCTCTGAGTAATCTGAGGAGAACACGATCACCTTGATATTATGAGTAAAAATGGTATGAAGCAAAGAAAGCCCTTAGCTCGCATGTAAAGAAGACTTAATGCTGTATTTGCTTCCAGGAATGCACTGTTACTCGTGGTGGGGCAGGGCCACATTAGCAGGTTTGACAGGAGGACTGAAGTGCTTAGGGTCACTCAGGAGCTCATAGGGGCAATTTGACATTATGCTTCTTTGACAGGTGTTGTGATCTTGCTGCTGGGTAGTCACAGGAGATTTGCAGAGCTGGGAAGGGGTAAAGACATTTGAAATGGAGGAAAACCCCTGGAACCTTGCTCTGGTGATGGTGAGAACATCCCTGGGGTGCCCTTAACAGAGCCCATGTGTTCAGAAGTTTTGCATTGTCTTCTGCAGGGACTCAGTGTGGCAACTGAGTCACAAGTCATGCTTGGAAAATTTGTCCTGAATGTGTAAAGCTGCCAACAGTGCTGGCTATAGCTAAAGCAGCACACTTTGAGTGCATTTCCCTTCCTTTCCAAGTCCCAGTTTGTGGACTGCTGGGAATGAAGCAGCCCTGGCCACTACAAGGCATTTTGGGTTTCGCTTCAACTCTGGTATCATGCAACTGCTTGTGAACCGCAAGTGCTTGTGAAGCACAACTGCTTGGGAAGTTGAGCCAGCTGGAGGCAAAGCAGCATAGTGCTCCCAGGAATGTTCCCTGCAGAGCAGAGACTCAGCCTGTGGTCTCTTGTGTGGCTCCTCCTCTCCCAGAATAAAGGTTACCTTTGTATGTTTATAACCAAAATAAAATTGCAGCTCCTAAAACCTATAATTTGTACTTAGGGGAACATAACGTTTGTGTTTAGCTATTATTGCAGGGATTGTACCAAAGAACAGTGATGGAGGTCTGGATGATAGCTGGCAACACACTCTGTCTTTGGGGCTACTGAAAACAGCTTCAGTTAAGCAGTATCAATCAAACAAAATGCCAGGGAGGATTGGCTGTACATTGAGGAAGAGCACCCCTCTCCTGCAGCAGGAGAGGCTGTCCTTCCTCAGTTCCTGCTTTTCTTCTTCCCATAAACTGAGCCAGGAGAACCTGGCTGCCGTCTCTCAAGTTGTGACATTGGAGACTTCCATCCCATCTCAGAAAAGACAATAGAGGGAAGAAGTGGTATACAGCCAACCCACAAAGGCAGGCTTATCTTGGGAGATGCTACAAAGGCTTAAATAGATGTGGAAAAGGGAAATTAGGGAAAATGAGACACTTAAGGTAAACTAACTACATTTTTTTAAATGTCTGAGTTGGAAATATGCCATACATGTCCACTGTTGAGACTGTAATGACTACAGTATGTTTCCTCTTTTCCTTGTTGGTAAGTGGGGTTTTGATGCCTTTTCTAGAGTGATGAGGGACCACAGTCCCATGCAGTGCACATCCAGTAGTGAGCTGGAGCTGTCTATGGCAGTTCAATGGCTAAGGCTGCAGTGCTGTGAATGTGACATCTTCCAGTTCCTGTCATCATCATTCAGGTCTTTTAATCTCAAGAAAAGATGCATTGGTGAGTTTCATTTGGTTTACTCAAAGAAGATACTTCAAGATGGGGCCAAAAAACTGAAGGCCTCACAGAGAGCCTCTCAGCAGCATGGGTGCAGGCAGATGGGATGCAAAAAGATTTGCCAGCAGAGAGATGCGTTCATCTGGTATCATCTCCACAAGCTGGTGCTGAGTGTTGTGTTCGGTGATGTACCTCCCAATTAATTTTAGGGGGAAAGGTGCCAACATAAACTTGAGACAGGATCTGGCAGTTTTGCCCAGTATTTCTACCATGCGTTTCCAGGGATATTTTGCCAGGAGAAAAGACAGTTTAAGAGAGAGCATGAAAAAGAACAGTGGCTTGTCTTGACTGTGAGGCTCCTGCCCAGGTAAAGAGTATTGCTGAGGAGATGCAGCATGAAGAAGCAAGGGATGGAGAGGGTGCTTGTAGGGAAGAGAAGCTGAAAAGAAGAGTCTCTCTGAGGTCCTGGTGACCAACAGACTTCTGAGCAGGGCTCAAACAGGTCCTATCCCATTGTCCACCTTCAGGAAGAGTAGAGCTTCTCCTGACTGTTGTTTGTGCTGATGCTTCATGACAGTGCCCAGCCTCTGCTTTTCATCAGCCTATTTAGAGTAATGGAGTACCACTCTTCAGGACTTTCTGCACTGTAGTATCTGCAGACTTGTGAGTCTGCAGTACACATACAGGGCATTTCTATGAAGACGTGTCATGATGGCTTATCATATAAGTTAGCTACTATAAGAAAAGAGAGTCTTGTGCACAGAAACATCTTGAATTAACCATGGTGGCTGCTTGGATGCTGGGAAGTCTCTGTATCTTCCAGGAATACCAAAACATCACATTCTTTTTAGGCTATTTTCTGGCTGCTCTACTATTAATAACTTTGTCCTGAAATAGCACTTTCATATTGCAGCATATTAAAATCCATAACAACTGGGTGGGTGTCCACAGACAACAGACCGAAGAAAGTGAGCCAGCACGAGAGCTGTGGTTGTGTAAATTGGCTCATGGAGGTGTGCTGACTCTGAGCAGCTGGTGATCTGACCTGCTGAGCTTTCTCAAGTCAATCAGTGACAGGGCTCTTGATGGGATCTCTCAGTTTCCCATGCCATGATATAGCCAATAGCTGTAAAGCCCGCTAGAAACCATGCTGACACAAGACTGATCTTGTGATCCTTTCATGAGGAGTGAGCAGTGCCTTGGACAGGTTTGATAGCACACCTTGAGATACTAATGATATCCACCAAAGGGCCTGCCAGATCTCCCTTTTGTTTGATCTAATGTATTTTGGAGATACAGGTCTCCTCAGGTGCCTGGGGGCAAGTGGCTGGGTTGCTGCTGAACAGCTGGGCTAATACTGGCAGGTGCTTTAAAAATGTACTCTAGCAAATTGCTTTTAAAGAAGACTATGCTACTTTTATCAGAGTGTATAGCAGCCCAAGTGCAAGATTTGAGGCTGATCAAAATCCCTGGTGGCCAGAATTCTGGAGCAAGTGCTCTGGCAGAGCTTATAGAAAAGAAAAGCAATGGAAAAACAACCTTAGCTGTAAGGGAAGCTTTGGTCCTATATGTTTGTTATCATTTAGAAATGGTATAAGTGTTCTTTTATTCTTTTATTGGAGGGCATTTGGCTTTTGAGTAAGAGACAAGTTTACCTGCAGTGGGATGTTCAAGCATGATGGTTGTTTCTGTACATAAATGGTGAAAACTCTGGCCTAAAAGTGGCAGAAACCAGTTTACCAGTTTGTGAATACCTCCATATAGACTGCCCAANGGGCACTACAACAAAGATGGGATGAAGCATCAAGGTATGCCTTTCCTCCAGAGCTTTTAGTAAAAAAAAAAAAAAAAAGTAAAGAAAAGAAAAAAAGAAACAAAAACAAATCCCAGTATCAGGATGTCTGAAGATTATGTTGTTTTTAAATTCTTGCCATTTTTCCATTTGGGTCATATTGTTCCTAATAAAATAGACAGGATTTATAATGCAGAATAACCATCTCCTGCCATCAAAGAACATGTCAAATTCTGCTTCACATAAGCTACAGAGTTAAATGATGCTAATCAAGAGCAGAATTTCATGGAGTTTGTGTGTTGGCAAGGTCCTCAGCTGACGTAAACAGGAACCATGAAATCAGGGCTGCTCTGTGCTGATTTACCCCAGCTGAGAATCCGGTTGTGCTTCCCATCACTTTGTTTCTAGTCTGAGGTGTTTTTTTCTCAGTACGATAGTGAAACTCAAGTCTGTTGTCTTCTCTTTTCCTTGCCCAGACTGGTGTATTTATCATCATGGCACATGCATCTTCTTGCTCATGTAAGATAACAAATCGCCCAAATGATTAAAAAAAACAAATCAAAGAAAAAAACAGCAAGTGGCTTTTTGTAGACATGCTTGAACAGTTGCTGTGCTCACATTAAAGTTTAAACTTCAGCCAAACAGCCCACTGCTCCCTGCGTGGCTGGAGGCAAGCTTTGGTCCTATATGTTTATTATCATTTAGAAATGGTATAAATGCTCTTTTATTCTTTTTTTTTTTTTTTGTTCTGACCTTATTCTACAACACATTCCCCTCCTTCCTCCTGCTTCCTGTTTCCCAGACAGGTCCCCACCTCTTCCTCCCCACAGCCAAAAATAATACAAAAGGGAACATACAAAAGGTTTTTTGAGCCATGAGATGTGATAATGAATGGGCATAATGTACAGGGTAGATACAGTAGTCCCGCTGCAAAAATGTTGCAAAAGTCTACATGAGGAAATGCATGCTTTTAGGTTAGGAATTCAGTGTTATGCATCCTCTTGTTTAATATGTTTTTAGGTTAGAGCGGAAGAGATGATTTGCAACCTAGGACTCTTATGAAATGTAGCATATATCCAGTGTATTGATTACATGTCTTGTCCATGTGATTTAATAAGCTAATAGTGAAGAATTGTGCTTATGAATATGCTGTTGCCTGCGAGTGTGAGAACACAACCGGTGTATACATCTGTGTCAGCTGCTGAGGAGGAAATGTTAAGCTATCTCTGGATGTTAGTGAAACATCTCTGAAGAGTACGTTTTTTCATTCATGATCCTATCTGGAGTAATTACAAGGAATCCAATTCTGCTGTGTAACCCCACTGCAATACTTTGTAAGGATGAATCTTAATTGAGGATCGAGACCTAAAATATTGCTCTGCTTTGTACATTCCACAGCCGTCAGCATTTGCCCTTGCATATCCATTTCCTGTGAGAAGTTTATTCCACTCAGGGGCATGCTTTGAACCTGATCCTTTGATTTCAGCGGGAGCTAGGGCTGGCAATTCAAGGAGCTAATTGTGCCGTTTTGCTATTTATAATACTAAATTAAAGCTGCTTCCAAACTGGACAGCAACAGGTTAAATACACACTTGATGAAGTTTGGAGAAAAGTTTGCAGTGAGAGCCACTAGCAGGCTCCCTCAAAGCCATGCAACCTTATTATATAAATAAACACTGTCTTCAGAAAGATTTTGAAACACTTATGTTGCATATATATAATTTTTCAAATGACCATATTATGGCTCTTTGCTGTTTGGATTGCACGACAGTGTAAAGGGCACGTGCTGGTGTACCAGCACACATGGGTTTTATAATATTTTGTTACTAGGACAATGGGCTGCCTGCACTTTTGAATTCTTGATTTGGCTACCCTTAATCCTTTGCTGACACTGATGCTATTTTTTGTTGTTGTGTCTGGTTGCAGATATTTTTTCTGTCTTTATTAAACAGCCAAAAACCTACAAAAGGCCTCCAAAGCCCTGGTTCAGTGTTTGCAGATTTCTTTCTTTTTCTTTTTTTTTTTTTTTAATCTAGATGCCTATCAATTTCAGCAATGCCTAGCTGCAGTCCTTTGTTAAATATCTCACAACCAGTGCACTGAAATTATCTATGCTTAGAGCCCAGATACCGCAGTGAACAAATTCAGCTTGTCCATTTAAGAGAATATTTGTTAGATAAGCTATATTTCATTGTCACTAAGTTTAGGAACAAATCTTCATTTTGACTCCACAGTTTGAGTTACAAATTCAGACTTTTTTACTCTTTGCATTGTTTGTTTCACCACCCATTTCTGCTGGTGAAAATTGCTGATTTATGGCAAGAATGGTTTTGATCCTTTGAGCTTTAGAGGCTGATCAAAGTCTTTGATAACCCTGGTTACATCATGCCCCAGAAAAGTGGCTTGTGATTCTGTCCTTTAGGTAAATCTACAGAACTTTTTACGTTAAAGTGTACCTTTGCTGGATGTGGTAGAGGCTTCTGATTTCAACATCTTTTATACTCTGAAGAAAAATGCTGTAGAGAACATCCAGGGAGAAAGCCATATGGGTGATGTGCATGAATAACAGTGGATGGGGTGGTTTGACAAAATACATTTCTTTAGAGGTTTGTTCTTTGGGCTGAGCTCAAGGGGGAAAATAGATGCAGGCTGTTATTATACTGAAGTTTGCAAACAGAGGCTTGAGTCCTGTGTAGCTTAGTAATAGACTTGTTCATTGCGGACTCTGGTGGCTTGTGAAACCCATTCAGCCAGTGTTAGAGTGGACTAGCCTGATGGCTCAGGCTTATGGTGAAGTTACTACAGGAAAACAAGTCTTTGTGTATCAAATTATCTTTGCTGACTGTGTGTCTGCCTGCTTTTTGCTCTTGGCGAAAGCCTGTTTGTTGAATGTACGGTTCACTTGATTTGCTTCATCTCTGCAAGGGATTAAGAACATGAATGCAGATATTTACCATGAGTTAGCTGTCATTGTCTTGTTGTTATACCTGAAAAGTGGTTTTAGCTGCCTTTTTTTTCTAGTGAACTTTATAACACATAGGCAATATATGCTGGCACATGTATTGCACACATTTTTAAAAAAGGTAGAAAGCAGGATCCTGGGTACTACCTTACTGTCAGCCTCACCTCTGTGCCTGGGAAAATCATGGGACAGATCTTCCTAGAAGCTGTGGTAAGGCACATGGAGGACCTGGAGGTTATTCTTACCAGCTGTCCTGGTTTGAGCAACACAGGATTAATTTCAGGAATTTCACTTTTCAGTAATGTATCTTTGCTTGGGAAAACTGATTTTCAAGAGGACTCTAGTGTCTGAATTTGTGAAAATATTTACTTTATAGCCAGCTATGGTGTGCAGGTTTCAAGGTCTCAGTGTTTTCAAGCTAGCCAGGTGCAGGAATGAGGAGTGAGATCCAGGCACTTGATCCAAGCTGGCCAACAGGATTATTTTGTACCAGGAACATCACATTTAATATAAATGAGAAAGTTTGCTGAGGAGTTTTTCTCTTCTATGATGGCTGCGGTCCTGCAAACTTTTTACCCCGCTGCCAAACCCCTGAGCCCTTCCCTTTCCCCTGAAGCCATAGTGCTCGCGCTGACATTTGCAGTCCACTGCTGGGAGTGCACAGCTTCCTGCTGATACAGTTGGCTGAGTATAATCCTCCTAGATCTTGTATTGGTATTGGAATCAATATTGGTTCTTTAGTGTTATTAATGTTAATTATTTAGTATTATTCTATTAAATCTATTTATATTTCAACCCTTGGGTTTCCTTGTTTTTCTCATTCCCCTTCCTGGATGGGAGGGGGTCATTGGATGATAGAATAATTGTCTAAATGACAGTAAATTGTTGTGGGTTCTTCAAACCATAACATCGGCCTAGTGGCCTTCTATGATGGAGTGACTACATCAGTGGACAAGGGAAGAGCTACAGATGTCATCTATCTGGACTTCTCTAAGGCCTTTGGCACAGTACCCCACAACAGCCTGCTCTCTAAATTGGAGAGATACAGATATGATGGATGGACTGTTAAGAGGATGAGGAATTGGTTGATGGTTGCATCCAGGGGCTAGTGGTCAATGGCTCAATGTCCAGATGGAGATTGGTG
>VZRU01005449.1:33163-54900 GCA_013398155.1 Pedionomus torquatus | reverse complement strand
CATCCAGAGGGACCTGGACAGGCTCAAGAAGTAGGCCCCTGTGAACCTCATAAGGTTCAACAAGGCCAAGTGCAGGGTCCTGCACCTGGGTCAGAGCAACCCTCAATATCAATACAGGCTGTGGCATGAAGAGATTGAGAGCAGCTTTGCTGAGAAGGACTTGGCGGTATTGGTGGGTGAAAAACTGGNAGTGTTAGAGTGGACTAGCCTGATGGCTCAGGCTTATGGTGAAGTTACTACAGGAAAACAAGTCTTTGTGTATCAAATTATCTTTGCTGACTGTGTGTCTGCCTGCTTTTTGCTCTTGGCGAAAGCCTGTTTGTTGAATGTACGGTTCACTTGATTTGCTTCATCTCTGCAAGGGATTAAGAACATGAATGCAGATATTTACCATGAGTTAGCTGTCATTGTCTTGTTGTTATACCTGAAAAGTGGTTTTAGCTGCCTTTTTTTTCTAGTGAACTTTATAACACATAGGCAATATATGCTGGCACATGTATTGCACACATTTTTAAAAAAGGTAGAAAGCAGGATCCTGGGTACTACCTTACTGTCAGCCTCACCTCTGTGCCTGGGAAAATCATGGGACAGATCTTCCTAGAAGCTGTGGTAAGGCACATGGAGGACCTGGAGGTTATTCTTACCAGCTGTCCTGGTTTGAGCAACACAGGATTAATTTCAGGAATTTCACTTTTCAGTAATGTATCTTTGCTTGGGAAAACTGATTTTCAAGAGGACTCTAGTGTCTGAATTTGTGAAAATATTTACTTTATAGCCAGCTATGGTGTGCAGGTTTCAAGGTCTCAGTGTTTTCAAGCTAGCCAGGTGCAGGAATGAGGAGTGAGATCCAGGCACTTGATCCAAGCTGGCCAACAGGATTATTTTGTACCAGGAACATCACATTTAATATAAATGAGAAAGTTTGCTGAGGAGTTTTTCTCTTCTATGATGGCTGTGGTCCTGCAAACTTTTTACCCCGCTGCCAAACCCCTGAGCCCTTCCCTTTCCCCTGAAGCCATAGTGCTCGCGCTGACATTTGCAGTCCACTGCTGGGAGTGCACAGCTTCCTGCTGATACAGTTGGCTGAGTATAATCCTCCTAGATCTTGTATTGGTATTGGAATCAATATTGGTTCTTTAGTGTTATTAATGTTAATTATTTAGTATTATTCTATTAAATCTATTTATATTTCAACCCTTGGGTTTCCTTGTTTTTCTCATTCCCCTTCCTGGATGGGAGGGGGTCATTGGATGATAGAATAATTGTCTAAATGACAGTAAATTGTTGTGGGTTCTTCAAACCATAACATCGGCCTAGTGGCCTTCTATGATGGAGTGACTACATCAGTGGACAAGGGAAGAGCTACAGATGTCATCTATCTGGACTTCTCTAAGGCCTTTGGCACAGTACCCCACAACAGCCTGCTCTCTAAATTGGAGAGATACAGATATGATGGATGGACTGTTAAGAGGATGAGGAATTGGTTGATGGTTGCATCCAGGGGCTAGTGGTCAATGGCTCAATGTCCAGATGGAGATTGGTGGCAAGTGGTGTCCCTCAGGGGTCCTTAACGGGGACCATATTTTCATTGATGACATAAACAGTGGGATAGAGTGCACCTACAGCAAGCCTGCAGATGGCACCAAGCTGACTGATGCAGTTGACATGCTTGAAGGATGGGATGTCATCCAGAGGGACCTGGACAGGCTCAAGAAGTAGGCCCCTGTGAACCTCATAAGGTTCAACAAGGCCAAGTGCAGGGTCCTGCACCTGGGTCAGAGCAACCCTCAATATCAATACAGGCTGTGGCATGAAGAGATTGAGAGCAGCTTTGCTGAGAAGGACTTGGCGGTATTGGTGGGTGAAAAACTGGGCATGAGCTGACAATGTGTGCTCACAGCCCAGAAGGCCAGGTATATCCTGGGCTTCATCAAAAGAAGCGTGGCCANTGATGGAGTGACTACATCAGTGGACAAGGGAAGAGCTACAGATGTCATCTATCTGGACTTCTCTAAGGCCTTTGGCACAGTACCCCACAACAGCCTGCTCTCTAAATTGGAGAGATACAGATATGATGGATGGACTGTTAAGAGGATGAGGAATTGGTTGATGGTTGCATCCAGGGGCTAGTGGTCAATGGCTCAATGTCCAGATGGAGATTGGTGGCAAGTGGTGTCCCTCAGGGGTCCTTAACGGGGACCATATTTTCATTGATGACATAAACAGTGGGATAGAGTGCACCTACAGCAAGCCTGCAGATGGCACCAAGCTGACTGATGCAGTTGACATGCTTGAAGGATGGGATGTCATCCAGAGGGACCTGGACAGGCTCAAGAAGTAGGCCCCTGTGAACCTCATAAGGTTCAACAAGGCCAAGTGCAGGGTCCTGCACCTGGGTCAGAGCAACCCTCAATATCAATACAGGCTGTGGCATGAAGAGATTGAGAGCAGCTTTGCTGAGAAGGACTTGGCGGTATTGGTGGGTGAAAAACTGGGCATGAGCTGACAATGTGTGCTCACAGCCCAGAAGGCCAGGTATATCCTGGGCTTCATCAAAAGAAGCGTGGCCAGCAGGTTGAGGGAGGTGATTCTGCGCCTCTACTCTGCCCTTGTGAGACACCACCAGGAGTACTGTGTTCAGCTCTGGAGCCTTCAACACAGGAAGGACCTGGACCTGTTGGAACAGGTCTGGAGGAGGGCAACAGAAATGATCAGAGGGATGGAGCACCTCTCCTGTGAAGACATGTAGAGAAAGATAGGGTTATTCAGCTTGCAGAAGAGAAGGCCCTGGGGAGACCTTTTTGTGGCCTTTCAGTACTTTTTAGTAGGGCCTGTTGTGACAGAAGAAGAGGTAAAGGTTTTAAACTAAAAGAGTGAAGATTTCTGTTAAATGTAAGGAAGATTTTTTTTTTTTTTTACAATAAAGGTGGTGAAACACTGGCACAGGTTGCCCAGAGAGGTGGTAGGTGCCCCATCCCTGGTTCAGGGTCAGGTTGCACAGGCCTCTGAGCAACTTGGTCTAGTTGAAGATGTCCTTGCTTATTGCAGGGGGGTTGGGCTAGACAACGTTTAAAGGTCCTTTCCAACCCATACTATTCTGTGATTCTATGACTAGAAGTTTTATCTTAAACCCTTTGCAATAGACATGAATTGCAATTGCCTGAAACTTTCTTGCTTTTCATTCATTTCAGGCTGCGGTTTTCCCATTTTCCCAAGTCTGTTTTGCAAAACTACTTATTTTAATACTAAAATTCTGTTTATTTTATTCTGCCCCAAATGTTAAGTTCTGATGTGCTACAGCTTTTTGACAACTAGCAACTGCCCAGTAGAGGTTGCCAAGAGGAAAAGCTGGAGGTTTTGGCAGCTGGGTGGGAACAGATGACAGTCTTGGAATAGACAGGCAAGAGTATTGGGTTTTGTTGTTGTTCAGGAAGTAATGAAGGCTTTTGGCAGTGGGAAGAAGATGCATCTTTCAAACCGTGTTTTAGTGTTAAGGACAAAAATAACATGGCATTTCAGGTGAGGCAGGTGCGTTTTGAATCTCTTATTTCTCTTACATTCAGGGTTGCCCCATAACATACAGTTCAACATCTGCCTCTGGCGTCAGCCACACAAGTGCCACTGTAGCTCAGAGATTTTGCTGTTCTGCTAAAGAACGAAATGCTGACACTAGGCACTGGACCTGGACCTGCTGTTTTTTCTGAGCTTGAGTGAACTGCGGTGGCACTGACCTTAGAAATATCATTTTGAATTGCCTTCAGGTTGAGGATGCTCTCTGCTCCTTTGCAGTTTTGAGACTTTCACAATTATTTAAAGTTAGAGATGAGACCTCTTTTTTTTTTTTTTGTGTGTGTGTGTGTGTGTGCTAGTGGAAAACAATGGGGTAATGATGGAGGTTGGAATTTGACCTTGACTACTGCATGTATAATTCTGCTTTGCTCGTATAAATTATGCTGCAAAGAAAATCCTTTCAAGTATTGTAAACAGAACTAGTAGACCTAGGTGCTTGTCAACCACATTTGACATTTTCATTCTCTGTCACAGCCTGATCTAAGTATCCAACTTCTTAATTAGGTTTTGGATCACTTCCAAGATCAGTGCTTGATGTCCAATTATATCTGCAGTAAAATGGTACTTAGAATAACTAGCGTTTCCAGATAAGAACTTCCCATGATATGCTAGAAAAATTCAAAATCAAGATGTTATTAAATACTTCAGCATCAATAAAACAAAGGAACCCAGTGAGCATATTGATAAGGTGTCTTCCTAGACTTCTCGTCCTCAAATCATTATAAGTGTTTGGGCTTTGTTTTACCCCTGACAGAACTGTACTGTTGCCACATTGTCCTGTCTTTAGCTGTGCAAAATGCCCACAAGTCTGAGTACTGTAAAGACTTCACAGTATAGGCAGATGCTTCTGAAGTGTCCTGTGATTTTTCAAGAGCCTGTGTGTATGGGTCAAATTCTGATAAACAATGTGGCTGCCAATTGAAACCAGTTGTTTGGAATTCATTGGAGTAAGTTTAGATTTATACCCTTGGAACTGAGAGTTCATTTTGGGTCACAAGTTAGAATTGGTGTTCCAGAGCTGTCTGGACCTGAACCCAGATACCAGACTAATGTCCTTGCAGAGGCTCCTGTCCAATGGGCACGTCCTTCTCCCATCGTTCTTTAAAGAGGACACGGAGACATTGGTTACCTAGATTGCCTTGAGGCTAGGCACATTGATGAAGGTGGGGATACCAGCTAGAGCCTTCCTGCTGGTTGCTCTCAGGGGGAGAGCGAAGTCAAACATCAGCATCATGATTGGTGACTCCAACTCCTTCATATCTGGATTTTGAATTTCTGGAGTGCGCTTTAACCTGGACAGCTGACAAGCACCCTAAAACTTAGGCTGTCTGAGCCAAACTGAGTATTTGCAAATCTGGGGGGAACTGAAAAGCCTGGGGTTTATCTTGTTGTTATTGCAGTTAGTAGGAAAACTGTCTTGATTTCTGCTGGCTGCAGGATTAGGTGAGTGCCGAGCTCTGCTGAAAGTGTTACACGTGTGTCACACCTCTACTATCGGAGGCACGTGCTGGGTTTCTCTTGCATTTTATCTCATAGTGGTGAGCATACTCAACATGTCCAGTAAATAATCTTTACCAATAGATGAGCTTTAGGTGTGCTTCAGAGGTAAGAATACAGGTAGATTAGGGGTCATATCTGTCTGAATTGATGGACATACTGAACACTGAATTTCCCTGGATCAGTGCTACTAAAGATTCTGAAAGAACTAACAAGAAGCAGGCCCTTACCAGGCACAGAACAGCACAACAGTGGCTGTCTTGCATGGTCTGAAGGATCTGCATGTGGAAGCGTCGTGGTGTGCAATTTACGTGTATTCTGCTGCTCTATGTACTCCAGAGGTTTGGGTCATAGTATAATGTGGGGAGTGAAGACATGTTATGAGTTATCGCTGTGTAAGCAGGAAACAACATTTCTTGCAGGTGATAGAAATGTACCTCCGTTGGGACAGCGAGCCTTTTTGCAGTTGTATCCAAAATTGAAAAATCAGACTGAGGTCTTGTTAGGATTATCTGCATGCCAGGCTGCTATCCTGTTCTAGCTGGCTTTCTGCAAGTACGTGGGGTCTTGCAAAGTCACATCCTATTGTTTGTTAGCCATGAATCATCATTTGTTTTAATGGGTTAAAATGAGGAGCAAGGTGCAAGGAGAATGACTCTTGTTCATCCAGGCAGATGGGTTGAAGTAGTGGGTCACTTTTTATCCCTGGCCCGCAAAACTGGCTTGACAGCAAACATCAGTTTTAGGGATCTTCTTCTTGTGTTCCTGAAGGGAGCCATGTTCCTCTTCCCATTGCAGTTTTTGCAGTCTTCATTTCTGTAAATCCTAGAGGCACTGGGTAAGAAAGTTCAGTGCCTGCCAAGTTGCTTGTAATGTAGTAACCAAAGGGTAGTGAGACTTTATGTTGCATGTGACGTGTATTACATCCATTACACAGAGCTCCTCCTCTCTCGCTAAAGTGGCTAAGGAGAAACTGGACATCCAACAGAACTATGCCAAGAGCTTGACAAGAACAGCTCACTCCTGTTTTTAGTTATCCTTGGACCATTTTCCAACCAGGCTGCTGGCTGAAGTAGGAGATCTACAGGAGTTCACCATCATCTGAATCCAGCAGTTTGGGTTCATATCTCTGGATAGTGGTCAGTATCCGGCCACTCCCACACAAAATTGGTGGGTTTTGATGTGTTCGCTGGCAAATGTCTTTGTGGGAATGGAGACTAAAGAACTCTGTTGCCTGTTCTGATGATCCACTGGGCTGAGTGGGGGCCTTGGTGGTCTCAGCCTGACTGGTTCCTCCAGGTCAGAGCTCAAGATGAGGAGGTGGGCTTAGCTGGCCTGAAGATTGTCTTGAAGAAAGTGGGCTGGTTTCAAAATCCTGCCTTACCACTCCCTGGGTGACTTGGAGCAGGAGGAAGGAAGGTCACATAAGGTAGTTGGCAGAAGCTGGGAAGTGCATATGGGGGAAGACGCTTTGTTTCTGCTGGTGATTGCCTGCTCTGGCAAATGCAGCAGCAGGTAGGGCCCTGACAGCGGGTGAAGGGCGGGCTGTGGCTGTAACCCCTTGACAGGCTTTGTCTGCCATGCAGATTAGGTGGAGGGCTTTTCTGTCTCAGTGTTGCTAGGCTCTTCCCCCCTGTTGACTTGGTGGAGAGGCTGAGGGGGGCAGGAGGGAGGGACTGTATTATATTGTTTCTTTGGGTTGTTTTTTTCCCTCCCTCTATGGGGAGATGGGCTTGATCCACTGGTTTTGGATTTCAGAGGCAGAAGGCAAGACATGACCAGCTGGTGTCTTGAAATGGCACAGGTGCAATGGCTGCGGGAGGGGGGAGCCAGGAATAATTACAGGTTTCTGAAGCATCAGGCTTTGCCTGAAAAGGCCTCATCGAGAAAGTGCTCTTTATGGAAAATTAATGGTGAAGCTAGAAAAAACTGTCAGGCCCACTATTGTTGTCATGGGGTAGTGATGCCTTAAAGGAGCAGCACCTCCCGCTTGCCTCCCTTCCACAGGCACCCCAGAGCCAGCGCACAGCTTTCTGATCCCGCAGCAATTGAAATTTCATGTCACTGTCATGAGGTTTAATGGCCTTGAGTCCCTGTCTCTTTTGGTTTTAGTTTTTGTTTTTTTTTTTTTCCCCTTTCCATCCCTAATTTGTGATTACCCTTGCTCTTTCCTTTGGAAGCCTTTTGTTTATTCAGTCTCTAAACCTGTTTCTGCCCCACTGGGTGAAGGCTAAGTGGGCCAGAAAGCCCAAATTACACAATATGGGGAATTAAAAAGCATTGCCTTTTTTGGTGAGGAGGGTTATTCCTAAAAGACGGTGGAGCACATTTGGAGTCCCCCAAACCTGTTAGGATTCATCTGGGCAGAGACCAGATCCCCAGCTAAAGCCATTTCTGACTGTCACAGAAATGCACTTTAAAAAGAAAATGGAAAGATTGCTTAAGGCAAGAGTACTGACTGGTAGGTGTCCCTCCTCCAGGTCTGTGTGCAGGCACATCATATGTACAGTGTCATACCTCTGAATAGGTAGTGTATATGGCTCTGTTGCCACTTCATTGCTTTTTGTCCAAGACCATCTCTACAGCTCAGGTCTATAACCAGGTATTATTTCAAAAAGGAACAACAGGTAACTGACAAATGCAGTTTTAAACTGTGAATGTAATCCTAGCAAATTGTATCTGCAATCAGCAGTGTTACACTGAAAGTCCTAATTTTGAGTTACATGGTAGCTCCAAGAGGGCTGTGTGTGAAGCCTCTTTACACTCTGTTGATGGGACCTTTGTACGCAGGAGGCAGGAGCGTCTGTCTCTCCTCTGGTCATATGAAGCTTTTATTTCTTGATCAGATTCTGGACTCTTCAGGTTGAGATGTAGTTGGGTTGTCAGCTCTCATAGGCTGAAATTTTTTGCCTGAAGTCCCGCTCTTACTATGTCTATTGAGGAGTAGTTTTTAGAGGTTTCTAAAATGTGTTAGTTAGAATGTCTCTTTCTCCAACCCCTGTAAAATCACAGTGGTAGTATTAAACCAGCTAGGCTTTCAGGCAGCAAGAAATGAAAAACAACACTAATAAACTCCATTAAAAGCTCCTCACACTGCAGCAAATGGTTTTCTATAAACAATAAAAGTTTATAATGTTGGTTGTGGAGAGCACTGGGCAGTGTGATTGTGCCTGAAGGCTTTATTTGGGCTAGCTTGGGGCATCTCATAATAAGGTATATTCAAGTAAGAGGCTCACCACATCCTTGTGGTTATGATCACTGCTGTGGACATGCAAGAACGTGTTTTTATGTGACAGCCTTCTTGATTGCATCTTCACCTACATTTTATTAAGGTGTGTGTCTGTGTTTGTGTGCAAATCTGGTGTCCTCTACACAGGAAGCTCCATTTGACCAAACGTGCCCAAACCCCTCCTCTAAAACTGACCGTAGGTCCCCTTTGTCTGTCATATCTTTCCTTCCCCCAGGCCCTTTAAACAAGCTGTGGTGTCACTGAAAGTTGTTCTGCGTCTCCTATCTTAAAATGCTACGCTTCAGAATTGTGCTGTTTTAGGAAGAGACTGGGCCCCAGCTAACTATGCTGACATAAATTTGGAGTGTAAGTTAATGTTTGTGAAGGAAGAGGAAGCAGTTTTTTGGAGAGGTGACCTTTTGTTTGTATGTGGCCAGATGATGGGGCCATTAGGATAGTTTCATATGGAAGTGGCTGTTGGCTAGGTTGGCTTGAAATTGGGAGGGACTTGGTATGAAAATGTACTGGATGCTTTTGGTTGTTGTATCTTCTACCATAATATCCAGTACTGTACGTGGATATTCTCCTACTCTGTCTTGGAGCAGCATCAAACAAGTGCCAAATCCTCATGTCTCCTTCCTCATCTTGCAAGAATGTGCTGGTGTGCATGAGTGCTGTCTCTGAATGGCTCTCGATCACATTGTTCTCCTGTCCTAGATGGGATCTATGCTGCAATCTCTCTCTTAACGGGGATTTCTCTCCCTTCCCTCTCCCTTCCCCTCCTGCAGACATGCCTGGAGTTGGAGCGATACCTTCAGACGGAACCACGGAAGATCTCTGAGACCTTTGGTGAGGATTTAGACTGCTTCCTTCATGCCTCCTCAGCCCCAGATGCAGAGGACAGTATCCGACGGCTGGACCCCATCCTTTTACCAGTGGAGACAAGTACGTGTGACAAAAGCGCCAACATGGACATTATCCTCTCACGGGACAAGCTGCTGTCTGAGACGTGCCTCAGCTTGCAGTCCACCAGCTCTTCCACAGAAGGCTACACAGCCGTCAACCAGGCCCAACTCAATGCAGTAACCTCATTAACACCCCCTTCCTCCCCGGAGCTCAGCCGCCACCTTGTAAAAACCTCACAAACTCTCTCAGCAGTGGATGGCACTGTGACGTTGAAATTGGTGGCCAAGAAAACGTCACTCAGCTCTGTGAAAGTGGGTGTAGCAACAGCAACCGCGGGGACAGTAAAAAGTGGGCAAAGTGACAGTGAACAAGGAGGTACAGGGGCAGAAGCATCCCCAGAAAACAAGAAGAGGGTTCATCGCTGTCAATTTAATGGGTGCCGGAAGGTTTATACAAAGAGTTCCCACTTAAAGGCTCACCAGAGGACTCATACAGGTACTTGTGTAGGATGCTTCTCTCATCTTGTCCTCCTGCCACGTAACTGTAACCATCTCCTTTTATTCTCATTTAGAAAAGAAAATATCTCTTCCGAAAGTCCAAGCTTCTGTCTATGAAACAGGGCAATGGAAAAATATGGTAGGCCAGCTAATGTATCCATTATTCAATAGAACGGAGGAGTTCACCATCTATCATTAACCTGTTGGGGTTTCATATGTGTTATGGGGCTTGATGCAGAAAAATTTTAGGATACCCAAAGGATGTAGGTGTATCATTCAGATTAAAACTGTGGGCATGCCGGTTTGGGTTTTCAGCACTCACTTCCTCAAGACAACTTTTAAAGCATTAATTTTAGTCAAGCGTTTATTGCTTCAAGTAGGAAATAAGGTGAGTAGGTTTTTGTTGCCTGTTGTGTAGGGGAAAGAGAAAAATGCATTTCAGATCTGAGAGATATAGTTTAGGGATAATGGGCGTGTGAGAGAGCATGCATGTAGATACGAATGTGTAGATACATAGATGCACATTGCCTTGAGATACGATCTTGGACTTCTCTGGTGATAAAATACAGTGAGAACAAATGAAAGAATGACATGGAGTTTGAATGGAGTAGTGTAGTTAGAGAGGGAAAGATCTCAAGCTATTATTGTGGGTAACATTAATTAATATTGCGTATAAGCTCCACTGTGTAAGCTTCTTGAAGCACACTAAATTGTCTTAGGTTTGGCTGTTCAGGATCCCCACTCTCCTGTCAGTTGTTCGTAGTCCCCAGAAGCGTTTCAGCGGGTATTCATTGGCAGTAATAGCTGTGCAGTTCACTCGCATTGCTGCTTTGTTCTAAGCTTCACATGTGATGGGAGTTGATAAATTCCCATTAGCACTGCCTTATCATGTGATTATTCTTGTTTCCAGAGGGATTAATGTAATCAGTTTTCACAATTTTACTGTAAAATGTGTGGTCTCTTATGATAACTGCACATTTAATTCACGATCTTATCATGCAGGCAGATTCTAGAAGCGAGGTTGTTCTTGCAAGGTAGAAAATAACATGTTGGACTGGTGCAGTAAATCAAACAAATGTGTGGATTGTTAAGAGGGCTGCATCCATCAAATACTAGGCAGCCCCGTAGAAGTTACATGGTCTGAAGTATAAATCATATTAAGACATAAAAGGCATTGGTTTTGATCATTTTATATGAGCTTTCTAGTGCTTTTACTGGGGATAGCCACCTTGCCAGGAGTGACCTCACTTGTGATCCAGTGATTTGAAAGCCAGTGAAAGTAGTTGCAGTCATTTTAAAATCAGCAGCAACGTGGTCAGGAGGCTCGTTGTAGCGTTACTGCTGCTGCTGCTGTGGCTGGCCCCAGCTGGATGTCCCAGCCAAGGTGGTGTGTGACAGGGCAGCAGGTGACAGGGCTCCCATGAAGGCATAAATGCAAAGCATGAGAGCTGTTGATGCAGTGGTCTTGTCTGTTCAGATGTGACTCCTGTGTTCCTCCTTGAGCTGGAAGTGGTGGCTTTTCTTGACATATAGGCAGGGATGCGACACGATCATCTGGAAAGGGTGAATCTGGAGTTTTTCTGATTTTGTCACCCAGCAGGTGGGGATGTGGACAAGGAGTCCTGGGAGTGCACTGGAAAAAATGACTACTTTTTCAACACCTCCACCCATTAGAATCAGAATCTTGCAAGATTTCACATGGCTTTGAACCCAGCCTTAGGTCTGGTTGAATTTTGTATCTGAGGTCAAAGCCTTTCCCTTTGTAATGTCAGTGTGTGAAGTCTTCCATTTTACAATTATTCCATGACAATAAATAGTTCTCACTGGCCTTGTGGGTTCAGCTACCCCTCTGATCTTGCCAGTTAAACCATCAGTGGTTTAGCCAGCTAATAAACCGTTTACTAGTTTATGGGAGCGTCCCTGTTTCCATTCACCAAGTCCTAAGCAGATGGAGTAGGTTGTTAGGAAAGCAGGAAGGCAAAAGGCAAGGGGGAATAAAACCTGGATGAGGAATTCTCCTGTCTTTGCAGTGATATAACCACCCTCTACCTGACCCTGTCCTAGCTGTGTGTAGCTGTGTAGAAAGCATGGTTTCATTTTGCAATGAGGAGTGGATGCACTCTTGTTAAAATACATTTTTGATGCAGAACCTGGGAGCAGATAGGCACCTGGCTCCCATTTTTCTCCATAGAAAGCAGATTGTCTTAAATACCTTTGAATGTTTACATCTTGTGAGCAATCTGAGCAACCTAAGGATAAGGGCGTGATAGGCTTATCTCACTAGCTTATTTGAGTCTGTAACACAAAGTCTTTCCTACCCTTTCAACCTGCTTACGTGCTGTTCTCTTAAAAATCACTGACCATTAGATGTCTTAAATCAGAGCTGGTATAATCAAGACATTAAATCTGTTCACACTGATCTCTGGAGGGAGGTTTTCCCAGAGGGAGCTTCTGCCTCTAGTAGAAGAGAGGGAAGGAGAGGAATAGCTATGGAAATTTGGGACTGAGTTATAAATGGAAGGGTTGCCTCCTTTCCCTTGCATGCCTTCAGGTCTAGGAACAAGAAGTCCTTTTCTACATCAGTGCTTTGTTTTTCTTATGCCATGAGTTGAGTGCCATGGGTTGCAAATGCACCCAGCAGTGCCAATGGCTAGTAGCCACTTGGCTTAGCGGCTGAGCCAGAGGGTCTGAAATGATTGCAAGATATTTTCCTTTGGCTGGTAGCTTGTTAGTATGTCATGCAAGAACAGTCTGCCAGTGCGGGCTCTGTGTAAAAGGGTGTGAGTGCCCTGACAGACAAAGAGCTCTCAGTGTGGGGTTCACAGGCAGGGAGGCAGATTCAGGCTGGTCACCCAACTTGCACGTGCAAAGTCCACTTGCTGGATCAAAGGGATTTACTGCAGTGCATGAAAACAAGAAAACCATGGGCTGTGGAGCTGGGCGGTGGAAGGCAGCGGAAGGAGGTTGCATTCCTTTCGTTCATATGTAAGGCTGACCAGACCAGACACTGGCTGGCGTTCCTCACTGCTGTGTGATGAGCCAGGCTGGGCTTGAGGCAATACAGACTGATAGCAGCTTGCTAGATTGGAGCCGATCTTCTCTTAGGGCTATACTTTGCCAGGGGACCCCAGAGATAATCAGCCTCCACGTTACACTTGATGCTTTACGAGCTTCTCTTGTTACTCTTCTGCATCGTATCTGTAGGAGAATCAGGGCAGTGCTGTAAGGCCCATCAATGGTTATGAAACCACCTTCTGGATGACCTTTGGAGAGGGAAAAACAATCATCTGTGTGGGAGAGAATTTAATCTGGAAGGGAAAGGGAAAAACATTGTCTGGATGGAAAGGGAAATGAAAATATTTGACTGAATTCAAAGTAAGCTGGGGCATCTAAACCAAAGGGTGTGTAAAGGAGCTAAAGAGCAGTGGTGGGACTGACTGTCAGAGGGTGGCAAAGAAGCCACTCAGGGGAGAAATAGCAGCAGGGACTGTGAACAGGAGGAAAAGGTGAGCTGTAGGTTTGGAAAGATCATGCTCTCAATGTAACAGTGAGGTAAAAATATCTAAAGAAAGGGCCACCAGGACTGGCATGGTAATCCAGCCCTAGCATATTCTCTTAAACTTATTCATGGAGAAGATGTCAGTGCAAACAATGACATTTTGTCTCTTTTGAGAGACAGAAATTTTCATCCAGCCTTCGCATATGTATGATGAATTGCCAATGTAACAGAGAGTGGAGAGAGAAGGGCTTAGAATGAGCCAAAACCCACATATAGTCATTAATTAGGAAACAGGATATTGCTGGTGAGTGTCTGGGTGCAGTTAAGTCTAAGGGTAAGCTGGCCTGTGACCTATGGAAAGAGTAATCATGGGATGTCTCTGCGTCTCCCAGATCAAAGACCTCTGGGGAGATTTCTATCTTCTGACAAAGCCACTTGTATCAGCCTTCCTTGCAGTAATGTACAGGGGAAGGTATGAGTTGGCATGTGTGCTTTCTGGCCACAGATAAAGCATCAGATATAAACAGACCAGGAAATCCTTAAGATTGCAATAGTGATAAAAAAAAGATGACCCTTAGGGGTTTCTGCTGGGGTTTGCATTTTATGAGTGTCAGAAGGTTTGGGGATTTTTCTTTATCCATCTAAAAGCAGGATCTGATACAACCTAAGCTCATGTCTGAGAAACAGCAGTTGGACACTTCACATCTATATTTAGGTTTCTAAAGCCTAAAACAAGTGGGAAATACCTGTGTAAATAGATGTTACAAGTCTACATACAATGTTAAGATAGCACTTATTTAAGTGGAGCTTGTTTCACATTGTCAGGACATATTGTTTTAAATTATATAGTTCTTTGATCCAAAGTGTTGGGTGAGAGTAACTAAAACAAACAAATCCACCCTGCAGGAAAACAAATTACTACATTTGCAAGAAAAAAGATGAGAAACACAAGAACATTAATGAACAGGGAGGTTTTTAGAACAACAGAGAAAAGCTTTCCTAAAGTGTTGCAGGTGGAAGAGGAAACATCCAGACTTTGGAAACAGTCAGAAAAGACCAAGGCTGGATGATAGATAAAGAAGATTAATACAAAATAAAGGAATAATAGACTATTTGTGTCAGTGATACCACAGAAATAGGAAGCTGCATTGCTGTATTGTGTTAGTGCAGTAGCACCTGTGAACAGAAAGCCAATGAAGAGAAAGAAATAGCAAATAGCCAAGCCCAGCACCAATTCTGCAGGATGCAAGATACTGAATAGTGACTCAGGGAAAACCATTTGGGAGAACAGTATAGGTAGCATAGGAGAAATGAAAGCCAAAGCTCAGACTTTTTGTTGTACAGAGCCCCAAGACTTCATAGCAAGTCCCCAGCTCTGTCTGCAGGGCTGCAGCCCATCAAGGGAACATGGAAGGACACAGAGGATGTTGAAATGTCCATGGCAGCAGCAGAAAAAACGAGTGAATTTGCTACTGGAAATGAGAGCAAGGGAATTGAGGGAGAAGGAGTATGTGAGGACGACCTTCATTCAGGGTTGGATTTGTTTTGGGGTGCAGTTGCATTGCTAATTTTGAAAGACATGTTTTGTTGTAGAGTTGGGGTTTTTTGAACTTTTTTAGGTAAAAGCATAACAAGAGTTTATCAAAGCTGATTAAAATAAGCCAAACCCAATTATGAGCTCTTTAAAACATTCTGGTTTTGAAGCCTTTTAGCCATTTGGCAAGTTTGGAAGGGAGTGTTGTGATTTCATTGTGGATGGCCAGAGCCTCACTTCATTATTACAGCAAGAGCTTATGCTGAGGAAACAAGCTTTGTGAACCTCCCAGGTGGCAGGAGGACAGGCGCTGCCAAAAGCGGCCCTTGCCATTTAAAACATCAGTGATGTTCATCCAGTGCTTACTTGCCAATACCTGAATCTTCAGTCCTGTGTTTCTGCTCCATTATTCACCAAATCAACAGCACAGGACAGTCTCACTGTTTGGGTTTGAAAATATAAATAGGTATTGTTTGTTTGTTTGTTTGTTTGTTCGCGACATGAAATGATTTTTGGCACAAGGGAGGTCTAGAAAGTGATGTTTGCTGTCTGTTCAGCAGCTGCAAGAGGGAGAGTGCAGGCGCTTCCAAGTGTTATGGCAGGCTGCCTTGGTAAGGCACGGAGGAGCCATCTTTAGTTTGTCATCTAGTGTTTTCTTTATGCCCATCTACCCCGTTAGCCCCCGTGAGGCACTCAGCAAGGAGGCAAAGGATAGGGTTCACAGAGAAAGACTCAAAAGAAAACCCCTCAACTTGTCTTCTAATTTCCCTTAGCGTTCCTGATGTCCCACACTGGATACAAATGGCAGGTTAATGACAGGAAGCTTTGATTTTCTTGTCCATTTGTCCAAACCACTAGCACTTCTGAAGTACCAGAGGTCACATCAGGCCTAAATTAGAGATGCTCAGAGATGCTGGTTTAGGCTAGGTGAGTTTGATGGATGAGAAGGGCATGAGCAGGCTGGGAGTGCTGAAGCACTCTGGGCAGGAAAAGCCAAGCGTGCTACCTCTCGTCTCAAAAGCAGGTGCCAAGTTAGGCTTTTCTTAAGCACAGCATGGGCATATGAGGCAGGGTTACATCTGGCCAAGCAGCCAGGAGCCTGGATGTACCTCTTGTGATCCAGAGCCTGCCTTTCACACCCCATGTGGACACAGTCCCATAGCCCTACAATACCAGCAGCAGCAACTTCCAAGCAGGAATGGATGAACTGCAAGACTTCATGGAAGCTGACCTAAAGGCAGCAGACCTAAATACAGAATCCATGCTTCTGCCAAGAGTGGTGGTGTCCCAAACAAAACCATGGCATAGGTGGTGCAGTGACCAGCTGAAGGGAGGGAGACCAGCTAGGCCTGCATTAGGAGTAGGAATAACGGCTGAAAAAATTAACTTGAAGATAGCTGAAGGGCAAGCTTATGATGCAGGGTGGATTTAAAGAATAAAATTGCCTCTTTCTGTTTTGCTAGAGTTTAGGAGAACATGTATTTGTGTCTTCAGAAAACTTCTGCCTAACACCACTCTCAAAAGCCAGTTGTTTACCACATGTCAAGCAGTGAATGGTAATGTGCTGCAGTAGATTGAAATAAATGAGAGTCAAGGACACCAAATGAGGGCAGTTTAAAGGCTAGTGCAGCCATTTGGGAAAGGGAAGGACAAAACACTGCATGGAACCCGCTTTATCCACAGGTCTGTGGGAGTGTCCAAAATATTTGTGTCACTGAAGAACCAACATTTTTCCATAGGTCACCTTAATACATGCTAAGAAGGCTTACTAAGAATGAAAAGCCTTAAAAACATTGCAGGCTAGTTCACACTCCCTGCAGTCCCTATTTGTAGATAGGCACCCAAATGTCATGTTGGGCAGATTTGCTCCTGAAGATTTCTGGCCTTCAAAACCTGGGCCTCCAAAAACTGAATGCTGAAAAAACATTTGTGCATGTGCTAAGTTAATGAGGACAAGCATGTTTTTCAAGATTAAAGCTGGTCCCCAGCAGAGTTCTGAAAGAAAGGTGTCCTCACTGTATGGCAGTGCACATTCAGAGGCTTAGAAGGGATTTATTCCTTCCTCTTGTATGTCTGGATTCTTACCACCAACAGTGAAAACTTAATAGATTAGTTGGACAATTTTGCAATGTCATTGTAGCTTTTTATGATGACAATAAGCGATCATTAATGCACTAGAAGCTTGTATTAGTTCTTGGAAATTAATGTTCTGAAAATACAGGCATGCATATCTTTTGTTCAGTATGTAATTGCATGGAACTGTATTATGGTTAATTTTGGACAAACTTCCATTTGGATGTTTTCTTGTTGGTCACCTGTAACTTTGCAAAGCTTTCTCTTCTTCAGAGTGAAATTTTCAACATTTGGTCTTTTTCCAGCATGGTTACTGTTTGTTATTGTAGAAGTTGGAGGGAAAATATTTGGCTTTGAGGAGAATGTGGTGTGTATGTTAGGGAGGAGCAGGGAGAAAAGACCTGTACTCAGAGCAACAAGTTTAGCTAAAAACTTGGCCTGTGTAATCGAAAATAGTCTTTGAGTAGAAGACTTCTATCTATGAGTATCTGAGTTAAAGTTAACTAGAATGTGCTAAGCTATGATTTGTTGTAAACTGACTTTAATATGAATGTGGGTACATGTAATACAATTTTTTCATGAATTATTTGCAAAACCCGTAGAATCCCAAAGGCAGGTCTTTTCCTGGGCTTTGTTTGGTTTTGAATGTGTGTTAGGAAATATGTTTCATACAGAAAACCTCTTTTTTTAGAAAAAAATTCTCCCTGAAGATGCAGTGTCACCCAGTAATGGAATTTCATAGTACATTTGTGTCTTCCTTTAGTTACACTAATTTGGCAGCATGAATGACCTGGGTGATTTCCAATTGGGTGCCTGTTATTTCACTTACAGTTTAAGGACGGGTAGTCATCTGTGCCTTTTCCAAAATCCAGATCAGTAAACTTCCAGTCGGTAAAATTAATTGTCCTTACTCTCTGCCTTGTGCTCTTGAGATCAGGCTGCTTGGTTCAGTAGGGTTTGCCCACCAGCATTGCCAAGACCTTTTTACCAAGCCCTGCTCAGCCTGAGGCAGTGAGGAGCTCCTGCACCGCCAGGCACAGCCTGCAACCTCCACCCCCAGGAGAGGGAGACAGAATCAGAGAGGATGGGGTCTCACTCAGAAATGTTGCCTGCCTGTCACTGTGTAGGTAGTCCTGCCCCCACCAGGGCAACCTTCACTGCAAGAACTGGGCAGTGTGTTTTTTAAGACCAAGCACAGTTAGTTTCCCTTCCACCTCCACCCTCAAATCAAATCCAGTATCTGAATGAATGAAAGCATCCTGGGTCATCTTCTCTTTTCTTTTCGTTGTTGACAAAACTGGGAAACAGAAAGGAATGTATTTTTCTTTTTGCCTTGTGTTTTATTCCTGTGCTGTCTCTGCCATTATGCATGTTTCTTTTTTTTTTTTTTTGGTCCTCTCTCCATTTTTTCAGTGATGAAAGGGAGAAAATTAAGTGACACATAAGTGGTGAAAGCACCAGCCCTGTAATAGTTTCATACATTTTTTCTGGAATATTTACCTTTATGTTTCCCCTGGAATTTCTCAGAAACTTGTGGTCTATAACGCAGGTGACCAAAGAGCACATCTTTGGTGCTCTGTGCTGGATTATGTAAATATGTGCCATGTCCCATAAAGGGCTGTCTTTGTTGTTCACCCTCCAGGAAAACTTAGAAAATACAAGGTGAAAAAATAGATTTCAGGGTCCTAGAAAAATCTGACCCAGTGAACTGCTGAATTTTTTTCCTTTTTCATCTGTTACTTCTGCCGCCTCTACCTTGCCTTGCATCTTTGAGCTCACAGAGCTCCACTGAATCTGAAACTAAAAGCCCTTATTAGAGATTTTTTTTAGAGTTCTTACCTCTCCTCTGGGGACCGAAGTAATGGCAACTTGAAGCAGTGGAGAATGTGTAATTAGGGCAAGCAGCGATGCCTCACATGATGGGGAGAAACAGGAGGAGAGGAGGGGAAGTGTGCAGCAGCCCAGCGTGCACAGGCTGTTACTAGGAGACCCCGGCACAAAATGTATGAGATGCAGGGTGCTAATGGACCAGCCCGCCGCCTGGGTACCAGCCCAACCTGCTGCACAGCTGCTTCTGCCCTCCTGTTGCCAAGCAACTCCATCCATTTTTTGTTTCGGTTTGTTTTTTTTTTTTGGTTTTTTTTTTTTTTTTTTTTTTTTTTTTGTTTTTTTTTTTTTTTTGTGTTGTACTTGCTGATCNTTTTGTTGTTTTTTTTTGTTTGGTTGGTTATTTTCTTTGTTTTTTTCTTTGTTTGGTTTGGGGTTTTTTTGTTTTTTTTTTTTTTTATTTTTTTTTTTTAATTTATTTTCCTCCCCTCCTTGCTCACTCATTCTGGAGGCTTAATTGGTTAGTTTTGCTGCTGGTGTTGCTACCGGGCCCCTGCCTGGGCCGGCTGCTCAGCTGCTGTCCCCAGGGCCCAGGGCTGGGGGAGGATGTGCTGGCAATTAATGGGGCAGAATCATGGGTTGCGTGCCCAGGCTGGCGCCAGCATCCGTCCCCTGGCCCTGCTCCCTGCCAGCCGGGAGCTTCTGTTGGAAAGGAGCTGTGGAGAAGGGGTTTGAAAAAAGACCGGGATTTCAAAGGCTTTACCGCTCTCAACGGGAGTCTTGCATAGACCTGGGGAGATAAAGTGTACCATGTTCCTCCTCACCTTCAGTGTTTGGCATGTATGGCAATGGGTATGCATTAAATGTGTCCTCTTAAGTAGAGTAGAAAATGGAGAATTTCCATTTCTTTGAATGTTGCTACGTGCTTTGCTTTTCTCTGCTTTTCAGCTAGCCAAGTGGGCTTTGTAGATGTGAGTTAGGTGCTTGTGTGTGCGTATGAGACACGATGCTGCAAAAATTAATTTCTTTTCATGTACTGAATGGCTAAATACCGAAGACTGCTTCTGGCTCAGTAGACAAGCTTTGGCAAGGCCCTTAGGGACTAATCTGGAGCTTTGAAATTTGTAGAAAGGCTGATTGGACATTGGGTCTGGTTCTTAACCTCTTTTCCCCCATCTCTAGTATAGACATAATCAGAGCCATCTCTCTGTAAGGGCACTGCTGACCTTTTTGTATGAAAGGAGCTGTACATTGTTCATGGAAATGTACTGCTTTTACACTTGATCATCCCTGCCCATCCAAAAATAGGTACAACCTTCTCACATTGTGTATTTCACAATCCTGTCACATTCCTCTTCTGCCCTATACTGTCTCCTGCCAGCTTTTCTCTTGTGCTTTGTCACCCTTTCAAAGGCTTTTCCATCCTTCCAGCAGGTGGCAAAACTGTGAATAAAATGCCTTTTTTATTTTCTCTTTTTTCTCTTTCATGTAGAAAGCATTGGTGAGCCACTTAAGCACTGACCACTGCCCCCCCCCTTACATTCCTTTGTAATAATAAAAATAATAATTAGGCTTTCCATTCTCCAACAAAAATCAATTAGGAGTATATTGAGGAATGAAAGGCTCAGAAAAGTATCTGAAATTGATTTTTGTAATTAGTTTTACAGGTTGATGGGTTGCACACAGAGACACTTGGATGTTAGCATTGATCTCCAGAGGATGTGTGTATTAAATAGCCTGCTCTTCCTTTTTGCTAAAGAAATGAACTTATTAATCTTAGAAAGAGGGTGATGTGGTTGTGTGAACTGCAGCTGCTCACTAGCTTTTCAGTAACCTCATCAGCAGAGCAGCTGCCTGAGCCATGTGATGGCAACTCACTGAATCTAGTGTGAAAGTGGGGGGTATTTAACAAGGAGCAGGTCTTGGGCTGCTCCTCCTCTGAGTCTGGTATTTGACAAAGTGTGTGTATGCAATGGGGAAGCACAGGCATGGGTGTTAAGGAGACCTGTCTGGTTAGATTTCATTTTTTCAGGAGTCCTTAAAACTGCATGTCCTTCTGCAGCATGCTTCTATTAAATGTCACGTAGCTCTTTCCATAGGAGGAGAGGAGTGACTGGTAACATTTTCTGTTGTGCCGTGTGCTGATGTTCAGCTAATTAGAAGAATTATGGCGCAGCTTCATTGGTATGCCATGTATGTAGCTTGTAAAGCTCTCAGGGACCCTTGGAGATGAAGAGTGCTACATAAATATAAAATATTGTTAAAGTGATGTTCCGCATTAGGCATCCCATTGTGCTGTGGCAGACTATTGTAATAAAATGCAAAGCAAATACAAATGCTTGCCTGGTGTTTCTGTGCAAAGTGATCTGGAGGGTGGGGGGGGCGTGCTGCTTCTCAACAAAAATTGCACCGGCTTCTGGCATTTCTGAGTGACTTGCATCTGCACCAATGACACTCCTGCGGGCACTGGCCTCTGAAAGATGCCTTGGGTCATCCCACAGTGACACCGCTGCTTGCCGCAATGGCACGGTCCCAGTCACCAGCCTGGGAACAGCAGCAGGTCCCAGAAGGATTTCTCAGAAATAGTGGTGAGCACAGTTAGTAAAACATTCTCTTAAAAAGCCAGTGGGGCTACTTGATTCTTCACACAGTTCTTTGCATGGCTCAGGCCCCCAGAGCTCTCTTAGAGGAGAAATCCAGGCGAGAAATCTCACATTTATTTCCTTTTTCAGTTGTAATTTGCAGATTGTCTGGTTCTTCAGGATCACCAGTCTTGGAGCAAGCATAGCTAAAGCAGTTTCTTAACACATATTTTTAGACATTTGAGGCTTTTAGAACTAGGTTGAATAAGGAAGCAAATGTTTTGATTTTCTTTCATAAGCCTTTTTTTTTGGATCCTGAAACTATATGTAAATAACTCACAGTGGATTAGAACACATGGTGACTTTTCAGGAGGTGTTTCTTGTTTCCCTGAAGACACTTTAGCTTGCTAGTTTGGTGTAGTTATGTAACATGATATTAAGAAGCTCTTTTGAGAGCTTCTTAATGTCTTTTTTGAATGGTCTACAGAATGTGCATACACACAGCATTTGGGATTCCCCCCCC
>VZRU01005449.1:0-33137 GCA_013398155.1 Pedionomus torquatus | reverse complement strand
CCCCCCCCCCCCAGTTTCTTTAAGCATTTTTGGGGGGCTAAATCAGTCATACTAACAACAGGAGTCCCATGACTGTACCACATTTTGGCATGGAGACGTACCAGCAAGGATTTTGACTGTGATTCTCTTCTTTACTTTCTAGGGTTGGTCTGTCTTATGTTTATCGCAGGACTGGAAACTTCAACTACTTGATTGTTATTACTAAGTGTACTGTAATCAACACATGTTTGTACTGTGTTGTTTAAGGTGGAGTGTAGTGGAGGGATAAGGAAATAGATACAGATGGATAATCATAATATCTTTGTTTACTTTTAATTCTGTAAAGATACAGGGTGAAACTCAAGCCTTAATGGGCATTTCTCCAATTACTTTGATGGAGCCAGGATTTCACTCCACAGCATTGCCAATGTATGTGATCTTATCATGCAGATCCCAAAATCTGGAGGGTTTTCTTCTTAAAGTACCCACTTTTGAAATTCAGGAAGTAGAGAGCAAACTCCTTTCTCTGTATTTCATAATAAATGCTTCTAGCCTGTGGGTCTGCAAAATGAAGTTTAAAATCATCACCCTAGGTTATCAACAAAGCAGAAGGCAAATGATCTCTATTACTGTTTTTTTTTTCTTTAAAATCTCATTATTTCTATGGGAGATTGGACTTGTGACTTTTTAACCCTTGGGCTTGGCAATAAATAATGCAGATACAGGATGTATAATATGCCCAGCATCCATTGTGTACTGCGGTTTTGTGATCATGACAGTGTCCTCAGCTGATCTCAGTTATGAACCTCTGTATCCTGTGACCTAATGTTTCTACGAATCACTCTGTTGAAACTGCCACTGTGAGGTGTCTATAGTGAAGCTGCCTTACTCCTTGTACAAAAGAAGTATCCCTGGGACCTAGAGAGTGCCCTCAGGATGTAGGTGGCAAGGACGAGGGGGTCTCTGGATTTTGAGACCACCTTTGTATTTTCAGGGAATATTCATTGTGAAGGCTTGTATAGGATTTGCAAGCTAAGTATGTGTTGGAGAGAAAACCTTATGTTCTCCGTTTTGTGCCTGGAGAGCAAAGATAAGAGCTGCCCTCAGATGAGCTGCTTGCCTAACCCCTTGTACCATCAAAGGAGAGAAATTCACCTCCAATTCCAGTCTGACTGGGATCTGATGTGTCACACTCTGCAGACGCTATTGCTCCTGCATTAACTTGAAAAAGAGCTATAGGTGGCTATTTCAGACCTTGGCTTTGGAATTGCATGAGATGAAACTCACCAAGGGGGCCCAAGGCTGGAAAATGGAGGGAGAAGTCCCAAGGACCAGTGCAGCGTCTCCGTCACAGAACCAGCACAGCTCTGTCAGTCGTGTTTTGCTGAGAACCTGGTATGTGTTTACAATAGTAGGGTTCCTAGGAATGTGTGCTTGGCTCATTCATATTTTCAAATGATGAATTTTTGCCTTTCAAGAGAAAACTATACCAATCATTTGTTTATTTTTATAACTAGGTGCCTAATATTTAGAGTCTTGCGTTTGTCTTAGTCACTAAAGCAATAGTGACCTGATTTCAGGGCTGCCAAAGTCTGATGGATTTTTGTTATGACTCATAAATTATAGTTTCACTATTGCATGTTTCCCATAAATCTGCAAACGTCTGTGTCCTCCAGTTACCAGATTGGACCAGGCTGGATGAAATAAAGAGGATGGAGGGCCAGACTGTACTGAAGCATGCTTTGGAGATACTTGCAGAAGAAGAGCTAGGTTGTGTGAAGTGCCATAAACAGAAGTGGAAAAGAAACCCTATTCTGCAAGCATCCCAATCTCAGGGTGTGAAAATACTCTCCAGGAAGGTTAAAAGATTAAAATGGGCTATGGAATGCAGGACAGAGCCAAAATAAAAAGAAGTATGCAGTCACGGTGGACTGAAACCCTAAAGCTTATCTGTAGTGCTAGTAGCGTCTCTCTGTACCACTGATTTTTCTGATTAGTAGGTCCTTCTAGATAAGTAGGTTTCAGCATAGCTTGTTCACTTGCAGGCCTGTGCAGGCTGCTTCTTGGGGATCCTCAGCAGGCAGCCAAGTATATATCTATGTGAGCATTTTCTGGTGATCAGAAGTCTCCCTTTGAGATGGGTCTTCTGGTTGCCCCCATTCACTGGGCTTTGGTTCAGCCTGGCTGGAGCACACACATGGTTTTGAATGGCCTGTCCTGGGAGGTGGTTTGCAAGTGCACTGCTGCCACACTTCACCTATGGATGGGTTCAGGCCATGGGACCAGGCTGTGGCTAGCCAGAAGTAACACCCTTCAAATGCAGTGATGAGGATGTTGGGTCCTGCATACCCACTATTTCGTGAATCAGCTGGCCTTTACTGTGCTGCAATGCTCTCTGATGCACATCTGCCCAAGGAATGGTGGTCACTAAGCTGGAATCATAAGGTAGCAATCTCCACCTCCCAGAGAAAAAATTAGAAAAAGCTGAAAGACACTGTTCTGGATTGGTTATAGAAGATTTTCTGTAAACAAATGGTACGTTGTTTTAGCACTAGTGCCCTACACATCATGCCCTTCCAGGTGCATTTGTGGATGTGTGAAAGCTGAACTGATGGTGTGGAGCATGCTCTGAACTGAAACAGCTGAGTATTTAACAGCTGCCTGTATGGTATTGGCTTCTTTTTGGATGTGCATTGGCTCCGCTGTTGAGTGTATTTGTATAAATGTGGGTCTATGAATTTGTTTAAGCACTGTACAGATCCTTGTGTTGAATAAAAGTGACTTAAGGAGTAGAGCCTGCTTCCTTGGGAGTGGCTCACAGGCACGAGTTTTAAGTGCGGTTATTAATTTTGAGGAATTAGAGCCTGAAAAAAGTCAGTGTAGCACAGCTCTGTGATGTTCGTATTTTTAATTGGATTTTGAAGCTCATAATTAATTTGTTAAAAAGGGAGAGATCCTAGCCCTGTAGAAGTGAGTGGGAGTTTTGCCATTGCCTTCAGCAGAGGAGGATTTCTTCATCTGTCTTTTTATTCTCACTAATCCTCTACAACAACAGAAGAGCAGCCTGGCACATGGAAAGGATCCTGCCCATTTCTTCTCCCTGCCATTGCCAGCAGTGAGGTAGGAGGACACCTCTACCTGTGCTTCCTACATATGTGCATCTTGGCAAGATAAGCTTTCATTTCATCTTTGAGTAAGGTGAAAGCAGCCATTAAAAGAAGCAATTTGTTCTTAGTCTTCACATGGAGAGATACAGTGATCTCTCTGTTCCTGCCCTCTCCTCCTGGAGTAGCTGCCAGGAGGGCAGGAAATCTAATTCTTTGAGGTCTCTGGGTCAAGGAGCCATCTGACATGGTCTTAAAGGTCACCAAGCTCCTTTGCATTTATCTTGTACCACACGGAGCGCTGTATGCCAGCATGCTGTCTGGAGCACAGAGGTACTGTCTGACATTTTGTGGAACAGGGCTTAGGTTACAGAGGAAAACATCTGAAAACAAAACTCAGCTCAGGGCTGTGCAAGGCCAGACCAGGAATGCTTGAGAGAAGTCCCTGCAGCAAGTAACAGAGAGATGTGGCATCCCATGGGTTTACCAGTAATAATACTTGGCATTTCAGTCTCTCATAACCTATATATAGCATTATACATTTTCAAAGCTCTTGACAAATGTTAACAAACCAAACTCAGCTTCAGCCCTAATAGCCCTTGTTTCACAGAAGGCCCAGGATGTTTTTCCTTCACCCTTTAGCTCTGTAGGCAACTGTATCGTTCAGACTGGCTCTACCTGCCAGATTTGGCTGAGCAGTCACCTAGGTTTGCTTTGCAGCGTGTGTAGCAGCACACACTGCAAGGCAGTTCATCTGCCTTGCTGTCTCCACTCTTAAGGTAGGCACTAGAGAGCGACAGAGAACTATCATCGAGGCTTGTTTACTGTCTAGCTTTTAAAAATAATGCATGAACTGTTCAGAAAAAAAAGAGTGTGACATCATAGACACGACCAGGGCTGGGGAAATACCTTTCCTCTGAGAGGGGAGAGCAGATGGGATATGCCAGGTAGGATGGCAAGGGCTGGGAGGGGGAGAGCACTGGTAGCAACTGCAACTAGCATCTAGGGCCAGCACTGGGCATGGTGCTTGAACACAGAAACAGGACACCAGCACTTGGCTCGCTAACAAGAAGTTTCTGACTTCTTTTTTTTTTTTTCCCTGAAAAAGTCCTATTAAAAGGAAAAAAGGGCAAAAGTCAAGTCTGCAGAGATGACAAGGCAGGCACAATTTAAGTGGGGTGGTATTATTGTTGGCTCAGTCCATTGCCCTGTTGGGCATTTTCCTGTGGTGTGCTGCAGCACACAGCAGAGGCATCCAGGCTACCCTTTCTGCATTCAGGGGCTGAGGAACAAATGGGTATTTTGGTGAAGTCTTGCCAGCTGCTGCTCCCCCTTCATTGCTTCACCCCAGTGTATCCTTTAATTGAGCTACTGAGCCAAAGAAACTTCTCAGAGGCCAGTAAAACGGCTCAACTCAAGTTAGAATCTCAACCCACTCTGCTGTTCTCTCTGGGGCAGATGACCACCCTGCAGCAGAGCTGCCTGTGCAGTAAGAAGTCCACAGAAACTCACTCACCAAAGAACACCTTTATTTCATATATTTTCATGCAATTCCCTTGCCCTCTTCACTTCCCTTGCTCTTTTAGCCTCTCCAGTTTGTCACCTTGAAATATATAGGTCTCCCATAAGCACATCTCACTCCTTTACTTGCTGAATAGACATGCTAAATATAGAAATCTGCATCTCTGCATGGAGAAATTTGTCTGCTGTGGCCAAGTGAATGTTTCAAGTGACTGGCAGAGGGGGGTTCATGCAGCCTGAAACTTCGGTTTGGTCAGTAGTGGGATTTTTAAGATCACCTTCTTAGCAATTTTAAGAACAAGTAAATAAGTAATAATCCCTTTTCTGTTTATAATTCTCATCTGAGAACCTTGGTAGTGAAAGCAATTTCTTGTCTGTGTTTTATCTTAACTCCCTCCTCTTCTGATGCATTCATACAGTGCTGACTGCGTGGTGACATATATCAGAAGAGATGCACTGGAGCATTTGTTTTGGAGGGAGATGATAAATTTGCACACACATGTGCACTGCATAAGAAAAGAGGACGCATGATGGAATTCTCCATCAGAAGGTGTTAATGACTCCATGGATGTTACACCGTGGCAGACTTTGATCCACAGAGACTGGTTTGCGTTAGAAGATAGGTGAACACAGCAGACCAGTATCTCTCTTGTCTTACCACTGCACCATTTCACTGCATTCAGTGAAATGGTTAATATTTCAGGGCAGAGTAATAGCTGATAAAGGTGTACTACGAAAAGCCTGAAGGACCAGCTGATTTCTAGAAGACAGCATTTCTCCCCTTACACTCACTGTCCTGATGTATAATTTATTGAACCAAGGAATGTTTTTTCTTGTCAAAAGCAACTAAAGAAGGTGCAGTCCTAGGGGCCAGTGGGAATGAAAGCTTGAGAGGAATGGGTGTGAGTCTGGCCATGCGAGGGGTAAATGTGATGCAGTGGTGATGGTCACTCTGGAGTGGCACACACCTGCAGTGTGTTAAGGTGTTAGTACAGCCACTCACAGCTACCATGGTAATTCAGCTGGCAAGAGTAGAGTGACTTGAAGAGCTGCCTGAAAATCAGGCTCCAGACACACAGTAGGACAGGCATTTGGGATGTTCTGAGGGCTTCTTTGAAGAGTAGTTGACTGGTTTAGTTAGAAATGGAAAATAAGGTTGTGCAAGAATTTTAGCAGTAAAATTTGGGCTGGATCCATCCTCAGTACAATGTATCCTAATCCCTAAGTTGTCTCCATGGCCATGAATTGTGTGATGGGCTAACCTGCCCGAGTGGGATGCAGGCAAGGTGGGAAGACACGGGGCTTGCAAGTTGAGTGCTCTGTAGTCCTGATGCCACATTGACTGTTCTCTCCTCCCCTCTGCAGGTGAGAAGCCTTACAAGTGCTCGTGGGAAGGGTGCGAGTGGCGTTTTGCACGGAGTGACGAGCTCACGAGGCATTACAGAAAGCACACGGGTGCAAAGCCCTTTAAATGCAACCATTGTGACAGGTAATGCAGCCTTCAAACACGGTGTTCAAATGACATGTAGACTTTGTGAGTGGCATGGGGCCACCAGCTCCCCAAGACAAGAGATCTGGCTCCCAGCAGAGCAGGTCTTTCTGGCCTTCTGTCCCACTGCCTCAATCCCTGAGCCAAGGAGGGACCCTCCGCTCTGTCCATGTCCTCTCTGCCTCAGTGGCCCAGCAGTCTGGCAGAGGGGAAATTGTTTCTAACAGCCTAAGCTGTTTGCATGCCATAGCACAGAGAAAGGTGTGGGACCAGGTACAGAGCTGACTGAAAGCTGCTGGTGTTTGTTATGGGCACAGAATTTGGTCCATAGAGCAGTTGTTCTTAATACTCTTAAAGCAGAGAAGTCCAGAGGACCCTAGACCACTTCACTGATGGACTTCTCAACAAAGCTGCTCCAGAGCTTTCCATCTCCTGGTTGTATGAGCCTGGTGCCCTCACAATGGCAGAGCTCCCTCTACATGCTCTGCTTTGGGGACAACGCCAAGCATCATCTGTGGCTTCCTCCTTTTTGGCTGGGTGGTCAGCAAAAGCTGATGTGCCTCACATGGGTGTATGACTGGGGGTATGGGGACCGTGTGTGGCTGTTGTGTCACAAATCTATTGGAAATGTCTAGGAGAAAACCACTTGATTTCTGTTTGATCATTGTCTTCTTTACCACTGAATCCAGGGCCCCGTTTTTCCCCAGATAAAACAAGAGAGAGTCAATGTAAGACAGCAAAGGGTTTAATTTTCAAAAGCACAGGAGTGATTTAGGCACATCTGACAATTCACATTCATGGGGTTGTTTTGTGTAGGATCAGTGATCTCTGTGTATTCCTGCTAATTGGTGAATCCTTTCCTACAGTTTTAAATCTCACCCTTGACATCTATTTGATGTGGGAAATCCTCTGCACTTTCATTCTGTGTGGACCCAGATTTAAAAGCCTGACAGATATCCAGAGCCAGGGTTCCTGAAGAGCCGATCATGCGACAATCCTCCTCTGGGCACTTCAAAATGAGGAGCCAGTTTTGCCTGGTGAGCTGAGCACCCAGCATCTCCCAGTGGCAGCCATGGTTGCTGCCGTTCTCTGCTGCTTTATGCAGTCCTCATGGCCTTAGCTGTTTGAATGAATAATGAACTAGTCTGAAATATCTGGTCATCCTTGCTTGGTGCTGAGTGATTTTGAAAGCCGGGTTCTTTGAATTTAGAAACAAAACCAAAAGAAAACTCTCCTCCCTGTCACCAGTCCCAACTGATAAGAAATTAGGGTGGAGCAAAAGCAATTACCCCTGTAATGACTCTTGACAGCACTGATGGGATCGAACAATGAGCACTTCTCCCCCTCAAGCCCCCCCAGCTGGAGATTGGCAGTGCCCTGGGTGAAACCTGGATCCACTGTTGAGTAATCAAATAATGTGCTTGCATCTGAACATGTTATCCAGCTAATCCTATTTATATGTATTTTTAAAAGAGGCTTAAGAAAATTACCCATCTTTTTAATGCAGCAGTAAGGTTCTCTGCTCTGATAAGGAAACGTTTCTTAATACAATAAAGGCTCTAGGAAGCCTCTGGGTACACCAGACCAGCAGAGAACATGCATGGAGAGAGGATGTGTGGGACGTAAACAAGGGACCCCATCCTTTTATGGGAAGGAAATTTGATCATTTTCACATCCTGCCTTTCCAAGAGCTTCATCTCCTTGAGTGCTCTTCTCCCCTTTTCTCCCCTCTTTCTGTCCCCCTTCCCCCACAGAATGCTTCCTCTTGGATTATCTTTTGTTTTATCCCTGGATTATCTTTTGTTTCCTCAGAATGAGGGACAGGATAAGCCAAGTAGGGACCTCTGGAGTTCTGCTTTTGTATAAGCACATCTGTGAAGGGGAAAGGTTATGTTCCCTGTTTTAAATGTATGGCATTGCCTTTCTCTTTTCTTTCCTGTGAAGACCAAACTAACCATCCTGGCTTCACAAACACACATACACAAAAAGACCCAGGGTTTCTGTGTCAGGACAGACAATATTTTTAGCAGACATCTAAAGAAATACAGTCAGTATTTTGAACTCCTCAGTCTCTTTCAGTCCTTTGTTAAGTGTTCACTTCTCTCCCTCTATGAATTATCCCTTCCTACCTAGGCGTTTTCTGTAGCAGCCAACTCAAGTCACTGAAATAGAGAGAGATATTCCTGCAATCAGCTAATGCATTTTCTGCTCTTCAGCTGAATCTGTGGATGAAGGAAAAATATTTATTAATAAGCTAAGAGTGATGGGGATTGTGCACTGTTGAACTCCATGCACATGCCATCTGTATGTAATGGTAGGAAACAGATGTCTTTAGTCTTCCAGTCACTTGTTGCAAGCTCATAGAGTGGCAGCGCCTGTTATTCTTTTGCCCCTCTCTGCCATACCGCTATTTTTCTTTTCTCATTCACAGATCTCTCTACTACCACTTATCACAGATGTCACCTGAAGTGAGCACTGAAACATGTGCCTAAATCTGTCCTTAGCTATTTAGGCAAACTTTTAATGTTACAGATGCTCCTTCCCAAGCCCAGGTTCCCAGCTGAAGAAGTTTCCATGTATTTGAACTGTTACCCTTTATTGCATCTGCCCTTATTGACAGGAGTTTTGGTCACTCAGTCAAGACATCCTGGCTGCCAAACTTTAAGGAGCCTATTTGAACTACTTTTAACATCACTGATGTAGCACAAAACATTTATCTGCTGTTGTTCAGAGGTGAGGGCCATACTTGGCAATCAGAGCATGAAAGTGGTGATTCAAGTAGCAAAGAAGCGGAATGATGCCCATACAGTCTGGCTGCGATTTTCTTTCCAGACTGTTTTCAGATGTGTTTGTGTCTCTAACCCTCCAGCCAACATCAAAGGGGTATTAATGTCCTCTGTGTAGAGGTCAATTTTAAAACAAAAGAGATAAAGAGACGTGATTCTCTTCTGCTATCCCAGTCGTATCCCAATACCACACAGCTCACAGACTGCATTGCTGCTTATAGCTGGCAAACTACCACTGGTTTGAGTAGCACCATTTGCAGTAGTACTGCAAATTGTGTGCGGTTTGGTGGCAGCAGGAGAGAAAGGAGAATCAGCTAAAGTGGTGTGGAAAGCAGTATACAAGTCCCTAGTGCCTTCCAGACTCCAGGGATATGCTGATCATTAGCATTCCCCAGGAATTATACTCTTTAGAGACACAGGCTAAGGTTATGTTCCCCAGACAGTGCAAGCCCCCAGCACATCCAAGGGATGACAGGGCAGTGGCACTCGCTTGTTCTGCATAAGTAGTGTTTAGGAGATAGCAGTTTAGTGCCAGACTGTTGAGGTATATATTCCTTTGTGTGTGTGTGTGAGCACATACATGTGTGTGGTTTCCCTTCTGACAGCAAGCTAAGAGCACACTTAGCTGGAATGAAGGTGTCCCACAGTGGAGAATCCACAGCTGATAAGAAAGGTGGCTGAGCAATGTATTCTGTTCTCATCATAGTTACCATCCCTCTTTCTCCTGCAGAGGCTTCAGTGCTGAACAGTGCTGTGTTGCTAAGGAGATAGAGCAAAAAGAGAAAGAAAAGAATAGTGTTTGGGAGCAGGGAATTTATGCATCACGCATCACTATGGCTTTCAGAATTAGAGTATCTTACTCTAGTGTAAGCTGTCTTTTCTAGGAAGAGCTGGACTAGGGGAGGGATGATGGGGAAGGTTGTGGTGGGCCCACCTACAGTGTGCAGAGCTGGTCTGGAACTGGAAGAGGTGTAGAGCCAGAAGTGAGAAGCAAGGTCTTATCTTATTGGGCAGGACTAGAGACCACCAAGCTGCTGTTTCTTAATTTGTGAAGAAAAGAGTTTCCCTGTGGAGACTCTTTACTGCAGCCTCTAGTTCCAGATGGGAAAAAATGTGTCTGCTATCAATAGCTTTTTTTGGCAGTCTAATTTAACTGCAAAATTTTGTAGGGACTGTTTTACTGTTGAAAATAAATGTCCGCACCCACCAGTCTTACCAAGAGATAGAACTAACCAAATTAGTCAGCAGAAGAATGTAAAGAATTAGCATTGTACCACTTTATTAGCTATAAGTTAGCAAACATGGTACCATTTTATTAGCTATAAAAATATTCTAGGGCTGAAAAATATACTAGATGCTAATACTGTGGTTATTGATGTGCAACAATGTCTTGAATCCATATTTTTAACAGACCTTGCTGTGCTGTGACTCGGCACACTTTTTCCTGTGTTGCATATATAACAGGGACAATTGGAGAGGAAAAGCCATGCTTGGGTGGTGGTCTTACAACTAGTCCTAGACTGAAGTGCCAGCTGGTGCATGTCTTTTTGGCAGCCACTCAAGCTGTTGTTTTGTTTTGGCAGCCCTTGTATCCAGAGTATGCTGCTTTCTCAGTTTAGACTGATGAGAGAGATGTTGGTCCAAGGGTGTATTCTGGCACCCCAGGGCTAGAAAATTCTAGCTGTGCTGAGCCTGCTGTGTTGAAAGGCAAGTGTCCATTGTCAGATTCACATCTGTCTTGCTGTGCTTCATGTAGAAGCTTGGGAGGAATGCAATCTCCATCCTAGTTTGAAGTCTTTGTTCTTAATTTTTGCCACTCTGGAGGTATTAAACGCCTTGTAAGCTGCTACAAGTCAGTAGAGAACAGCTGACTTGAGCAGAGCCACGCTCATCCATAGAAGATGAGTATCTAGCTTTTCTTGTGAAGTTCCCTTCTTATGAAGTTTCTTTGTCTTAAAAATTCACCTCTCAATTACTCACCTCTGCATGTAGATGCAGATGGATTGCTCATGTAGGGGAATACTGCCAACAGGACAGAAAAGATCCCCTTACTTCTTAAAATCTTTTCATTTTTATAGTTCTTCTCTTTCTCAGCCTTTCTCTGTTTATGGTGTTTGCTTTTTTTAGACTGAGTGTTCTTTTGGCTTTTTTTACTGAATAGTTAAATTTCTTCCTTTACCTTCTATCTGAAAAATATGAACTATGTTCAGTACCCATGTATGAGCTATCCAGATTATCACAATAACCCATTTGGATATTCTTCAGACCGCTGTTGGTGGCTCCTTTATACTCTAAATCTGTGGGTCAGACAAGTCAGTTCTGGAAGCAGATTTTCATGGTGCCCTTGGAGCCTACAAAAACAGTGTACTCAAAAGCCACAGGTATGCGGGGATTGTGTCATGTTTATAATAGATGGGTTTTGCTATTAGTAAAAATAAGTAAGCCATTGTCTTATGGCTTTGAGTGGAACAAAGGCAAGCCAAGATTTACAGGGAACTTGGAAACCTCCCGCTTTTTGGTGCTCAATTTGAAGTATCTAGTAAAAGTTTAATTTTTGAGGGTGTCTGAATTGTACTGCTCTGACAATCAGGCAACCACTGCTCGCTTGTCCTGCAGTTTGCTCCCTAGTGTCATACGTATCTTTAATGGCACTGTGATGGTGGTTGCAAAATAGGTTGGTGCTTTAAATACCATTTCTAGTGGTTATGAAGTAAAAAACAATTCTTGCTTACCGGCAGCCTTGATAAAATGGGGTCTATATTGAATGACAGGGAAAAAAAAAGCACTTGTCCTCCTTAGAACTTATTCTCCTGCTCACTCTGACACTATCTTAGTTGTGTAAAGTACCTGAATTTGGGCTGCTGTTTCTGCTCGTGAGAGTGTCCTGGAGCATGTCTACTACAAGGCAGCTGTTCTGGAATAGCAATTCCTGATTAACTCTTTGTGGGGTTGCTCTTCTCCTGGAGTAAGTGTGTTTTATTCTGAGTATCTTAAGCCACTTCCTAAGTGGTTTAAGTCATTTCAGAAGGTGGCAGTCATAAGCCTTTAGAGAGGGAGTTAATCAAGAATAGATGCTTCATTTCAAATTCATGCCTTACCTTATTCTCAATTAACTCCATTAGACTCAACTAGTTCTCTAGGGTCACCACTCTAAGTCCATCTCATCAGCATCCATCTGCATGTTCAAATGCAGATATATATTTCCTGCTGTACCTAAGGAGGAAGGAGCAGGAATACTGTTTTCTCAAATCCTAGATGCATTTCATTTCCCAATTGCCTTATTTTGCAGGTGTTTTTCCAGGTCTGATCACCTCGCCCTCCACATGAAGAGACACATCTAAATATCAGTCATGGCATGGATGTCATCTGAGCTAAGTGTTGTGAGATGGAAGTGGAACTCAAGTTACAATGTGCTGCCTTGCAGGAGAAGAGAACTTGATCATGTGTAATCCTCTGTACAGAGACCACACGCTCACACTGTTGTGCACCCACTTACACTTCAATACGTACATCAGTTCTTTATGCCTTGCCCCAGCTGGATGGGAGAAGATGCAGGCGAGGAAATGGTATAGAGGTGAAGTCAATGAGAAGGAATATTTACTTACAGTACATCGTCCGTTTTGGATTTGTTTCCTGTTTTTGCAAGTGGAAATCAAAGAAAACTGAGGAGGCTTCCCTGCAGGTGGACAGCAGTAGGAGGGGCTTATTTAACTTGCTTCTCAGTGCAACTCAATAGGATAATATGTCACCTTGAAGTTGCGTATTTGTAGCACTAACTTTCTTTTTAAATAGATGGGGGGAAACAATGACCTAGAAAACCAAATCTCAGTTTGGTAGCCAAAATTAACCTCTTGGTTCATTTGTTCTTTGTCTGAGAATTCCTAATGTTCAGTGCGTCAGACTTCTCACAGACACTTTGACCTGTCTTTGTTTTGGTTCTTCTTCCTAGAACTGAGCTATTGAGATCCTTTTAAGTCAGTACCAGTGGCCTTAATGGCAGTAGACTGTGGAGTGACACTTGTGACACAAATATCCTCTTTTTGGCCTGAGTTTATGTAGACTTCACGGAGGACTATATTTTTGTTTGTTGTTTTTATTTTAATTTTTGTTTTGGCTATTGCACAACATATGCACTAGGGACTCTGGAAGCTGCTGCCATGATGGCTAAGTGGCCAAGGGATAAACCCCTGAGAAACAGCACCTAATATCTCTGTAGGCCTCACCGTATTGCCATAGCTAGGACTTCTTGTTTATTTGTTGAACAAAAAACTTCAAAAGCTTACTTGGAAGCTTAAACATTTTTTTCTCTTTTCTCCACGAACAAGTGATCTTCAGAACTCCTTGTCTTCACCTGGATATCGGTCTGGGACTGGCCACACAGGCATGACTACAGGATTCCTTCCACGCCATGTGAGCATGTTAGCCACAACCCACAGCGACTTAGTGATGAATTATGTTACTTTTTCTTACTGTTCTTCTATTAACCAATTTAAAATATTAGACTTTTGTTTGTGTAAAGAGTACCTGCAGACATTTTAATTTAGAGCCAATGTTTGTTGAGTGTCTTACACACACACACGAAAAAAAGCCAAGCCAAAAATCCTGCTCTAGTCTCAGAGTGGGAAATTGAGAACCTCTTCCAAGTACAATGGCTTCATTCAGCATTAGCCTTTTAAAGAAATTATCAAAGTCCTCCTGTTCCATTCGTCAAGTTGATGCTGTAGCCCACTCCTATATGAAAAAATGTAACAGTGTAAATGGTGAAGGAAGGGTTGGATTTTACATCCAGCAGTGAGACTCCAAATGATTGGTCTAAAATATTACTAACTTACAGGTCCATTTTGGACTACTGTGTGAAACATCATGGAAAAGTGGAGGTCTCATGCTCACCCTTCAGTCCTATTGATAATTTGATTTTGTTGGCTCAAAGTGGATTACAGTCTTCATTACAAAAGAAAAACAAAACAAATGTATCTTACCATAACTTGCATTTGAAACTATTTGGCACTGGCCCTGACTCCAAAGACTGCATTTAGGACCATAAAAATGGCCTATGCAAGCAGGCAGGTGGTCATTAGTTTGTATATTTTGTATATTCTGGGACCATCCCTACAAGATGTCTGGAAATGAAACAAAATGGCGTGTGGTCCACAAATTGTTGCTGCTCTTTTATACTGTATTAGCCAACTGCCCTTCTTTGACTGTTTTGACTCATTGACTGTTAAATATTTCCCTTAATTTAAGTTTTGAGAGGTAAAACTGTACTCTTAGGGGAAAAAAGATCAAACAAGAAAGTCAATAGATGTTTAAGAGCCGTCACCGGGATCCTTGGCACTTGAATTCTCAGCCTTTTTGCAACCTTTGATTCCAGTGAGAGAGTGAATTTACTCAAAAGATGCTGTTTTTCCTCACAGTTTTCACAAAACACTGTGACTGTCAACTGAACACTTTGGGGACAGGGGGGAAATACGATGTCTGGCCCATACGGCATGAACTATGGACCAAAATCCAACCATATTTTAGGGACAATGATGTAACATTCATGGTAAAAGCATGAGAGAGAGTGAGAGAAAGAAAAGAAAGACAGAAAGAGAGAGAAGGAAAATTGAGTTTATTCCAAAGATTTATAACTAACCGTACTCTATGTGTGTGTATATATATATATATGCTTATATATATGTATACCTTTAAAAATTGCGGAGCACTGCTTGCTGACAATCTCGTATTTCTCTACTTCTGTATTTGCATACTTTTTATGGCCATTCCACCCAACTTTTCCACTGGGACTGAGGGCCCTAGAATCCAAATTGTGTTGGAAATATATAGAGCATCCTGCTAGATGCCTAAGGGGAACCAAAACCTCAGCTGTGTGAAACTGTAGAGCATCCAGTCAGTGCATTAGGTTAAAATAAAGGATAAGAGAATCCTAGAATTTCCTTATTGCAGTGTCTTAAAGTGTGTGCTCTTGAACCCGCCACTATGATATTCATTGGCTGTGAACCTTCATAAATATTCTCCTTTGTCCTCTGAATGCACTTGCCTTTAGACGTGCTGTCAGTAGTCTACAAAACTTTACTATTGACAGTTTACGTACCAGACTCTATTTAAAATGGAAAAAATCAAGCAAGACTGTTTATTTACTTCCAGTTTTTATTTATGGTCTTGTTGACATCTTACTTAAATATGGAAGAACCAGGGTCCCATGGAAAAAGCCAAGCGGAAATGTCTTATTTAGTTCTAGAGGCAGGCCTACATCTAAATCATTGATCCACATAGCCTGAAAAACACAGAGAAAAAGGGGATAATAGACAACCAGATTTCAGATTTCTCAGGCTCTCTCTGTAGCAGGTCTTGAACTCTGAAGCCAAATTTTGGGCTTTAGGACCATCTCTTCGGTTTGTTAAGGGAGGTATTTTTCACCTGTATACATGGTATACTCAGTCAATCTCTGGTCTTCAGTTTTTGGGTGCTCATATGCGTCTTAGTCATAACTAAATTTGTGAACTGTAGCTGGTATTTTGGAAAGGCATAATTAGTGACACATTCCAGGATCCATTTTTTACCATGACCAGTTTTGTTTCTTTGCAGATATTTTAAGCTTTACACTTCAAACTTGTAGCTAGATCCTTTTAAGGCCTGTGTCTAAAGTTGTACAGTTGTCCTCTATTTGTAAACTATGAGTAGAAGCAGACTAATGAGGAAAGGCTAATACTCTCTGAAAGGCATTTTGGAAACAAACCCATAAATTTTATTAGATAGCAGGTGAGGACTGAGTTATCCAGCTGTAGAAGGGAGAAGCTTAGCATTGTTTCCTCATGCTAGATTTATGCCTATTTGCAGATTGTGGTTTCCAAGGCCATGGAACTGTAGGATGAGAACAAATTGAGACAAAAGTTTCACAAAATAGTGTACATAGAGGAAGCAACTGAAACAAGTGTGAGGTTTTGTGAATAGCTAAATAATATTTTGGAGCAGAGCAGTCAATCATAGAATCATGCAGGTGGGAAGGGGCCTCCAGAGGCCTTCCTGGCCAACCTCCAAGTAGAGCAGGTTGCTCAGGGCCATATCCAGCTGAGTTTTAAATATCTCCAAGGATGGAAATTCTACAATATCAGTGCAATCGGATCCAATATTTGGCCACCTTTATGGTAAAAAAAAAACACCAAACCAAACCCTAAAAAAACTCTGTGTCAAGTAGGAATTTCCCATGTTCCAACTTTTTTTCATTGCCTCTTCCACTGTGTACCTCCAAGAAGAGTCTGGCTTCTTCTCTATACCCTCTCTTAGACAGCAATAAGATCTATCCTTACCCTTCTCTTCCCAATGTTGAACCATGTCTCTCAGCCTCTCTTCATCCATCATGTATTCAAGAACCTGATCTCCATGGTGCCTCTCTGCTAGACTTGCTCCAATATGTCAGTAATTGACTTATAGCGGGGAGACCAAAAAGTAGGCAGAATATTCTAGATCAAGCCATACTTCATATGTCACAGTGTTCATATAGTTTCTTTATTCTGGATTTTTCCATTATCTAATTGAGACAAACTATACTCTGATGAGATTCTGTTTTGAAGATTCTCTTGTGAAAAATCATTTAGGAAACAACAGTATAAAGATTTTTCTAATTAGATTTGCTGAATCTATGTATAAAAATATCTTAATAGAAATATGCCCTCTATATTGCCAGCTCAAGGCCTGGCAAGTAAAATTATTCTCTTCCAACATAATTGTTGCTGGATGTTTTACCTTAAACTAAAAAAATGTCTTGTTCCAGTCATACTACATCAAATATGAAGAAACATGAGAATGTATTTTAATCACTTTTTAGACCAAACCAATGCTTCAGGGCATCTTTTCTCTGTTTGTTTTTCCCCTTAGGAGATAAAAAGCAATCTAGAATACCACATGTATTTTAGAAAGACTGGTCTAACAGAAAAGGGGATTCCAGAGTCCAGAGTATTTTTCATTATCCCAGAGTTGTTCTTTTTCAATAGCCAGTACTCAGTCTAGAAAATTATTTTACCTGGATAAACTGGCAAATGAAGAAAAGAAAGGGCTGAAATCCTAGATTCTTTCAATGTCTTGGACAAAGCCCTGAGCAGTCTGATCTAACTAAACTGGTTTTTAAACAGAGAGTTGAATTAAGCGACCTCCAGAGGTACCTTCCAATTTTCCTGTGTTTCTATGGTTGATTAATTTCAAGGCTCTCCCTGATTGTGTACTGGTTCTAGTTCTTCCCAGTCTCGTGCTGTGGAACAGACTGTAGGACAGGTCTGTTAGATTTCTCTCAAACTCTGTTTAGTCTCTATTAAAGTTTATAATGCTTCTTCATGAAGGGGGACTTAGAGAGGAAGAAATCTTAAAAAATCCCCAAACCTTTAGCAAGCCAGTTTGAAGCAATATCATACCATGAAATGTGTCACATCTGCAGGAACCAACTCAAGATTATGGAATCAAGTTTGCTAGCCTGGGAGACCCTTATTTTGTCTCAAAAACGGTTTCCAGGACCTGAAATCTAGGCCAACATATATTTCTACAAAGGTAAACAATTTTTTTTTCTTTCTTTCTTTCTTTCTTTCTTTTTTTTTTTTTTTTTTTTTTCCATTCATTCATTCTTATTTTCCTCATACATTTTGGAAATGGGTTTACTAATATTTTAGACTAGCACATTTTCACTTAATACTTGGAAAGTGCTGCCAAACACAGGTAGGGAAGAAGAACCTGAATGCAGAAGCCCCCGGGTCCTTGCTTTTGGAACTATTTTAACTTCTGGAGTAAAAAGATAACTAGTCACTAGGGTGTGTGGCTAAAATTGAGTTGATAAATATGATAGTTGTAGTGACTGAGACTTAGCTGTGACCTTTCTGGTATCTACAGAATCAGGCTTTCTTCCTCATTTTTACCTGGCTGTAGACAATTTGGGCTTTTTAACTGTCTCCGAACACAAAGGTCACACCTCCTATTTAACATTGTTTATTTATCTGTGTACAAAATAGGTCATAATTGGTGCTTTTGACAAAACTGATGAAAATCCAACTTACTTAAGTGTTTCCTTTTCTCTGCCTGTTCCCTTAATGTGTGTCAAAATCTTTAAATTAAAAAAAAAAAAAAACAAAACAGAGGAAAAAATTGTAAATAATTTAATGTTTCTAGGCCAGCACCCAGTGGATCAAGGGCTTTTATTCTTGATTTCTTTCAGGACTTGGCACATCCTGTCATTCCATGCAGTAAGACCGTTTTAAAGCTTTCATATCCTGGGTGACGCCTCTTACCCAACACTCTTTTTCAGTACTTTTTGCTGATTTCAGATAGAATTGCACTTGAAAACATCCCCACGTACCAAGAACAATAAAAAATGCTTGACAGTAACTCTACTTAACTCTGTCTTGAAAAATGAAAATTATTTCCTCCCAAGATATTACAGCTACTCATTGACAAGTCTTGCCTGACTTTTATCAGCATTAAATGTATGCCTTCTTGAATGATCATTTCCAGATCAAGCTTGGATATTATTCTTCCCTTTGTCACATTTCTATCTCTTTTTATTAATAGTTTAGGAATGACTCCTGCAGTCTTTCTCCTCAACAGCTCTACACTGGCTTTAGTGGCAAGATTTAGCATTGTAAGAACTGTAGGATCTGGCCAACCAGGTACTACAATGTGTCCTGAAAAGCTAAGACTTTCCTATTTCCTTAGAGGAGGAAGTCCAAGACACACTTGTGCTATATAAGTTACATATATAATGATATAGTTGTATATATAAATTATATACATGAGAATGTGGAGATGGGAGGGCAGGCTGCCTTTATCACCTCAAGAATGGATTTCCCTACCTGAAAAACTTTCAAACGCAGGTGTCATTTTTCAAACAGGGTTTTATAGTTTTCCGTAATGCTTGTTAATGGCATTTTTGCTGTAATAATTAAAGTTGGAACTCTTCGTGATTTTCAAAACGAAAGCTTTGATGATTTTTTTAAGTGCTTTGGTCCTAACTTCTCTATACTGCCAGAAAACAAGTTCTCCGCCCTGTCTCTGTGTGGATGTGGATGTACAACAATATCCCATATACACCTACACAGAAGAAGAAACTGAGCTACTGACTTACAGTTTGTAGTAGCCAACTGTGCCTATTGCTTTGATTTAGGGAGGGCACTTGCTGTTGCCACTGCATTTTAGGAATCATGTCAGCTTCTGTAGGAAAGTTTTCAACAATGCTGGGAAATATATGTTGCTGTGTACTGTGAATGAGTAGGCTGCAAATTTGGGGATTGGGAGGGGAGGTGGGAAGGGAGGGGTACGAGGGCTTAGCATGTACACACTAAAAGTGAACTAGAATGGACGGAAAGGTGATGTTTTTAGCCTTTATTGTTGGGCTCTCGGGGAAATGAAAAGCTACCACACAGTCCCTGGAAGGCCTGATGGCTGAAGGGCTGATCTTTACTTTATATTTTGCGACATATTTTTTACCCGTTGCTCTGTATTTTAAACCCCGGGCCTGTCAGATTCTGGAAGTAGATCGAAACACTGGTTTAAACACTGCTTTGTTACCAAGGCCATGTCTCTACCAGGGAAGTTGCCCTATCGTTAAAATATTTTTAGCTGCACCTATTACTTGATTGCCTGGATTGAGTTTGCATTGGCATCCTTTGCAGTTAAGCTAAAGTGTAAGAAATGCTTCGGCCAGTTGAGATACTTCTACAGGAAGGTTCTTTGCACCAATTTAAATACCTGGTTTTGAAATTGCTGCGTATAAACCGTGACAGCTTTTCTCTTAGAAACAAGGCCTTAGTTTAGCATGTCTGCTCATCTAGTTGAAAAAATAATAATGCAGGCTGAGATTTTTAATTTTTTTTTTTTTTGGCTTTGCAAAGCGGCCTGTTTTCGTTCTTGTCCTTGACACCTTTCTTGCTCTCTTCTACGCGTTAGATTTTTGTTTGGGGGATTTTTTTTAGCAACAACAAAAAAAAGTATGAATGCTCCCTATTTAAGAAAAAAACCAACATTGCTTGAAGGACTTTCATTTTGCACTATAATTTTTCTTTTACCAGATGTGTCTGACAAGTGCATTTTGGAGATGCCCTCGGTCACATTCTCTCAGGCCTACTCTGGTATTTCTAATATATCACAGAAGTACCCAATCTTGTAGCCCTCAGTTCTGCCTTTTTTTGACATTTTATTTNTTTTTGCTGTACAAAAGTCTTAAGATTTAAAAATATTATTTGTATTATATGATGGTGGTATGTTAATGTTACAAAATTATTAATGAAGAAAAAATTTATTTTTGTTACTGGTCTGTTTCATAATTCTTTTTTAAATTGGTATATTGTAAGATATCTATGCAAAAATGTTATGTGACGCATTTTTATTTAAGAATGTAATATGTGTAATAAACAGTAGAATGTGTTTGGCCCGACAGTGTTTAGTGTGCCTTGTATATTATTTCTTCATGCAAACTTATGTGAATGGTGAAATGGCTTTATGAATATGAGTTAACGCCATGGTTCTGTAAACAGTTATTGCCATAAAATACATAACTTCTAAGTATGCTTTAGCTTATCAGAATCACATTTTTGGTTTAAAAGAATTTCTTTTTTAAAAAAATGTATTTCATAACAGTTCAAGTGTTGCTTATGTTTGTGCTGTATCACACGTTGCTTTTGGAAAAGATGCTCAAGAAGGAAATTCGTATTCTTAAAAGCTGACCAGATTTCCATCTGGCTTGTAATACTACTCCTGTGGGGTCAGTTACTTCTGTTATTTGACATTTTACACTGGTTGAAGATTTTAGCCGGTATTTATTTTTGTAAAAGACACAGAGAACACTTGCATTGCATTTTCCGTGTCTTGCTTTAAAACATTTGTCAGTCAGTGGTCAAAATGGGACCAGACTTTGAGGCTCCCGAGCACTAGTGCTATGCTCTTGTCCATGCATCAGGCTGTCTCACAGGAGTGCAGTATTTTTCTTTCCCCTGCCTCAATCATTTCATCTCCCTCTTTAATGTCTGCAAAATTGCAAGCACAATTGAATCTATCTGGATGCTCAAGTACTAAAAATGTATTTAGGCAGTAAAAACAGTCATTCTGAGCACAATTACTTTGCAGTGTTGTGGCATAAAATGAAATTACATTTTCAAGTCAGGCCAGTATCCCAGTTTTTGCTGTCTTGTGCTCACACGCTGCAGCAGCCTCAGTGGGCACTGTGTATGAACATCCTATAGGGCTCGTCTGATGCAAACTCACTAGCTTTTGTTCCTGGAACAACATGCCTCACTTGCCCTGTTGGGAGACCTGCTGGGACTGTTTATGTCAGACAGACAGAAGGTAGGATTCCCCTCTTGCCATCTGCATCTAGAAGCCAAATGACTGTTCTAACCTACTCACTTATACTCCCTCTGTAGCTAATGAAGAGAGACATATCCAGAAGTGACTCACTCCGGGGAATGAGTTGAATGGCAAAAGGAGATGAGGTGGAGTCATGCATTTCTGGAAAGCCGCATGGTAAGTCGGAAGGAAAAAGCTGCAGTGATGCCCATGGTTGTTCTGGTCACTCAGGTGATGTTTGATGTTTGATGATGGTTATAATTTGTAGTGTTTGGGTGTATGTTAATGAACAGCTCTTCAACACTGGAAAAGGACTCAGCAGAGGTCAAAATTTTGAGCTTATGTTCTAGATCATCAAAACTGCTCAATGCTCTGGTTCCTTCAGTGTGGCAGTGATACCTTGGTGTCACTCTTACAGAGCTGTTGTGGTTCAGGCTGGACTGGCCACTGAAACCAAATGGTACATGAGACAGTCTGAGTTTTTGGCATCATACCATGAAAATACGAGGCTGGAAAAAAAAAAAAAAAGGTCTCTTTGTTATAGACGGAAGTATTTGTGTGATGCAGGTATGAATGGAGTTATGTATGACACGGAATTCTTTCTGCAAATAGAATTTTGACTTTATAGCTTTTTTCTTGTAAAGACAAGGTCCAGGTTCTTCATTTTATCCATTTCTTGAAAACCTCCGGAAGCTGTTCTGTGTCGATTTATCTGGACAAAGATAATTCTAGTGTAAATTACTATTCTGCTCTTCGCAGAGAGCTCTGCAACAACCTTTTCAAAGGCAACTTTGGGGCAGCGCAGTTGGTTTTTTGGCTTGTGTTCAATTGGAATGAATTGGAGGGAGGATTATCAATTACATATAAATATACAACCACTTTGTCCTCCAGAAACTTTGAGAAAATAGTGTTTTACTATCATAAGCTTCCTCTTAGAAGCAGGTAGGTTATTAGTCTACAGGAATGGCTGTCAGATGCTTCCCCGGGCCAGAGGCCAGGAAAAAGAGATGCTGTGAAAGAGCTCCTTCCCTCTGAAACAGTTTGGGTAGCACATAGTCATGCTCCTTGGGCAACTCCCACTGTTGGGCTGCAGAGTTCTCTAAGGAAGGAAACGACAAATTTATTCACTTCTAGGGTTACACTGAATATCACCATCTTATTGAGCTTGTCTGCTGCAAACTCGTCATGTGTGAGCTTTGCATGCTTTTTCAAGATGTAGTTCTTCTCTTTCAAATGCATCTCAGCATACCCCTTCCTTGGGCTGTAGGAGGCTGAGGGGGCTGAGCGCTGCCTGGGCACAACTCCGCAACGTAGGGCAGTCTGACGGGCAGCTAACTCATGCAGAGGGGGTTGCCAGATACAGAGACCCCATTCCTAAGAAGTTAGGTGCTACGTCCAGGCCACAGCATAGCAGAGCCCAAGCCAGGAGAGAGGGGTCAAAACGGTGTTTCCCTGGCCCTGGAGGCAGCAGTCTGCAACCCTTCAGTGGGCAAGGATGGAGGTGGGGGACTCTCTGGCCCCTCAAAATGATGCCCCTCAGGTCTCTCAGCAGTAGCCGGCCTATCCTCTCCATCACCTTTTGGAATTGACTGCAAGCCCTGCTCAGTGGTTGAGCAACTGGAAATGGTGGCAGCAACAGCAGGAGCTTTAAGGTTGAAGGGAAGCATGGGAGGAGATGTTCTCCTTCCACCAGGCGAGTCCTTTCTTGGCGTGTGGAAGCCATGCTGCCCTCGCCCTGTGCAGCGGTTCTGCCAACCTTTTTGTTCCTTCCACATGCTTAACTGTCTTGGGGTCTCACTTGCAAAGCTGGCCAGGCTTTCTGCTTAGCTTTGAGGGTTTTCTTTTCATGATGTCGGTAACCAAAGAATTACAAAATGGCGCCATATTCCTCATGGTGGGGATTGCTATTAACCCCTCATCTGCTTTTCTCTCAGCATTTTTGATGCTGGGTGCCTGCCTTTCCAAGGCACTGCATGAATGAAAACCAGCCACCTAGGCATCTATGGATCATATTTTCATTCGTAAACTCAACAGGGCCACAAGGCCGTAGCCCAGTCATCCATACCTTTAAATGGCTGGTATGTCTGGTCAAACAGCCCCCAGGTATGGCTCAGGGCTAGAGGGTGCCTAAAGGCAGCAGAGACATGGGTACTGTTTGGGGAGATCGTGGGGGGAAAAGAAAGAGGTGTCAGTTGTGTGAGATGGAAGCCGTGCTGAGCCAGTCAGCCTCAGGGCTGGAGCAGGTCCCAGGAGTGTTTGCTTGTCTGTATGAATGGTGGCAATGCTCCCACACAGCACCGTGCCCTCCAGCAGCTGCTGTTGGGCTCTTGCAGTGACCACAGCTGTCTGTGAGGAGGGCACGAGGAGCTTGCAGGAGCTGCGCCACTGTGATCAGGTGTCGCCCAAAATTAACTGATTCGTGAGGTGAGAAGGTAGCTGTGCTGCTCTCTAAACACAGCCCCCGGCAGCCAGGCCACTCCAGCTCAGTGCCTCAGATATCTGTCAAAGCACAGAAGCTTCAAGATGATGGCTGTACCAGCAGTAGCCGGGATGGCTGCCAGCCTGGACAGGCCTCCTTCCCCTGCCGCTGCCTGTGCTTGATGGCACGGAGCAGCAGGAGGTAAGCGCATGGTCACGAAGGAAGCTGGCCCACCACAGTGGGCAGGCAAAAAAAAAAACATCCACAGGCTGAGCAATTTTGTTTAGCCTCTGAACAAAAGACAAGCCCCTGGGTAGTTGCTGCCTGACAAACTTAAGGAGGGCGGTTTTCCCTTTGATATTAGTGGGAATTACATTGTACACATACCAAGGGAAGAATGTGCCCCTGATGAATCGGAAATCACCGGCAGTGAGTCACTGTGTCAAAAGGGTTTTTTGGCCACTCATCCCTCACTCTTCAGAGGGGCCCCACTTCCACACAGGGAAGGACTTCCCTGGAAGCAACATAATCAAATGATAAATAGTCAACAACTCTGAGAAAACTGCTTGTATGTTTGTGTCAATTTAAAAGAGAAACATACAATCAAATTTAAGTGCCTTCTTAATTTACTTTTTTGTTTGTTTGTTTGTTTGTTTATTTTTTTACAGAAGAGAAAGGGATGAAGAGGACACTGAAGACAAAACCTGCAAAGAAAATCTCAACTCAAATTTGAGTTTAAATAGAGCAAAATATTAGTGGAGCTGTATGGCAAGGAACTGTACCAGGATTTGGAAGTGCCAGATTGTACCAATGCCACAGCAGATATTTTAGGTAAATTTAACTAAATGTCATCATCTTGTATTGGCTCAGTTTTAGTGATGTGCACCCTTTTTTCCTCTGTATGCTCCTATGTGGCACAAGTACAGTATGTACATGGAATTTACCTGTTCCATGGCTCTGGCAGACACAAAGCAAGGTGTTAACCTCTTTGTAAGGTATTTTGTCTGGATGATTCTGTTGTGAAAGGCTAATGCTGGTTTCCTCTTTTCATGAGCAAAGCAGAGATGGTTCTCTTAATAGAAGTTTAAACTTTAGCAACAGGCAGTGGGGAGAAGGTTTTTCTGACAGTAGCCAAGTCCAAGGAGGATGGTGTGAACTATCTTTTCTTATTACTGAATTCTGTGCTGAATCCAAATTCTAGGAATTAACAGCCTAGTCTGCAGAGGACTTGAGTTGACTTTGACACCAAGTTGGGAAAGGCATCTCTCCTTGACTGAAATCAAACTGTAGTTGGTTACATTACCCTTTTTTATAAGTACAGCAACTAGTTTTCTCTAAGGCAGGGAGTGACTTCATTATTCTGTGTGTTGATTTTTCTGGAAAGGATTTGTAGATTTTTTCAGAAAAATCTATGATTCCAGTAGTTGGATATAGCCCTCAGAGAGCTCTCTAATTTTCTTTTGTCTGATTATGGTGCCAATTATCTTATGGAGCAAGAGGACTGAAAACAAGAAGAGTCTGTTGCCACAATCACTTTTTGGCATGATGGCTTTGTTTATACTTTGGAGAAAAATTATGACTGGTGCAAATACCAAGTAAATCAATGATTCTTCCTTCACATGCCATGTGCCTCACACCTGACCCAGAAGAACTATTGGAGGTGTCTCCACACCTCTTAAATTCATGGCTTATTGATTCTAACTAACTTTAGCTGCTCCAGGCATTGTCAGCTGTGGAGATGGATGCACATCTGTTAAGAACCAGACTGACATCGATTTTATGTGCTGGCAACTGTCAGAGTGAACAGGTAATCACCATCAGCACGATTATTACTTTATGTGTTGTCCCACATACGTGTATGTATTTATACATATATTTAGGTATATTCAAGCTCTTATGTTCCCTCCTACACTTCCTGGTAGTACTATAACACAATCCTTAAGAACATTGTCCTACTCCCATCCCTGTACTTAACCAGTGTGATAGGAGGAAAGGAACAAAGCTTTTCTGAATATAATACTAGTATGGTGTTAAGCCTCCTTGTCTGCCAAGCCAGATACTCCTGTGACACAATAAACGTGTCACTTCTGTCCAAATTCACAGGTGATATTTAATGCCTAAATGTCTTTTTGGGTACTGGGAGGCTTTGGCCTCCCAACAACTCTTAAACCAGGAATGATAGCATTCCTCTCCCAGACAGGGGTACCTCTATTAATGAGATTATCAGATTCCAAAGATACAGAGGCCCCAGACTGACTTCTCTGCTATCACCTGCCTGCTCATCTCTTTATAACACCATGTTGTTCCTGCTTAATATCACTTTCAATCCAGTTATATCCTGTTAAACGCAAACTTCTCCTTAGTTGACTGCCAAACCATGTAGTGATAGCTTCAGTGGGAATGCCTTGATATCCTGATACAGTAGGTGAAAGTACTACGTTACCATGGTTCTCCTCCTTCCCTGCCTTGTGTTCTCTATTGTATTCTTTATTGGATTTGTGTGACGGATCACACAGTGGCTGTGAATATTCTGGGAAGGGCCAAGCGTGTGCTTGTGAACTGAATGAGTTCTTCATCTCAGTAGGACTTGTTCCTTTTCACATGAAGACATGTAAGTTTAAGGGAGCATATGTATTTGAGTCTTGACTGGGGCCATACTGATGTATGCTGTGTGATACTCATCCCTATTTTGTGATGCCAGTGCACCTTTGCTCTCTCATCTGGAAACTGGAAGCAATACCAAGAATTCCTTGTCAGGGTGACTGTGAGGATCCTTTGAGGAGGTGAATCTAACTGCCAAGAACATTATTTGTTTGGTAGTAAGCAGATTTTTTTTTATTTTTTTTTTCTGTATCCTTGAATCTCTATCGCCATCAGAGACAAAAATGTACCATGATTCTATAAGAAACTCTGAGACTGGTGCTAACACAGTGACCCCCTCAGGAAAAAAAAAGATACACACGTAAGAGGTTGTATGCTATTGGCAGTGCTTGAGAACATCGCTGCATACTCCAGTTTCTTCCTTTCTTGGACAATTGTAGGGTGCAGGCATGGTCCATAGATATATAGGGGAGGAAAAAAGAAATTAGAATATTTAGGTGGCAGATATTTGATCTAATGTTTTTGAAAGAGATTATCTCCAAAGTGAGGAAGGTGTTAACTTGCAATGTGTCTGAGCAGATAGATTTCAATGGATCACTCTTCAGGGCTGAATACAGAAAAAAAATCCTTTTTGAAAAGTTAACTCTAACCTGGTGCCTGATCTAAAGACCATTAAAGCTACTGGGCAGGTTTTCAACTTAAATAGAGTTTGGACTGCAATCTTAGTTCTCAGTCCTGAGCATGGATATTTTTTGTTTCATGCCAATTATTTTTTCTTTTGTTATACAATAAAATAGATTTATTTTTTTTAAATCACCAACAAAAATGCTAAAAGACAGACAATCCAATTACAATATTTCTGTCGGTACCCATTCTTTTGTCTCCAAAAGGAGCAGACTCCTGCCACGGTTCTGCTCTTCCGCATGGCTCTGATTTTAATAAGAACAGGAGGAGGCATAGAGAAAGCGTAACATTGTCTGCGGGGGACCAGTCCATGCCTCGGCATTAATAATGTAGCAAATTAACAGCCTTCTCTAAGAACTGCTCCTTTGAATGACCACAGTCCAGTGTGCCATATTTCCTACAAAACCATGGTTTATGACTAATACACTGGTTAGATGTTCCACATACATTCATGTCAGAGATTACCAAATGGCAGTAACAGCAGAAATATTTTCCAAGCTTTACACCGACTTTTTCTTTCCATTCCTCTTAAAAAAAAAAAAAAAGGTAATTATTAATCCACCTTGAGCACACTTCTTTTTTTCTCATCTAACCGCCCCCAGCCCCCTCACCACTCATCAAGCTGCATGAAGTCTTTCCAGCAAGACCTAAAAACATGTGATATCCTCTTGGATTCATGTTTCCTGTGGAATCTCAAGCTGCAAGAGGCCTCGGGATAGAGCACTAACTGACAGGGGGTTGGAGAGGCAGTCGGGATTGTGTAGGCGTGCAGAACTGAGGAACCGGGGCTGCTCAATATGTTTTTAATGAAACTAATAAATACAGCCAGTGAATGAATAGAGCTGATTGACACAGGGAGTTCCTAGTTCCCCCCTTCCATCTGCAGCCTTTTTGGTAGCAGAGCGGAATAAAGAAATTTAAAAGGAAACTGGGACATGTATTTTCAAAGAAATGTTATACAGAATTGCAAGCAAAATGCTGGATAAAGGAAAAATTGTTCTTTTTCTACAAAAAGCCTAACAACGTTTTCCCATGTTATTTCCACAGAAAAGAATCAAACCCTCTCTCACGGTTTCCAGTGAACCAATGGAAAGATCAGTAATGGAACAGCTGAAAAAAATTCAAAGTAGAAATTGTTTTTCATTATCATTTTTGTGACAGGGAAAATATTGCTAGGAATAATCAGCTGTCCCACTGCTTTAAAAAAAAAAAAAAAAAAAAGAAAAGAAAAGAAAAAAATAGAAACCACCTTTGAAATGTCTTGATGATAAAGAGGAGGCATTTCTAAAGGAAAATGCAGCCCTGATCTAATTATGGAAAGGGGTTTGCAGCCACATAGCCCTGACCTCATCACACCATGCAGGATCAGGTAGTGCATTGTCTGCATTGCGTAGGATCTGGGTAGTCAAGTCTTTGGTTAAGAGTGCCTGCATTTCCACATACGTTATTTTTCCCCCATTAACATGCTGACTATGTATTCAGTTCTAAAAGATGGGAACAGGGATGACGGATGACCTTGAGGATAACTAAATTGAAATCACAGTGGTATATTCTGAAATAGGGAGCTAGGCAGAAGAGTTGTTTAAAAATAGGTAAATGGCCACAAATAAATGCTATCAGTGTCTACATACCACAAGCTTAAAAATAATAACAGATGAAAGCAGAGTGTATGACAGTGGGAGGAAAATTTGACGTAATGGGTATTTCTGAAGAATGAGGGAATGTTAAAAATCAATGGAATATGGTAATACTTACTATAATCTCTAGATCAAGGACACATTAGGTCACAGATTGAGTGGGGGGAAGGGACTCTACAGCTGCAAGAGACCATGGGATCTATATAGATAAGATTTTTGTAGGTGAAGAAAACCAGATAGTAAAATATTTATATGTTAATGGTTGACAAGAAGCAGCTCTATGTTAGAATTAAATAAAAGGGACCACAGTATAACTCTGAGTAACCTCCTTGGGTAAGAAGCATGCCAAAGAGTAGCTTGCCAATATTAAAGTTTGGAAAGGAGGAATTTTCTTACCAAAAATAAAAAATCAAATAGAGGAGTTAGTGAACAAGCCATAGAATTGCAAGTAAGGATGTTCAGAGCCTTAGGCAGAACAAGGAGGCTTTTTCTGAGTAACTCACATGATTACAAACCCCATACAGCAGATTTTAAAGACTAGATTACGTAACGCCTGTTTCTCTACCTTCCAGCCTCATGCCCTAACATTACACTGAAGTATTTTCCAAGATACTCTTCCTTCTGCTGTTCCCCTTTATATCTCTCTCACACAAAACTGTTATAGCAGTAGTCCAGCTGTTTTCTTGCTGCCTTGACTATCTACAGGACTCCGCACCATTGTGCAGATGATAGACCAGAATGCCTCAAAACATCCCCAAGCTGCTTAACCTCATATCTTGCGCATGCTGAAATCAAGGAATCTAATTAAAGTTGTGGCACAGGAGGGAGGGAGTGAGTTCCTCCACAGAGGTTTAGGTCAAACATATGCACAAGTCTTTGTACAGAAAGAGCCTCCAAATCTCATGGAAAAGTTAAAAAAAAACCCCAAACCAACAAATCCCCAAACCTGTAAATTCATAGTTACAACAAAGACCATTAGTATTTGAAAAGTAATTTGGCCAGAGATTGACTTGCAATGGCTAATATTCTAATTCTATATCTAGGTTAGTCTTACTGTCTCTCTACTGAATCCCACCAATATCCAAATCAAACTAAAGTAGTTCAGAACAGATTTTCTGTAACTCTCACTTTTCACTCTGGATCCTAAGTAAATAGTGGCATCATGTTCATAATGCCAAGTGGGCAGCAAAGCTGAACTCTGACAAATCAACTACAAATGCATATACCAGCATCAAACTCATTGGTATCAATGGAAGTTTTATCTTAGCAATGAAAATGGATTGGAGTCCCCTCTGGGCTAATCTGTTGTGAATGCTTGTACTATTGATTATAGGAGGAAAAATATTTCTTTGAAAGTACAGAAAAAGGAGTCAGAAAGAAAATGAATGGTAGTAGCACAAAAAAACTTTTAACTGAAAATAAAAATATTTAATTTTTAAACTTTTAATTAATTAATTAACTAACAGCCCTTCAGTTCTTACTTCTTTTCTTTTTTTTTCTACAGAACCATCTATTTAATCTGGGAATCATAAATAGATGAATGGTTTTTGCAGATACAGGCAATTAGTACCCTGTCACAAGTTCAGCTATCAAAAAAACCTCTCTGGGATTTATGCCTCCTATGGATTATTAAGCTGGAAACTGCAATAGAATGAACTTTCATGAGTAACCCTTATAAGCACATGAGATAACTACCTTAAGGAAGTTATTTGACAACTTTCAAATATTTCATGCAAAATAGACCCAACCTGAGATTCTTAAATTCATGAATCACATTTCTAGAATTTTGTTCCCTGGAGCTCAGATCCAAAATCATCACTGCTGCCAACTCTAGGGTTGGGTCATATTTCTGTGAAAATCAGAATCATTCATTGGCTTTACAGGCAACATGTGCAGGCTCTAAATAGCTAGTTAAAACATGAGACCTCTTTATTAAAATATTTTAAAAGTATTGGCAACATTTTTCCACATTTGCAACAGGTGGGAACATTTTTTGCCATGGTAACAAACACATGAAATTAGATGGGTATTCAAAAGATGTTCTGGAGACTTAGGAAGGATAAAGTTTTGCATCACAGTTTTATTTCTTCCTCTTTTGTTTTGTTTTGTTTTACTTGCTATTATGGAGGCTCCTTGGTGCTAATTTATGGTTTTCAAAAATGCAGTTAAGTAGTTAATTTAAAGAAGATTAACATAAATAAAAAAGCCAGATTTAGTCTTATGTATACTTAGTCCTTAGGTTTCCCCAGAAATTAAATGATTCAGAATTACAAATTCCAGTTAAAAGGTTGAGAATGTGCTGCTATTTTTATAACCTATTTCCCCACCTGATTACTTAAACAATTGCCTTCTATAGTCCCTTACCCACCCACGATGTTTAGAAAAGAGAGGAACTTTGCACAGATGCATTTTATATGGGAGGGGGGAAGAAAAGGGGAAAGGTAAAAAAAATGGAAATGGAAAAAAGGTGGCAAAAGAAGATAGAAAAAAAACAGAAGGCAAAATAAGACAAAAAGAAGGCATTTGTCTATAGAGCTGCAAAAGAGAATACACAGTCTCCAGTTCAGCAAAGACTTCCTGTTCCCAAAAAGGTGATTAATCATGTGCTTGGAATTAAACACACATTTATGTGCCTTGCAAAATTTGGATATAGTAGGAAATTGTGTGCTGAGTAGAACATCCTGATTTTATTTCCTAATATGCCTTCTTGTCTTTAAGATCTTATCTGTGTAGAGAATTGATACTCACAAGACAAAATTGATCTAGGCTCTGGACCAGCTGATTGCCAGCACGTCAGCTGAAGCATATCCTGTACTGGGGACTAATTGGTGGGGTTCTCCAGTTAAGGAACCTGCTGGGAAAGACAGCACACATATTTCCACTTTTATTAGTACAAGGACAGAAATTGGGAACAGATCCTCATTCTTTACATTCATCCTCACTTGGAAGAAGCTGGGAGCTAGAAAAAAAAAAAAGGCTAGATTCTTATTTATATTCTGGTACCTTTGTATAGCTGGGTAGGAGGTCTTTCATGTTAGAATCAAGGAGAAAAAAATACACTGAACTATGAAGTGGTATAAATAGCTTTTCTGTAAATGTGAATTTGACCTCAAGTATTAGGAGCTCCAGAGTTAAAAAATAAAGGGGCAGAGAGGCTTAAGTTCAGGCATGTAATTGCTTTACAGACAGTCATCATGCAAAAATAGATGGCAAAAACTTGTCAGGAAAAGTGAGACAGTGTGATACATTAAGACTTTTACCCCTAGGTAAATCTCCGGAAAGCAACAGATTGGTATAAATTGAGCCTGGAGCAAGACAGGACCCCAAGATAACATTTGCTCAAGTTACAAGGGATCGTGGGCTGCAGCCACATCTATATAGTGCTGTAGCGCAAGAGGATAAAGGGAGAATGCCTGAGAACTAATTAACAAGTTACCAGCTGAGTGGCTCTCATTATTTTGAAATGTAAATGCTTTTGTTGATTAAATCTGGACCATTAGCTCTGCTCTGTGACAGATGAAATTTCATCGGAAGTGAAAAAAGAGGAAGCAAGGAGCTTTGTGGTGTTGTGAAAGCCATTGAAATAGCTGATCCATTGAGGAATGTCCCAAGAATGTTTAGAGAGTTGAAAACATCAGCTTTTATATTTGAAGTTATCTTATGCAAGTGAAGCTGTGAGAAGCTGTTACTCTCTTCAGATCATGCAGAAATGAAAAACATGATTTACACTGACCAGCAGTTACCAGTCAGTTTAATGATAACACAAACTTCTATTCAGCAGAATCTTGGTTACATTTCATATAAATGTAAGCTCCAGTACAGTACAGGCAAAAGTTTCTTCTCAGATTCTCACCATGGATTTTTTTCTGCTCTAGATACCTGGAGTTCCTACTCCTGAAACCAAATTTCTGCACACGTAAAAAGATATGTGTAGTGGATTTAGACACCTTTCCAACTGACTCGCACAAGAAGAGTCACCTAATTTAAACTCCTACTGAAAGGCACATTTTTTATATCCAGGGTCAAATTCTATCCTGATTACAGAGCAGGATGAAGGAAAAACATTGAAGTTAGCAAAACAACCATACGTAACAAAGCTGTCCTTTTAAAACTTGTGGTCTTGTGGTGTGGATTTCTAGATCTGAAATATGCAGGCAGCCTCCCCAGCCAAATTCTTCTTCACTCGTGTCAGGGAGCCAACACATTTGGATTTTGCAATCCACTTTTCTTCTGTCTTCTTTCCAAGCACAGCAGGAGACTCCCCAGGCATTTCATTACCAGAAATCTTAGTGATCTTCTACTTGGGATGGTGTTATATGAAATGCAGTTACTTGTATATTGAATCACCAAAGGACAAGGAGGAACATCTGAAGTATTACTCCACAGCTACACAGTTCAGTCAGCCTGTCAAAAGTACCATACTCTGTGTGCTGCTACTTCAACAAATAGTAAGCAGTATTTTTCATAAAGTTTGTGGTAAAGGCTGTGGGTAAGGTAGCCAAACTTGCAGTTATGGGATTGACCCCAGCTCTACTGTGCTGATTATTGCTCAAGTTCTTGGGTTAATGAGAAAATCATAGAATCATAGAATGGTTA
>VZRU01005448.1:26654-43508 GCA_013398155.1 Pedionomus torquatus | reverse complement strand
CTGCCTGTACAAATTCCTGCCTGCATTACACATACAGCCTAGCCTCATTTTTTTTTTAGAATCGTATTTATGGTTTCTTAATTAGGGGAAGAGTCATTGCAGAGAAGAAGAAAAACAGATCCGGATCAGGGGGAGTTGGTGTCCTGGGGGGTGCACGGCGGGTGGGTTCATTAGACACGAGTGCCTGGGGTGAAACGCTCTCGGAAACGCTTTGTACGGTGGGCTCGGGGGAGGCCGCCCCCTCCCAACGGGGACACGTCCGTAACGAAGCTGCCGTCACCGTTCTGGCTCTGCAAACTGCAGGATTTTCAGTTCGAGAAGTTGACTTGAGGAGGTCTTTGTCGGCATCTCCGTCGCGCAGTGCCCGTCCCCGGAGCAGCCCGGCCAGCGCTGACCCCGGCCGCGGGCACCTGCCTGCGCAGAAGCGCCAGGCGCTTGTCAGGCTCTCTGCCCAGACGGGGCTCTAAGAGACAAAAAGATGCAATACTGGGAGTAAAACCTCCCCAAACCCCCGCCATGCGCAGAGACCTGAGCATCCTCAGACCCCCCTGGGGAGAGAGGGGCTGGGTCTGTCAGGCCTGCGCTCCCTGGCCAGTGCTGGGTCTGGGGTCTGGGGTCTGGGCTGCAGGGGACGGGCTGTGGGGCAAGATCCTCTGCAATAACCCATCTGGGGCTCCTGACTGCCCAGAACTCTCCCACCGCGCTGCGCACTGGGCTGCTGGGTGACCCCAGAGGGGTGGGCACGCAGCCGCTGCTGCTGTCGGCTACTCCGCAGTTCCTTTTTCTCTGGAGGAAACTGCCACCTGACCTCAGGCAGACAGAGCCCTGGGGCTGGGGGCTGGTTTGACCCCTGCCAACACAGTTGCTGCCTCCACGCTTCTGCTCCAGGACCCGCCTTCCCGCCGCGCTGTGTGTGGCCTCAGGTTAACTGGCCTTTCTGTAACCAAATGCCTTATTTCTTGCTCTGACACAAACTCTCTTGGTTTTACATTGTGGGAGAGATTAAATAATAATAGTTCTTGGTTTTCTTGGCACCAAGCATCACTTCGTAAAACCGGCCTGTTGGTCAGCGCGCTCTTCGCCTTAGTGTTCCAGCAGGTGCAGGGGCTCAGGAGCAGATGAGACACGAAGAAACCGGCACAAGGGGGTCCCACCTGAGTGTTTCAGTGCCTCTGGCTGCAGATGCAGGAGCACAGAATGGATTCCCCGTGTCTTTCATCACAGGCAATATCCTATGCAGATATCCCTCCCTGAGCTGAGGGACTCTGCCCAGTGCCAACCCACCGCTTTGCGGTCCTGCTGCTCTGCCCACGCCGGGAAGCGGGGACACCCCTCCTGTGCCACGTCCCAGCAGAGAAGGGGAGCCCGAGGAGCAGGAGAGGGAGCAGGATTCAGGCACACGCATCCCCCACTCGTGGACTTTGCCCACAGGACTGGCCCACCGGGGCTGGACATGCTGATCCTGCTCCGAGTGCGTGGGGCACCCCTGGGAAGGATGGCGATGCCGCGGGGGGGCTGGGCACGGGCAGCAGAGACCTCTCTCCGGGGGCAGGAGGTCTGGATGCTCCTCGGTAACTTTTAGTGAACCGTGTCTCTCCCCAACACTTCCATTCCCCTGCCGTAAAGCAATGTCTGTGCACCTTGTAAAACCCCTCATCCGTGGGGCTGTGAGGCAGCAGCAGCTCCCCAGCCCTGCTTAATGCTGGAGATAGGTCTCCTTTCTGTCCCTTGGCTCGGATTCCCAAACGAGACCTCACAAACCCTGACTCCAGCCCTTGCTCGCTTCTCTTTTACACACGCAGGTCCCACAGCATTGCCAGTGGGGACAACATTTCCCCCCGAGCAACTTTCCGTTAGCTGTGAGCAGTGTGTGCACAGCTGCCTCCAGCTGCTGCCGCCGCACACGGGGCTGGTGGGTGGGTGGGTGGATGGATGGATGGATGGATGGATGGATGGATGGATGGATGGATGGATGGGGAGCCTCCGTCGTTAAACCTCCTCCTGCTGCAGCCGTGAACTGAACCCCAAGCCAAGCCCCTCCGCCGCAGCCGTGCAGGGTTTGTGCTCCCCGGGTCCAGCCCCACGTTGTGTGATGGAGATGGAGCTCTCCCCACAGCCCCACTTCTCCTGGGTGGTGAAACCATACCCTTCCACACCATGTCTCCTGCCGTGACTCCAGTCCCTGCTGCAGCTGTGCTGTGGGTTTGCCTGTGGCAGGGCAGGTCCTGGGCTCCATTTCCCAGGTGAGGGACAAGCCGTCCCCGCTCAGCACCGCTCCCGCTGTCCTGGGCTGATGCCCAGTGATTGCCGGCTCCCCCCGCGCTCCACGGCAGCCAGGACCCCCCGGGAGCGGCGCTGCCATCCCCAGTAGCATTAGCAGCAGGTGAGTGACAGATCCGAGACGCAGCCTGTCAGCTCCAGGTGCTGGGAGCCAAAACGTATGGAGATCACAGTCGCTGAAAGCCGCACGTTAGGAGAGGCTTCCCCCGCTCCTGCCAGAGCCTGGCTAAGGGGGCTGTAAACCCGCGCCGCTCCCGCTGTGACTGGTGTGGCAGGAGACACCCGGCAGATGCCACCGCCCTGACGGGGACCGGGGACCACCTCGCGGACGTGATGGAGCAGGAAGAGCTCCAGAGAGGTCCCGCACACGGAGCCGCTGAGGCTCACGCCACAGTTTATCTCCCCCTCACACCTCATGCTCAGGGACACGCCGAGGACACCGATGGAGCTGGCAAAAGGACTCGGGACGTGGAAGCCACGCGGTGTCCGGTGTTAATCCAGCTGTCCACGGGAGCTCTCGGGGCTGCCAGCCGGAGGGAAGGGCACAGGAGGAGCAGGGGTGGGACGAAGCCAAGGGAGAGGAGCCAGCCTGGTGCAGCACTGAGCTAGAGCCCCCTTGGTGCCAGAGGAAAGACCCTCGCTGCCTTCTGCGGGCTCTGAGGAGACCTGTGCATGGGTCTGTTCCTGCTCAGGGTGACCACGGACGGACACGGAGCTCCTGCTGCAGGAGCAGGGCAGGGGGGGCACGGAGGAGACGGCACCTTCTCAGGCTGAACGATGGAGACCGGGTTCCTCCGAGGCTTTTGGGCAGCAGTTCCCAGGCATGGGGGTCCAGGGGCTTGTCTCCCCTACAGGAGAAGGGAAGCAGCATTTCTACCCCAAGTGGAGCTTCTCCCTCGGGCTGCTCTGCCTGGGCAGCGCTGGATGGGGACGTGCTTCCTACTGCCTGTGCAGGGACAGGTCCCTGCCCTCTGTGGTGGGGGGTGACCCGGCCGGTCCCACAGCCAGGGACCAGAAACATGTCCTTAATAAAGTTCCTGTAAGGCCGGGAGGGGCCAGGGTGAAGAACAGCCATCAGAGCAGGAAAAGCCAAAACCAGCCAGCCCTCAACCTTTTCACTTCGGATTAACATCACGGTGCCCTTGGGGGGTCGGCCCTGAGCTCCAGCGGATGCCGTGGCGTTGGGGTGGCTTTGGCCACGCACAGCTCAGCAGAGATGCTGGCTGCACCCACACACAGCTCTGCCGAGGCGGTGGCCCCCCCAGCAGTCCCGCAGGGACCAGGGTCGGGGCCACTCTATGGGGCTGCGGTGCTCCAGAGCTTTCCGATGGTGCACAGCCCTGCAGGACACCGCACCCCAATAAGAGTGGCTTTCTTGAGCCCTTTCCCTTCCACACGGGCAAAAGGACCTCGTGGAGCTGGAGAGAATGTAGGGGACAGTTGGGTGATGGTCCCCGAGGCACAGGAGCCTCCCAGCCAGGCTGGGGGTTCTCCCTCCTTGCCAACATCCACAGGCTTCTGCCGCCTCTGCCTGCTCCCGGCTCCAGGACACGGGCTGCCAGAGCGGGTGCTGCCAGCTTCTCGCCTGGTCACTGGTGGGGCAGGGGACAGGCAGGCCCCCCAGCCCGCTCTCTGCTCACCGGCACTGAGACCGCTGGGGAACAGTGGGCAGAAAAGCTGCGGGTCAGAAATCAGGGCTGCAGCGCCGTTTGGGAGCTTCCCACGGAGCATCTCGCAGTGGTGGAGAGGGAGGGTGCTGTGGGAGAAAGCTCTGCAGAGCCCCTGCTCCAGGGCAGAGCCCCCCGTGCTGCAATGCCCCTGGGGAGAGAGGGGCCAGTCCCCAGCCCTCGCCCCGAGCCCTCTCTACGGTGGGGACCAGGCTACCGGGCTACTCAGGCTACTGAGCCCTCATCCCGGTGGTGGAACGATGCCCTGGAGCTGCGGGTGGGGATGGAGATGGGGAGCCTTCCACAAATTCCTCGCACTTCCCAAAGGAGGGTTGGCCTGGGCTCCTGCCCCCCTCCCCTGGCTCAGGCTGCCCGTTTAGCGCCCCACGTGCTCGCTCGTTAGTGCCCAGAGAGCAATTACCTCTCCCACACCCCTGGGTGGGGAGGCGAGGCCGTGCCCGGGCTTTAATGAGAACCCTGAGTACCAAAGCGGGCGCTGGTTCTGCTCACGAGCATCTGCCAGGTGGGCTCTGCCGGTCCTGGCATGTTCTGCGCGTGGCCTGGGCATCCGAGGTCTCCTGGCCCACCTTACCCGCTCCAGGGCAGGAGGAGAACACCCGGGCGGGCTTGTCCGGGCTCACGCTGAGGTGAGGGAAAGCCCAGGACGGGCCCCGGTGCGGCGACTGGGGCGGGCACAGCATCGCCGCGCCGGTGCCACACAAGCAACGGTGCCAGCTGCCCACCCCGGGCAAGGAGACCACCACCCGTCCTTCCATCCTCCACACAGCACAGACCACCGAGCGGGGTGTCCCCTTGCCACGCAGCAGGGCACAGATGCCTTCACCCCAGCAGGGAGGGCAGGGCAGCCGTGCCACAGGAGGGTCCCCGTGGTACCCGTCTCCTGGCTGCCATGGGGCTTGTCATGCCCCTCCCCAGCGCTGGACACCACCCCCAGCGCAGCCCGGTGGGACACAGCCCCGTTTGACCACCACAGGCACGTTGGGGGCAAGAGGGATTCCTGTGGGGGATGGCTCCAGCTCTTGGGGAGCCCCGGGCCCCCCTGCAGCGTGGAGAGACCCGCAGGGTGGGTGATGGCAGGCAGGCCCTGGCACGGCGGCGTGCCCAGCGTGGCTGCATCTGGATTCGGCTCGTGCCGAAGCCCTTTCATCCCCGTGCACGTCTAATTCCAGGCTGTTTGTATCTGTGGAGAGATCTCTGGAGTGAGCTGGGTGTCTAAGGAGTGTGAAATGCTGGCTCTCTGCAGCGCTTTGCCAGGGCCCACGCTATTTCATGTATCTGGGTCAGGTCTACGCCTTCTTCTGCAGCACCTTTCAGGGAGCTCCAAGTGCTGCCCTTCTCTGCCATCTAGCCACGCTTCAGGTCCTGTCCTCTCCCTCCAGGACGAGCCATGGGGCTAACCCGCCCGTGGAGCATCTCCTGCTCAAAGAGGGGCTGCTCTTCGCTCTCGCAATGGGAATTCTGCCCAGGACTCCTGAACTCAAACTGAGGGCAGACGTGAGCCAGCAGAGACCAAACGTGCCCACGAACACCCGGTGGCTGGGCTGCTCTGGCCCCACAGGACCATGATCCTCAGGAACCAGCGGATCTTAGTCCGCCCCCAACCTCTTCAGCAGCCTTGAACTTCTTGCTCACGGCGAGGAGGGGACCCACAGCTCTCCCAGCCCACTCCTGCCCAGCTGGGAGACCGTGCTGGCCCTTTGCTGGGGGTGGGACAGGCCCCGGCGTGGCTCCTGGGGAACCCCTCCCAGCACCGTGCGTCTGCGGGAGCGCTGGGATGCTCGGAGCATCACCCTCCTCATCAGCATGCTGCTCCTCTCGCCCGCTCACGCGGCTCGTTATGGGGGAGCTAAAAATAGAGAAGAGCTGGCTCTTGTTTCGCACGCAGAAATTAAAAGAAAATGTTGGGGTTTACTTTCCTTGAGAAGCATCTCCAAACGTTCTTGTGCCCGTGCCAATCCCCATCGACGACGGCCGGTCCTCAGTTCTGGCTGCTGGAGAGGGGCTGGCGGGGCAGGGGCTCCTGGCGGGGTGGGTGCCCACCAGCCGCTCTCGGGCGCTGAGAGATCTGGGTGCTTCTGCGAGTGTTTCTCAGCCAAATCCCTGCAAAGCCAAGTAAAAACGACGGCAGAACCTCAGGCACGGCAGAGATGGAGGGAGGCAGAGGTGGCACCAGCCCTCGGGGACATTGGGAGTGGCAGTGACAGTCGGGATTCAGCGACACGTGGCTTGGCAATGCCAGTGACCACGCTGCGTATCTTCTTCTGTTTTCCTGCAAAGCCCTTAGCCCGTGTGTGCAAAGCCACGGCCAGCAGCTGACACGGGACCAACGCAGCAGACGCGCCCGGCCGTGCCAGCGAGCCTCCGGCACGAGGTCTGGAAATGTTCGTAAGGGCAGGTTTCCCACCTCAGAAACCCGTCACAGCCGGTCATCTGGGGCAGGGGCAGGCGCCCCGCTCCTCAGCCATTTGTCACCCTTGTTGCCCACTTGGTCACACCTTCTTCACGTGACAAACCCCCAAGGAGAGCTCGGCGTGAAGTCCTGCTGCTTTGCCTCCAGCTGCCGCCGAGGTTTAGGTGGAATCGTGGCAGAGACATGGGGTGAGCTGGGACCCCTCGACGGGACTAACACGAGGGCTGCCATCACAGCAAATGCCCATCAGCAGAAGTGGAAGATGAGCTCTGAATAACTGAGACTAATTGAGAAATTTCTGGAAATGACAGCGTCTCCGCTGACAGCCTGCAAAGAGAATTGCTGCCCGAATTCACCAAATGAATCACCGGCCCAGACGAGCTTGCTCAGCTCTCGTCCTCTCATTGAACCAGAGTCAAGACCAGTTCAGAGCAGCTTCCCTCCTGCAGACAGGGGCGTGCAGATGTGGCAGATGCCCCCTGCCCAGAGGTTTACCTCCCCCAACACCTCCCACGCTCGCCCCAGCAGCGGCCCCTCTGCGCTCCCCAGCGGGACGTGGGGCTCCGAGAGGCTCGGGGATGGACCCCTGAAGGTCTCTGCAGGGATGAGAAGGTGAGTCTTTGGTTCAGTGCTTGGCTGCACTCCATCAGCCTCTTCGGGATCATCTGGGTCCACAAGCACTTGCAGCCAAGGGAACGCACTGGAATGCTGGCAGAGCCCAGGCAGGTGTCACCACCCAGATTGCCCCTCGAAGTGCCCGCTGCAACGCGGAGCAGGCTCCAGGAGGCCAGGGAAGGACAACTTCTCCTTTCAGCCATGCTGAGCTTTCTCTGCCACAGGGTGCCCCTCACTTCTGTGGTTTTGCTCCTCCCAGTCTGTACCAGTACCCGCCGCGGCTGCCCACGTCCCGGCTCCCACCAGCGCTGCTGCTCCCTGGCTGCTCTGTGCTGACCTCGGAATGTCAGTCTGCAGCAAGCGCTGCTGGTCCCGTCCTGGATCTTCACCTTGCTCTGGCAATGAACCTTCTTCCCACTCTTCTGCCGTCCCCAGGGCTCCCGTCCCGTGGACTCAAGTCAGCTTTCATTTAGCAGATGTCCCTGGGAGGGGATGCCGAGCAGGCCTGGGACGGGACGGGATGAGCCGCCGAGCCCGGCAGCGGCAGCGAGCTCTCCGGGACGCTGCGCGACATGGGTTATTGACATGACAGAGCCGGGCACTGCGGCTGCCACACAAGAGCACAGATTTATAAGTTGAAGAGCCTCGGGGGAATCGGGAAAAGAGAAAGAAATAAAAGAGCATGCATACAAAATAACTCTCTGATGTTCCGTCTCCCTCCAGCCCCGCGTCTCCGCGCAGCTCTGTTCTGCACCATGAACTAATGGCTTGATATTTCTCATCCTGAAGCTGAAGCAGTTTGGCGTCAAAGCATCGTCAAAAATGTGTCTGCAATAATAACGTCTGTCCAGCTCATCGTCTCCTCCTCCCTCGCCCGGTTACAAAACCTTTTCTCCTCCAGCCGCCCGCCCTGCCCTGCCGGGGCGTGGGTCAGAAGCACGCAGCAGACCCCCATCTCCTGCCAGCCCCGACCCCGGCCCCGGCGGGGGTGGTCCCAGGGTACCTGCCTTGGGGGGCCCTAAAGCACCCACGGGAGCCGGTGCTGCTGGTGGTTAATCACCCACAGCAGCAGCACCCACGGGAGCAGGTGCTGATGGTGGTTAATCACCCACAGCAGCTGTGGGCGCTGGGTCTGGGGACAGGCAGGACCAGGTACCGAAACCTCTGCCAGGCACCCGGGCTCTGCAAGTCTCTGCCTCCCCTGTGGCTCTGGGGGACAAAGCCCTCCCCGTTCCTTGGGAGAACAGAAGGGACCGGCCCTGCAGCCTCCTGGCACCGTCCTGCTCCCCGAGAGCCTGCCCACGTGTGCTCCCCCGAGGAGTGGACGTTCCTGGGTGACCTGAGGCAACAGGGAGCCTTCCAAAGGCTCTGCCGGGGGGTTCCCAGCCCAGATCCCCCTGATCTCCCATAAGTAAAAGCAAGAATCCCGACTTGGCCTCAAGGATTGTATCTGTGACAGCAACAGCCTCACTGGGCACGGTTGTCTGGCCCGGGCCAAGCCTCCTCTGAGTCACCCCAGAGATCACCCTCGGGTCATCTGGGACCTCATCCCAGCGCTGGGAAAACACTCCCTGTGGGATGCGGCCGCCGAGCCAACATCTCCAGACAGCGCGAACAAAACACCCGCTTTGGCAACCTCCGATGCTGAATTGCAGTCACGCCTTGGCAGGGCCAGGGCATCGCTGTCTGGGGCTTTGCCCGGCTGCTGCCCCTTCCCTCCCACTGCCCGGAGCCCCCGCGGGCAGAGGGGCTTCGGCCAGCGCGGAGCGGGAGCTCTGAAGCACTAAAAGACACCCCTCTGTGTGCAGTAAGGGCTGCCACCACCTTCTCCTGCGGCGGTGGAGAGGGGCACACCCGGGAGCCCACCAGCCCGTGGCAGTGGCGGGGCTGGAAGGCGGAGGCACAGAACCGTAGGACTGTGGGCTGGACGGGACCGCGTCTCCCAGCCGTGCACCTTTCACAGACCCTCCAGAAAGGGCAGTTTGCTCCAAACACAGCTGCCCCGGGCTCTCCACGCTGTGCCAGGGGCCATGGGGACCACCCTCCCCCTGGTCAGCAGAGCGGGAACCCGGGGAGAGGGGGCCCTGCAGAAGGGACGCGTGGCCGGGGGGCTACAGGCGATGCTGGTGGGAGCCGCTCATGAGAGGGGTCGCTCCCAGCAGGAGGGTGCTGGGTGCCATCCCCACGTCCCTGTGACGTGTGCTGTGAGGGCACCTTCGGGGGCAGCTGAGCCTCCCGGGGGGCTCAGGGCTCAGCAGCCCCTGGATAACGGGCAGCTTCCCAGCTCTCCTGGCGTGGCACCGGGAACACGGGCTCAGGAAAAGCCCTCGCTGTTCTCGCCGCCCCGAGGAGCCCCCGCTGGGGTCTCACCCAGCCTCTCCAGCAACGAGCCCCCCGCACGGGGCGTTTCGCAGCTCACGGGGTCGCTCGGGGAAAGGGGCAGCGCAGAGAAAGCAGAAAGGGAAGTTCCCAGTTTTAAATTTTTCCCCCCAAACTTTACCCATTCTGGGCATGTGGCCAGAAAGTAATAAAAATCTGTTATGTTTAGAAACAGCTTAGAAAGATATAAATAACGGCAGTTTTTGGTGTTGCAAGAGCTACAAATAAAGTGAGTTGTAAGTTCTCAAGTCTATTAACATCTGAGGGGGATAAAGGGAATTTTATAATGTCTAATTGAATTAAATACAGTGCACTCCAATTTGGGGATATAAAATTTGCAATCATGAGGTATAATTAAATATATCTCTGGCACTGCTGCTGTTTTGTTTTTTTTTCTCTACAAGCTCAAAACCAAAACGAAGCGGATTTTTAATTGATGTAATACAGAAGTTGGTGCCCGTTGTGGGACGTGCTGAGAGTATGAGGGTGGGGAGGGTCCTGGACCAGTGAGGACGGGAGGTGGAAATACAGCCCTCAGCCGGGACGGGAGGGAGGGATGGAGTCGGGATGGAGCAGGGATGGAGCAGGGATGGAGCAGGGATGGAGCAGGGATGGAGCAGGCACAGCTCGGGCCAGCGCTGGGTGCATGAAGGGAAGGGGGGGGTCCTGGCACCCCCCGCTCCCTGCTGTCAGTGAGCAGAGGGGGTAAGGCCTGTGGCTGCCTCCAGCTTCTCCAAAGCTCAGTTTGGAGCAAGGGCACGTCACCTCCCTCTGCTGCTAATTGGAAAAGAGCTAATATTTAATTGCACCAGGGGACAAGTCCTCATCAGCAGGTTGCAAATGTGTCGAGCCCTGGGAAGCGCACGGAGAGGTGGGGGGCATTGGTTTGGGAAGTGAACATTGCAAAGCTTCTTACCAGGGGGGCCCAAACATTTTTTGGGGGAAAAAAGTGAAGTCTTCTGGGATGGAGGTAAATAAACTGTAAAATCCCCCCTGACAGAAGCGGCAGAACCAAGCGGGATGCCAGGCTCTAGGACCTGTCTGCCATGGGGGCCGACACGGTGGGGGTCTGTGCAGGGGGGTATCTGCACCTGCTCCAGCCACTCTCTCCATCGTGTTGGGACCTGACAGCACACAGGACCTCTGCCCTGGGCAGCCCGACTGGCACCAGCACCACTCAGCCCTGCCAAGGGCACCCCAGGCTGCCACCAGGGCAGCGGGAGAGCCGCTCGGCTCTGCATCTCCAGATAAAAGGTCTTAAAGACCTTTGTGGGAGAAGGCGGCGTTGCCAGGGGCGAGAGATGCTCTTTTCACGCCTTGGCCCCTTCACGGAGGTGGCAGGACCTTTCTCCCCGGGTCGGGGTGCGGGGGCCGCCTGCTCCTCCCTCCCAGGCACCCTCTCCCGGAGCGGGACCGGTTCTGCCCCACGTCCACCTCCTGGTTCCTGGGGATCCTTGCGGTCCCTGGGGGTGAGCACATGCTCCCCCAGCCAAGAGGACCCCTCGTGGGGCTGCAGCGGGGAGGGATAACGAGGGAGACGAGCCCGGTTGTGTGGGTACGAGCGATGGCATGAATACCGAGGGTAGCGAGGAGGCAGGCGGCAGAGCAGCGGGGCACAGCCCTGGCACACCAGTGCCCCCACCACCCCGCTGCCTCCGCAGACCAGAGCGAGCCCCTCGGACAGGGCTCACCCTCCCCAACAGCCGTTTTTAAGCCTCTTCCAGCCCCCAGCCCTACCCAGGAGAGACATCCCAGTTCCCAGTGAGGGCAGGATCTGGGGACCTCCCTGCACCACACGGCCCCCACCATCCTGCACCCCTGATCTGTTTTTATCCATATTTAAACTCTGGCAGCCTGAAACCTTCCCAGAAATCCTGCTTTTTCTCCTCCTGCTCGCTGACGGAGCGTTTGGATAGCACCACGTCAGGGAGGGAGACCTGCAGCGTCCCCCTGCAGTGCCCCCAGGTGCCACCATCCCCGACCCGGGGGCGAGCTCCACCAGCCAGGGAAGATCTAACCGCTTTGGTCTGCAGCTTCACAGAGCGGTGACTTTTGAATCCGGTGTGAATGTAAAGTCAAACCCAAAGTCAAACCCTCGCAAAGGGGGGGTGAGCACGAGGACGCTCGTGAACCAGCAAACGACCCCCGCCCTGCTGACTTTAAATCTACATTTTACACATAAACCACTGTACTGCATCCCGGTGCCACCGTGCCACCCGTCACTGCCACACCACCTCAAGCACACCCCTGGCCGCTGCTCTGGAGACCCGCTTGCCCACGGGTGCGGGCCATTTGCCTCCTGCCTCCTGCTGATGTGAGCAAGCAGCAATCCAGAGCGCAGAGAGATCTGAGCTAGGAAAAAAGCTGCACTGATTTATTTATTAACCCAGATCCTGCAAAAGCCAGAGGTGCTGCAAAAGCCTGCCCTTCCTCCCCGCTCCGTGCCTGTGACTCGGTGACAGCACCTCAACTTCGGTTTTAAACCTCCAAGGAGCAGATATAATCCCATCATCTACGGAGCAGCTCCGGTTACTTGAGGAACCGTGAGGATGTCACTTATTTCCTGCTCAAAGCCTGTTGTTCTCTAGAAATGATGTGTGACACGGCATCAGTGGGAAAAGGGATCCCAGAGGCCAAGGACCCGGGGAACAGCGGGCTCAGAAATATTAAACGCATTTTTCAGAAAGGAGGATTAGGGTTCAGATCTGTGTACTGCCGGGGAGCAAAATATTGAAAAGAATCCACGAAATGCAATTGACACCGGCACCGCCTGCTGCTCCTCGGCAGGAGCAACGGAGGGATGGCAGCCTAACCCCAGAGCCCGCTTGACAACCACCCCCTGAACCCTCAGCAGAGGCCAGGGACGAGGGACAGCGCGAGGCGGCGGGGCCGGCAGGGAGCCCACAGAAGCTCCAAACAAGCTGGACCCACAGTCCCAGCGGGGCTGCCAGCTGGGGTGGGCTGATGCCACGCGTGTTCCCTCCAGGGAAGGCACAGCTGAACCGAAGGGAACAGCAAACACGAACCTACAGCAAGTGCTTCTGGCGTTTTAAACTCATCCCTTTCACACGGGGACTGGAGAGGGCAGAGCAAGGCAGACATGGGGGTGCCTGCAGACGGGCCCCTCCCAGCCCCCCAAGAATGGCTTCAGACGTGACAAACACATGAGAGGCCAAATCCCCCCTAGCTGGCAGCTCGTAAATACATGCACGTGGCCATCTCCCTTCTCCTGTCCTTCCACACCGTGGTGGCACCCAGGGCGGTGGGTGCTCCCCCCTCCAGCCTCCCCTGCCCAGGGCAGGTTCCCATGGCTCCAGGGTGGGCTGGGATGGGTGGGGATCCAGGGATCCTGCTCCTCAGCTCCCACCCAGCAGAGCTGCTCTCACCCAGCCATTGTCCGTGGCAAAGCAGCCCTTTGGGCTCCCTGTGTGGCCACTGCAGAGCGTGGCTCTCTAGCCCTGGGCTACCAGCCAGCTGCAGGGGCCAGGCAGAGGTGGGGCAAGAGGGACCCTTCAGGCACCGTGCTGCCAGTCCCACGGGTGGGACCCACCTGCCCCACACCGAGGACAACCTGCAGCCTGTCAATGCGAGCATTGCTGGTGCTGCAAACATCCTCAGCACTCACCTCGCCCAGAGAGCAGCAGGAGAACCTGGGCTTTAACCACCCTGAATCAGCTGCTTTTAACTTATGAGGGAGCGTACCCCCAAAGGTACCTTAATCCTGGCTGGTTATTAAATGCTGTGTCTCTGAACCCCGTTCTGAGAGGAACGAGAGCAGCTCTCTGCCCCAAGCCCTGCCAGGGGAACCCAGACCTTTTCTGAATCCCGTTTGATTGTATCTGGGCAGATTAACGGCAGGCAACTGCCTCCACTTTGGAGAAAGGAGACCTTTGCACTGGCTGCTCCGAGTGGACGCGAGCTCCTGAGCCCAGAAGCCCAGCACTACAATACCTAAAGCAACACATACCTGGGAGCTTCAGAGCCTGGGGTTTTTCCATCACAAATTGTGCAGGACTTCAAAGTCTTAGTCGACTCTCTCATGCTCCGGCTCGGAGGAGCTGTCAGCAGTAATTGCATCCAGCCCTTCTGCCCCGCTTCGCTCCACAGCCCGTGTTTTCAGCTGGGCTCTGCAGCTGCGGCTCCAGCACCAGGTGCCCGTCATTGCCAGGAGCCACAGCTGGGGGGTCTGCTGGTGTCACCCCACCTCTGCCAAGAGACCCCAGCAAAGCGTCACAGGGCTGCTGCGGGGACCGCAGCCACCATCGCACAGGCGGCAACGGCAGAAGGAGATAAAATTGCTGTATCTGGGCTTTCATCTCCTGGCAGGTACAGGCAGGGGAGGGGTCCCCCCTCCAGGCACCACCACGTGCAGTCCTGCAGTCCCCCATGTGTTGCCCCCCTTCTGCCACACATCCCCCCACCATCCATGGGAGCGTGCCCCCTCCCCAGCACTCACCTTCCTGGCTTTTCTTTACCTGATTTCCCATCTCCCTGGGCACAGCCCAGGACCCCGGCACTCCCTGTCCAGAGACCCTTCTTTGTCGTCACTGCCATCTCCCCATCCCTCTGTCCTCCCGTGTTGGAAACAGTCTGGACCTTCTCAGTGTGTCTTCATGGAAGAATTTCTCCTGGCATCTCCCCAGGGCTCTCAGATCTCCCTCCCTCTCTCCCATCCTCCTCCTGCTGCCCTTCTGCTCCAGTCCCACCTTGGCTTTGCCTCCACCATGACGAAATATGCTGGAAACCTTCCTGGAAAGCTCCCAGGTTTAAATGACAACCCGGATAGAGGTTATTTACATGCAATAATCAAGTCCCCCACCCCACTGCCATCCCTTCCCCGGAGGGTCAGAGGCTGCTGGTCCCAGTGTGAGAGGGGGGACACGAGGAGGTGCAGAAGAAACTGCTCCCGCTGCAGAGACAGCTCCAGACGGTGATTCTGGGAAGGGCCAACTCCTTGGGCATGATGGTGGCTTCCAGTTTTCCTGCCAATCCTCTCTTGTGAGGAGCTGAGAGTAGGATCCACGCTTCCTAGGAGCCTGGACGCCCCCGGGCAGGCTCTCAGCGTGCCCACCCTCTGCTGGGGTACACAAGTGCAGGACAAGCAAATGTCCCCCAGTGAGGACAGTGCAAAGGTGTTTCTGATACAAGGGCAATGAGAAGAGAAGGATTAAGTTGGGACATTTCTATGGATGGAGGGACCTCCATCGCAGAGTGCCCCCGGCTGTGGGACACAGCCCTGGCCGGGCAGAGAGCAGAGCAGGCAAGGAACGGCTGAGGTAGTCCCTCTGGGTCAGCTCTTCTCCTCTGTCTTTCCTCTCCTGCTGGGCTCCAGGCAGAGCTGCAGACTTCCAGGGGTCCCAGGGGGGTCCCAGGAAAGAGAAGCAGGTGGCAAAGCTGGTGGCATTCCCTGGAATTACGGCCCATGCCGAGGGAAGCCCCAGCAGAGGGAAGGGGCTGAGCAGTTTAGATCCCAAGGAGCGTTTTGATGGGGGAGGCAGGAAAGCTCTGCTGGCACCAGGGAAGTCCTGGGGAGGGGGGGGTTAAACTGGAGGCCACGGGAAGGCAGCGGGAAGGCACTCGGTCCATCCCGACATGATTTGGGGGTGGATGCAGCCGGAGCTCCGTGTGCCTGCGGAAAGCCCGGAGCCAGACAAGCCATCACAATAAATAAGCAAGGCAAATCATGCTGCCTGCGGGGGAAAACCCCAGACTGCAGTAATGATAGGGCTGATGTGGAAAAGTTAACTGGGATTAGAGAAACCACAAATTTCAAGTGGAAGGTGACAGCGGGAGACTCCAGCTGCCCTGCGTCGGTCTGAGCGCTGCCTTCTCAGGGCAGGCAGGTGGAGACGATGCAGGGAGAACACTCCTGGACACAGATGATGATCCCTGAACAAAATTACCTAGAATCCCCAAGAAAAGCCTCTGTTCTGGCCCCAGCGTGGGGTGCCTGGCTCCTGCTGGGGGGGTGGGTGAAGGTGTCAGGGACCGCGGCAGAGCTGGGGTGAGTGCTGCGGAGGGACAGCGCAGGCCAAAGGATGGCTGACAGAGGGGTCCCTCTGTGCCCCCCCAGGGCCCTCATGCCCCGGGAGCCACCAACTGCCACCAACAGTGCTCTGTATCAGAAAGTTAAGCAGAGCAGCAGTCTCATCCCCACATCGTAACAGCCATTCCCAATGCCAAAATAAAATAAATAAATAAATAAGCTATTTCGTGCTGTAATTACAGGTCATAAAAAGAGCTGTGCTGACAGATATATCACACCCCGGTAACTGCCTCTGGCAGTCAGGCCCCACTGACACTAATCACGATAATGATCCCAACAGTAATCAGAGGTGAGGCCAGCCCGGCTCTGCACTGTCCCCACTGCCACCCCACTCGTGGGAGGAGGCATGTGCCACCAGGTTGGGGGACATGGGGACCCCCAATGGCCCCTGCTCTGGCACCTCTCACAGCTCTGCAGCTTCTGAACCAAACCTGGGGTGGTGGAGACACCTCGGCCTCAGGCGGCTCTGCATGGACCCCGCTGTGGGGTCTCTGCACCATTACTGCTCTGGTGTTTTAATTCTGTTTTTCTCTCGGCTCTATTTCTGTTCTCAGCACATCAACAGCAGGTTTGGGACTGAATGGTAGACCCACGTGGGCTGTCTTTAGTGAGACTGGGTGAATGCCTGAAGCCTGTCAGACAGAGCTCTGCAGGGGCTCTCCTGGTCTCCTCGCTCAAGAGACTCAGACATCCAGGCCTGAGGAGTTAAGGTCAGCTCAGGGGCTGTGTCTGGACCGAGAGGTCCCGCGCTCCCAGCCTGATCCCCCTGCGCCCTCCTCCTCTGTCCCCTGCCACGGCTGACTCCAAATTCCCATCGGATGCTTGGCCAGACCGAAAGCAGCTCCTCACTCCTGGGGGCTGGCGCTGGGGCTGGCAGGGGGGTGTTTTGTTTGACCAAAGCAGATGAGAACCCCCTTGATCAGTGCGATTTATTTGGATGCGCTTGGTGTCCTGGGGCTTTTTGGTGGTTTTGATGAAGTTCCTCAAGCTGTGGGTGGAATCTGTGAGGAAACATGTCCTCAAGGGGGTACTGGGGAATATATTCTGGGACAAGCCCTAAATTTCTCCTCACTTCTTGCCACCAGGAACCAGCCCATCTCGCACATGGCAGAGCCGTGTCCCCATGGGTCTCCCTGTGTGCCCACTCAGGACCCTGTGCTGCCAGCCCTGGGTACCTCCTGCCTTCCCATCACTCCTCTTCTTCAAGGTCCCCAGTGCCAAGGACCTCTGCTTCAAGGTCCCCAAGGAGCAGGTCTGCCGGTTCCAGCTCTGCAGCCTGCTGTCAGCCTTCCCCGCATGTGTGTCTCACTGCTCGCTCCGTCTCGCATTTGCATACCATGAATATTCATTAGAAACGTGGCTAATTAAATATTCATGTACACAGCCATTGAACTTGCAATTAATCTGAAACTTGCAGTACTTCTTGTCTCCCCCAC